>JXCR01127132.1:242605-284625 GCA_002079205.1 Phalaenopsis hybrid cultivar
ACATGAATCCTTTTTCTCCATTGCGTCCTATTTAGTATCATATTTTCATTTAGTTCTAGTAAATTAAGATCATTTTTAATACAATAAGCCCAAGTCTTCCTAGGTCTACCTCTGCTTTTCTTAACACAAGTCGAATTTAAAACATCTACTCTCCTAATCGGATCATCTAATGGTCGACGTTTAATATGACCAAATCATCTAATACAACTATCCCAATATATATAAATTAAATGTTAAATTCTTATTTTTCTTCAAGATCAAGTTTTTGGTTTTTTATGAAATAAGGAAATATAAGTGAAAAATATGATTAGAATTATTTTCATACTGTTGCATATAAGCAGTTTCGGGATAAAATTTTTGGCGCCGTTGCCGGGGAAGTGAAGTAAAAATTATAAAGAATCTATAGATTTAAAAGCAAATTTTTATTTTTAGAAAGCCTTATTTAAACTTTAAGTTATTGTATTTTATTTTGTGTGTGATTAGTTTTATTTTATTTTATGTTTGTATATGTGTAGTTCATATTCTGAAGGACCAGTGCCCTACGATTCTGAATTAGAGAGAACCGTTAGAAAAATCAGAAAAACCAAAAAAATTAAAAATCTTGAACAATCTAAAAAAATTACAGAAATGGCAAACCAAAATGATCAAGATGCTGAAATTCATCAAGAGTTTAGGCCTTTAAGAGATTATGCCAACCCTACTGTAAATGAACTCCATTGTAGTATTCAAAAACCTAATGTAGTGGCTAATTCATTTGAGCTTAAACCTGCTATTATTATTGTAGTATTCAAAAATCTACTGTAGTGGCTAATTCATTTGAGCTTAAACCTGCTATTATCCAAATGATATCAAATAATCAGTTTGGGGATCACCAACTGAAGATCCAAATTTACATATTATTCAAATGATATCAAATAATCAGTTTGGGAGATCACCAACTGAAGATCCAAATTTACATCTTGCTAATTTTCTAAAATTGTGTGTTGCATTTAAATACGATGGTGTTTCAGATGATGCCATATGGCTTAGGTTATTTTATTTTTCACTGAGGGATAAAGCTAACATGTGTTTAAATTTTTTAGCACCTAGATTTACCAGAACTTGGGGTGATTTAGCATAAAATTTTCTTACTAAATATTTTCCATCATAAATAACTGCGAAGCATAGAAATGATATTACATCTTTTAATCAGTTTGAAGGGGAATCTATTTATGAAGCATGAGAAGATTTAAAGAACTCTTAAGAAAGTGTACACACCATGCTATAACATTTTGGTTAATAATTCAAACTTTTTATAATGGATTAGTTGGATCTTTAGATCAATTATCGTTGCCGCTACTGGTGGTTCATTGATGTCAAAATTATTTCATGACTCTTATGCTTTAATTGAAGAAATGGATACCAATAAATTTCAATGAACTTTTGAGAGGGTAAAATCCTAAGAAAGTAGTCAATATTTATGAATCTGATGCATTTACTTTGTTAGCAAATCAAGTTGCTGCAATTTTAAGGAAGTTAGACCAATATGGAATGAATTTTTCTCAACTAATTTCCATGATTGAAGAGAGTTCATTAGGCCAAATAGTAGATTCTCAAGCATCATTAGGAACTTTGAATGCCATAAATAACAAGCAGAATAACTCATATTCAAATTATTATAACCCAAGTTGGAAAAACCATCCCAACTTTAACTGGAATAATAATTCGAGTGGTAATAATCAGCAATGGGGGAACAACCAAGTAAACCCATTGGGAAACTAGAACAATCAAGGGAATAATAATTATATATCCACTTATCCTCCATGTTTCAATAGTAATACACAATTTAAGGAGAAGAAGTTATCTATAGAAGAAGCGGTGTTACAAATGGGAAATTAATTACAAAGCCAAGGAGCTAAAATTAGAAATATTGAGAATCAACTTTGACAAATAGCAAATTCATTAAGTAATAGATCCCAAGGAACACTTTCTAGTAATACTGAATCAAATCTAAAAGACCAAAATAAAGAGCAAGTAAAAGCCATTCAACATAGAAGCATAAGAGAGTTGGAAGGTAGGGTTCAAAAATAAATTGAAGTAGAGAGAGAAGAAATTGAAGAATCAAAAGAGGACACTCCAAAAGATTCTGAAAGACATATTTTTCCACTAAAAATTGATTTGAAAAAATCACCACCTCCATTTCCTCAAAGACTTCATCAGTAGAAGTTGAATAAGCAATTTTAAAAATTTTTGGAAATATTTAAGAAGCTTACAATTAATATTCCATTTGCTGAAGCCTTAGAACAAATGTCGAGCTATATAAAGTTTTTGAAGATTATTCTCACCAGGAAAAGGAAGTTTGAAGATAATGAGATTGTTGCGCTTAGTGAGGTGTGCAGTGCTATAATTCAGAAAAAACTTTCTGAAAAGCTTAAAGATCCTGGTAATTTTACCATTCCATGTGCAATAGAAGTCAGATATTATGGGAAAGCTTTATGTGATTTAGGTGCAAGCATTAACCTTATGTCATTGTCAATATTCAAAAGATTGGATTAGGAGAAATAACACCTACTACTATAACTTTACAGTTAGCAGATCGTTTGATAACATACCTTAAAGGAGTTATAGAAGATGTCCTAGTGAAAGTGGATCAATTTATCTTTCCTATTGATTTCATTGTGCTAAGCATATGGAGGAAGATAAAGAGATACTTATCATTTTAGGGAGACCTTTCCTAGCCACAGAAGGACAAAGATAAAGAGATACCTATCATTTTGGGGAGACATTTCCTAGCCACAAGAAGAGCAATGATGATACCTATCATTTTGAGGAGACCTTTCTTAGCCACAGGAAGAGCAATGATGATGTGAAAAAAAGGAGATTTAACAATGCGCGTGGGAGACCTTTCCTAGCCATAGAAAGAGTAATGATAGATGTGCAAAAAGGGGAATTAACAATTTGCGTCAATGATCAAACTTTTACTTTCAATATTTCAAGATCAATGAGATATCCTGCAAAAGGTAAATTTGATGAATGTTACAGGATGGATGTTATAAGATATCTAAGTGAATGCCATTTCAAAACAACTTATGAAGAAAAATCTGAAGGAAAAGATTTGGAACATAAGCAAGAAGAGGAATTAGATTTATTTGAAGGGCTTTTTAAGGAAGATTCAAACTATGTTCGAGAAAGTTTTGAAATTTTTGGACACGATAGACAAAGATAAATCATTTTGTCCATCAAATGAAGAACCTCTAGAAATTGAGTTGAAGTTACTTCCTGAACATTTAAAATATGTCTTTTAAGGAGATTCCTCTACTTTACCAGTTATAATTTCCTCAAAATTAATGATGGAAGAAGAAGAAAGGTTGATGAAAATTTTGAATTTTAAGAAAGCCTTTGGATGAACAATTGCTGATATTAAAGGAATCAGTCCTTCAATTTGTATGCATAGAATTCATATGGAAGAGAACTGCAAACCCAGGGCTGATCCTCAAAGGAGACTGAATTTTGTTATGAAAGAAGTTGTTAAGAAAGAAATTTTAAAGTGGTTAGATGCTGGAATTATCTACCTATTTCAGATAGTGCATGGGTTAGTCCAATCAGTTTGTTCCTAAGAAAGGAGTAATTGTAACTGTGAATGAGCATAATGAGTTAATACCTACTAGACAAATTACAGGATTCCTAAGAAAGGATGAGTAACTGTAATTGTGAATGAATATAATGAATCAATACTTATTAGACAAGTTACAGGGTGGCAAATATGCATTGATTATAGAAAATTAAATCTTGTCACTAAGAAAGATCATTTTCCATTACTCTTTCTAGATCAAATGTTGGATAGACTAGTTGGCATAAATACTTTTATTTTCTTGATGGATAAACTGGCTATCTCCAAATAAAAAATCTCCTGAGGATCAAGAGAAAACAACTTTTACCAGTCCTTATGGTACTTTTTCTTTTAGAAGGATGCCCTTTGGTTTATGTAATGCCCCTACTACATTTCAAAAATGTATGATGTCAATTTTTTTTTGATTTAATTGAATTAGGGATTGAAGTATTCATGGATGATTTTTCAGTATTTGGAACTTCATTTGACTCATTTTTAGAACATTTATCTAAAGTTCTTAAGCACTGTGAAGAAATATCTTAATTGGGAAAAATGCCAATTTATGGTAGCAGGAGGATTGTATTAGGTCATCAAATACTAGAAAATGGTATGGAAGTAGATCCTGCTGAATTTCAAGTGATCGCCAATTTACCTTATCCAACAAATGTAAGGGAAATTAAGAGTTTTTTTAGGACATGTTGGATTCTACAGGTGATATATTAAAGACTTTTCAAAGATTGCTAAGCTTTGGAGAAAGATGCAATTTTCAATTTTGATGAGGAATGCCTAAGAACTTTAATTTATTAAAAAAAAATTAATCACTGCACCAATTATAGTTTCAAAAAATTGGGGAAATCCTTTTAAATTAATGTGTGATGCTAGTGATTATGCTATATGAGCTATTTTAGGACAAAAATATGATAAAATTTTCAAATTAATTTACTAGGCTAGTAAAACTCTTAATGAAACTCAAATCAATTAAACAATAATTGAAAAAGAGTTATTAGCGATAATATATGTTTTTTATAAATTTAGATCATATTTAATTGGAACTCATTGTGTAGTGCATACAGATCAATCTGATATTAATTACTTAATGAAAAGGAATGATGCCAAACCTAGACTTATAAGATGGATTCTTCTTCTGTAAGGATTTGATTTTGAAATAGTAGATCAAAAGAGGACTGAAAATCAAATTGCTGATTATTTGTCCAAGCTGGAGTTAGAAAAACCACTCTATTTTGAAAAAAAGAAATTAATGAACATTTTCCAGATGAAAAATTTTTCACTATTAATGAGTGGCGTGCTCCGTGGTATGCTGACATTGTAAACCTTATTGTTAGCAATATTATACCCTATGGAATGACATACCAACAAAAGAGAAATTTTTTTTCTGAAGCTAAGACTTATTTTTGGGATCACCAATTTTTATATAAATAAGGAAAGGATCTAATTATTTGAAGATGTGTACCATTAGAAGAAACTTATGAAATTATCCAAAAATGTAATAATTCTGATTTTGGGGGACATTTTGGTGTTGATAAAAAACCATACAAAATTTTACAATCTGGATTCTATTGGCCTTGGGGGACAGTGTTGATAAAACAACATACAAAATTTTATAATCTGGATTCTATTGGCCTACAATTTTTAGAGATGTTAATGCTTATATTAATGTTGATAAAACAACATACAAAATTTTACAATTTGAATTTTATTGGCCTACAATTTTTAGAGATGTTGATAAAATAACATACAAAATACAAAAATGTCATAATTCTGATTTTGGGGGACATTTTGGTGTTGATAAAATAACATACAAAATTTAGCCTACAAATTTTTAGAGATGTTAATGCTTATATTAAAACTTGTGATAGATGTCAACGAGTAGGCAATATTATTAATGCTTATATCAAAACTTGTGATAGATGTCAACGAGTAGGCAATATTTCTAGAAGAAATGAGAATGCCCCTTAATTATACTCTAGAAGTGGAAATATTAGATGTTTGGGGATTAGATTTCATATGACCATTTCTACCATCTTTCGGAAATTTATATATTCTGTTAGCAGTGGACTATGTATCCAAATGGATAGAACTATTGCTTTACAAAAATTTATATATTCTATTAGCAGTGGACTATGTATCCAAATGGATAGAAGCTGTTGCTTTACCTCGATGTGATGCTCAAATTGTTGCAAAATTTTTGAAAACGAACATATTTTGTAGATTTGGGATGTGAGAGTTATCATTACTGATGAGTTTCAGAAATGCAATAATGGAGAAGTTATTAAAGAAATATCATATAAATAAGAAGATTACTATTGCTTATCATCCTCAGATAAGTAGTTTAGCTGAATTATCCAATTGGGAAATTAAAAGAATTATGGAAAAATATGTGAATCCAATAAAAATGGATTGTTCAGTCAAACTTGACTATGCTTTGTGGGCTTATAAGATTGCATATAGAACTCTTATAGGAATGTCCCCATATATGCTAATATTTGAGAAAGCTTGTCACTTACCGATTGAACTTGAGCATAAAGCATATTGGGTGATTAAAGAGTTCAATTATAATTTGAAAGATGCTGGTGAGAAAAGGATGTTACAATTAAATGAGCTTGAAGAGATAAGGAATGAATCTTATGAGAGTGCTAGGATTTATAAAGAAAAGTAGATCTTATGATAGTGCCAAGATTTATAAAGAAAAGATAAAGACGTGGCATGATCAAAGGACTCTTACTAAAAATTTTTAGCTAGGACAACAAGTTTAAGATTATTTCTAGAAAACTTAAGTCCAGGTGGATGGGCCCATTTGTTGTGATAAAAGTTTATCCTTATGGAGCTGTGGATATCAAAGATCCTAAAACTGAGAAAGTATTTAAAGTGAATGGTCATAGACTGAAACCTTAGATATTAATGAGGTATGAGAAAATATTTAAAATTAATGGACATAGACTGAAACCTTGTTTTATAGGGGATCAACATAAATTTAAAGATGAAATGATGTTGGGTCAACCAGTATAAGCACTGGTTACGTTGGGCTGATGACGTAAAACCAAGTGCTTTGTGAGATGCAACCCATAGTTATCGGAGTGTTTTTATTTTGATTGTTGTTTTATGTGTGATTAAGAAAATTGGGGTAATAATTTTGAAACTATTATGTGTAGAAAATATTTTAAGATGTTATTTAGCGACCAAGACATATTAGAATGAGAATTTGGATGTTAAGTTGACTAGTGAAAAAATGTGCACTAGCGCTTAAGCGCCAGATTCGACGCTTAAGCGCGACCGTTTAAACACATATACAAAATTAATATTCTAGACGATTTAACCGCCAATTAGTTTGTAAAATCATGCCAAGGCAGTTTCTAAACGTGTCTAGGAGTTATTTGAAGGATTTGGGCCTATAAATAGAAGAGTTTTGTGAAGGAATTTCACCCCAGATCATTTCTAGCCCTAAAAGTCTAAGAGAAAGTGAGATTTAGAGAAAATGTCTTCATGGGAGATGGATTTGAAGAAGAAGGAAGAAATCATGAGGAAGAGTTTCATTAGTCAAAATGCACAAGAGATGTATAAGGGTTTCTTAGCCGTTAGTATTGAAGGGATATCAGAGAAGATAAACAAAATTGAGAATACTATGACTTTATTGGAGATTAAGGTACTTGAGTTGCATGCACTTCTAGAGCATATTGGATGGCAAGTGAAGATGAAATTTAGCCACACAAGTTATATAGAGGAAGCAGATAAGGCGATGTTCATAAAGTAGAAGTGGATTGAAGAAGATAGTATTAGAGCTCGTCTCCACCGTCCGTTTTATCAACTCTATATTCATGGAGAGACTAATGAAAGACAAGAATTTGTATCTTCGAATGAAGAATGAAATTAAGTTTCGTTTTAGAATCTGTGTGTTAGAAGTTGTTGTTTTCAAGCGGTTTAGTGTTTAACTCTTGTTTTTTGTATTTATGACTTTTTATATGTGTTTAATTGTGAAATGATTGTTGTGTATTTGTATTTAGGAAAATTTTCTCATCCAAGACTATTTTGAGTGATAATTAAGTGTTTAAAGGTATTTTTACTTGTTTGTGAATTAATACAAGTTTTTTTGTGTGAAAATTTGAGAGAGAGGGGAGTTATAGGAAGTTGAAAATAGTCATTTAAGTGTTATGAAACCATTTTAGAGTGGTTTACTTAGGCAAATAGTGCATTTTACTTTAATTTAAAATTTTTGAAAATCATGCATTGGCGCATACGAGCCACATCTCGCGCTTAAGCGCGAGCCAACCCGAGAGGAAAGCGCCTAAGCACCATTTACCTGCGCTTAAGCGCCGGTTCACGAAAACTGGTTCGCCAACGAATAAAAGTGAAATTTCAGCCCAAAAATCACCATTTTTAACGCCACCGTCACCTTCAACCTCTCGAGTTCGCAATTTTTGAGAGGTAGGGCACATCTAAAGTGAAGATTTCTTGGTGGAATTAAGTGAAATTTGCTAGATCAAAGTTCCTTGAGGTAAGAGCTTTACCTCCATGCTAAAAATTTGGATTTTCACTACGTATTTTGAGCACATTTGGAGAAATTCAAAACTTCACTATTCATGGTGAAAGCGAGAAAAAATCTATGGAAATTGCATGAGAAGTGTAGTTTATATTTTGGAAGTTTGGTTTAGTAATTTAGAGTTGATTTTTAAAGTTATTTGTGGAATTTATAAAAATTGTAGAATGGCACCAAGAATGAAGAGGAGCAAAGGAAAGAGCCCTTTCGATTCGTGTAAATTTGTTAGTTCGAAGGCTCTGCATCCTTCTCCTTGTCAAGAATGAAAGCATACATATTATAACTAATGATATAAAATAGGGTTTAATTGTGATATTCAATATATAAGAAAGCATCCTTCTCCTTGTCAAGAAATTATAGAGGGTTTAGGATAATTTTAATAACTAATAAATAACTAATGATATAAAGTAGGGTTTACTAACTAATAAATAACTAATGATATAAAGTAGGGTTTAATTGTGATATTCAATATATAAGAAAACATCTTGTCCTTGTCAAGAAATTATAGTGAATGAATAAAATGAATTAGTTCAATTTATATTGTGCCAAACACCTTGTCAAGAAATTATAGTGAATGGATAAAGTGAATCAGTTCAAATTATATTGTGCCAAATGATATATAAGAAAGCATCCTTCTCTTTGTCAAGAAATTATAGTGAATGGATAAAATGAATTAGTTCAATTTATATTATTGTCAAGAAATTATAGTGAATGGATAAAATGAATTAGTTCAATTTATATTGTGCCAATAGTTTCTCCCTGTCAAGAAATTATAGTGAATGGATAAAGTGAATTGGTTCAAATTATATTGTGCCAAATAGGCACCTATTCTTTACCCTTTGGTCCTGACATAAAGAACATTGACTAATCCTACGCTTGTTTACTGACTATTCTTTACCCTTTGGTCCAGGCATAAAAAACATTGACTAATCCTACACTTGTTTACTGAATCTGCGTGTTACCCTTTGGTCCAGGCATAAAGAACATTGATTAATCCTACGCTTGTTTACTGAATCTGCATCGGTCCAGGCATAACAAACATTGAACAATCCTATGCTTGGTTACTGATTCTGCAGCTAGGCGAATAAAGTGAATCAGTTCAAATTGTATTGTGCCAAATAGGAGCATACCTATTCTTTACCCTTTAGTCCAGGCATAAAGAACATTGAATAATCCTATGCTTGTTTACTGAATCTACGGCTGGGCTGGGAGGATACCGGCTCTCACTTCGGAGCTCCCACGTTCTGCTCACCTGAGGGCTAACATCTACACTTCAGCACCCAAACAATAGAACCGAATTGGGGATTTTAGTCTGTCACNAGAAAACACAACAAAACTTAGAATTCATATATAAAATCAAAGTCATACAAACTACAACAAGTACATAATTTCTCCCCAAGAAAACTCCTCGAAGTTCCTCTGAATCTCTTCCTTTCTTTACAGCACGTTCTCACCTAAGAACACTCCTCAAAGTTCCTAGGAATCTCTTCCTTTCTTTACAGCACACAAAATTCCTCTTCGAAGTAGCAAGGAGGAAGAAATGTACACAGAATTCCTCTTTGAAGTAGCAAGGAGGAAGAAATCTCTCACTTTCCCTCCACTCTTAGCACATAGAATTCCTCTTTGAAGCGGCAAGGAGGAAGAAATCTCTCACTTTCCCTCCACTCTTACAATAAATTCCTCTTCAAAGCGGCAAGGAGGAAGAAATCTCTCACTTTCCCTCCACTCTTACAAACTTAAAGAGTTCCTCACAATATTGGAACCTTTCTAACCTCTATGAACTCTCTCTAGCACCTCCTATTTCTCTTTGAAGTAGCAAGGAGGAAGAAATCTCTCACTTTCCCTCCACTCTTACAATCTCTCGAAAATTCTTCTTCAAAGCGGCAAGGAGGAAGAAATCTCTCACTTTCCCTCCACTCTTACAATCTCTCGAAGCAATTCCTTTTTGAAGTAGCAAGGAGGAAGAAATCTCTCACTTTCCCTCCACTCTTACAATCTCTCGAAAAATCCCCACAATTTTTACGCACTAATAGAACCTCTCTAACCTCTAGAACCTCTAGACTCTCACCTCCTCTAGGCTCTCTAGGCTTCAGGACCTCCAAAACCTTCTTAATTTTCGGCCAAAATGTTCTTTTAAAGTTGTGGATGAGCTTTCCCAAGGGTTACCTAAGCATCCCTTCAAAATTTGGCCTTATCTAAAGCTTGAGTAAGCATAACCATCGATCTCGACGTCTGCGGCCTCGAGGGCGCCGTCGGCGGGCTTCTGAAGAATTTTGTCCTGTAGTCTCGGGAAAATCTCGCCGTCGGCGGGGTCAAGGGCGCCGTCGGCGGCCTAGTTCAAATCTTCACATTTTTGTCCTTTTCGCTCCAAATTCACTCCTTTTTGTATCTTTTTGCTCCAATGACCCTAATTCATCATTCCTACAACAAAACATCAGAAAAACCTTTCTTTAAAATGCAATTTCATTAAAATCAGTATAAAATAGGTATGAAAATCTCAACATATTTTCCTTTGTTCAAAATCCCCCAAACTTAACTATTAATTTCCTCAAGTAATTTTAGTACTATATAAAAATTATGATCTACTGCTGTAAAGTTTTAATTCAGAAATACTATAAGTTTGATTTAAATAAATATCATAGTGAGATTTTCAGAAAAAAATTCAAGTAATTGAATTAACTCTGTAGCCACCAGATTATCTAGTCATCGAGTTTTAAGAGTTCTAGTCTTCTATTTATTTTAAGAATGACTATATATTGTAATATTAATTCACTTAGAATATCCAAAAGACTGGAACTTCATGAGAACTCTACTAGTAAAATACTTATTCCATAAATATAAGTTCAGGAATGTATTTAAGTTTTCCCTTTAGGTAGGTCCAGTGAAACCAATTTNTGCTCCAATGACCCTAATTCATCATTTCTGCAACAAAACATAAAAAATACCTTTCTTTCAAGTGCAATATCATTAAAAATAGTATAAAATAGGTATGAAAATCTCAACATATTTTCCTTTGGTCAATACTTACTCCTAAGTTACATAATGTTTTTCCATAAAACTTTTCACCAATTGCATATGGTATAGTAAAAATACCAGGATCTTTTAATTTTTAAGGAAGCTTCTTCTGAAAAATAGCGCTACACTCTTCAGTAAGTGCAACAGTCTCATAATTTGCAAACTTCCTTTTATTGTTTAGTATATCTTTCATAAATTTGACATAACTTGACATTTGTTCTAAAGCCTCAATGAAAGGAATGTTTATCGTTAATTTTTTAAGGATTTCCAAAAAAATTGTAAATTTTTTGTCTTTTTTTTTTGCTTCAGTCATTGAGGAAATGGAGATAATGGTTTTTCTAAAGGAACTTGTGTTTGCTCATTTTCATTATGGTCACTTCCAAACTCTTCCTTCTCCTCATCAACTTCAGTTTCTCTTTGGATTCTTATTTCAGTTTCTTTTCCACTTCGTAATTGAATGGCTTTAATTTGCTCCTTATTTTAATCTTTGGGTTTAACTTCCATAGTACTCGGAAGATTTCCTAAAGGTCTATTACTAAGTACAGTAGCAATATGTCCTAATTGATTTTAAATATTTCTAATAGCAGCCCCTTTATTTTATATTTAATTTCTCATATTCAGCATTACCTCTTCCAACGTTAACTTCTTTTTCTTAACTTGGGTTAGGGTTAGAGTTAAATCCAGGAGGATAATAAGGTCGATAATTAGGATTTTCTTGGTTGTTTAAATTTCTTGAGGGGCTCATTGAATTGTTATAGTTATTCCAACGAAAATTAGGGTGATTTTTCCATCCAAGGTTGTAATAGTTATAATAGGGATTGTTATTTATATTATTCATGACATTCAAAGTTTCATAAGATGATTGAGTGTAGTTCAAAGGGCCAGAGTCATGAATCTTTTTTGATTTGATCAATCTTTTTTGATATAGTAGCAATTTGACATGTTAAAATAGACATTGCATTAGAGTCATGATTACTAGCTTCTCTCTTAGGATTTGCCCATTTAGAGGGCCCTTGAAAATTGTTAATAGCCAATTCTTCCATTAAAGAGTATGCTTCATCAAAAGGTTTTGACATTAGTGATCCACCTGCAGCAGCATCTATAAAATATATAAGTGATCCCACTAATCCATTGTAAAAAGTTTGAATTATTAATCAATCTGGTAAATCATGGTGTGGACATTTTCTAAGAAGATCTTTAAATCTTTCCCAGGCTTCATATATCGATTCCCCTTCGACTGACAAAAAATAAGTAATATCGTTTATAAGCTTAGTGGTTTTCGAGGGTGGAAAATATTTAGCCAACAATTTTTTTGATAGTTCTCCCCATGTTCTTGTAGATTCAGGTGCTAATGAATTTAACCAAGCTTTAGCTTTATCCTTTAATAAAAAGGAAAAGGTCTAAGCCTAACAACATCATTAGACACTCCATCATATTTAAAAGTAGCACAAATCTTAAGGAAACTAGCAAGATGTAAGTTAGGATCTTCAGTAGGTGTTCCTTCAAACTGATTATTTTGTACCATTTGGATAATAGTAGGTTTAAGCTTAAATGAATTAGCAGCAACATCAGGATTTTGAATAGTTATGTGAAGTTCATCTACTGTTGGATTAGCATAATCTTTTAAAGGTCTTTGTTGATTTTTATTTATTTGATTATCTTAGTTATTCACCATTTTGTTCAAAATTTTAATTTCTTTTTGTTGTTTTTGAATTTATCTAATAGTATGTTCTACATCAAAATCGTAAGGTACTAAATCATCAGATTCAGTATATCGTAAAAACAAATATAATAAGCAAAGAAAAATTACATAAACACACTCTTAAATATATAATTATATATATATATATNTACATATCATATCTTCCATAACCTGATATAGTACAAAAATGACAAGAACTATCTATCTATCCTCTGTGGCGAGCTAATGATCAAGTTGAAATTCTAAGTCACGCTCCGGGACAAGAATTCCTTTCACGTGCACTTAGAGGTAAAACTATCTAATAGCTTGTATGAGGAAAGCTCTTTCAATTTTGGGGGTCGCACTCCTTGGATGTAGTGCTTTGCCATCCATTCTTCTTAAAGTAACAGAAACTCTATGGTGCCTCATTCCTGAGATGCAGTGCTTTGCCAAATCTGCTCTGTTTCCTTTCAAAATTAAAACATAACCCACTGGCAGTGGAATTTCAACAGATCCTTGAAATTCTCTAGGGCCAACCATAATAATTTCTTCCAAAAAGAATGTTTCCCTTGCTCATAAAGGACACTGTGAATAAGGGCCTGACAAAATCATGGTGATCAATATGTGGTGGAATGTAGTCTCCTTCCTCATAGAAGTTGATTATGCAGCCATTTGGGATTCAACCTATCAGTAGTATGCTCCACATGACCACTCTCTTAATTATCCTTTTTTATCTCTGTAGATAGAGGTTCCACCTCGTCATATCTTAGGATACCCAGGGGGTTCCCTAGTCTATCCCTTACAAAGTTATAACAACAACCACATTGAATATTAATTCTTCCTTTGCCTCTCATCCATTTCTGGCACTCTGAGTAGGTCTTCTTCATTAACAAGTCAACCCAATCTCTGTCCCTCAAGTCAAACACGCATTTGAGACTTCTTCTCTCATCAATTTTGGAGAAAACCCATGTCTGCAGTTCTAATCATAATATGTTAACAAATTTCCCTTGAATTTTCTTATAGATCTCAACTTCTCTTTTTTTAAATTTGCTCATACTTTCTAGCTTTGTGGTTGGAATCCTTCACAAATTTCGAGGCTGCTCCCCCATTTCAATCTCTATAGGAAACCATGTCTTTGTCGGCTCTATACACAGTGTGATGTATGACTCAGTATCCTACTGCTTGGCCTCTGGGCATTGTATCTCGACAGCTGTATACTCCTCGAAGGTATAGTAACGCTCAAAAAGGAGGATGTTACATCCTGGGAACTCCACAGATGCCCCTGCTATTGATGCTTATTTGAATCTTGGTGTTGCACTTCAAGTAACTCAGGCAAAGCTCATCTAGAATCTATAGTAGTGTCGGCTGCATGAAAAACTCTTACTCATCTTCCATGAGGGGCAGACTGATACAAGATTCCCTCATGTAAGGATCATAAAACTCCTCTTCAGGAATTGAGGTAAGTGTTGCCTCTACTTCTTCTATACGACTTCTCTCCTGATATAGGAAAGCTCTATGCTTACAGCGGTTTACATTACGACATTGCGTCCTTCTAAGTGGTGTATACGGTACCCTTTCTTCATCGGCACTGACCAAGTTTCTTGTCGGTGCGGTGATCATGGACCGTAAATGGCTATTTCCTTCCATTAGACATTGTAGCCTTTATGCTTTCTGTCTCTTCAATGAGGAGTGACCGTGACTTTATATATGCTTAAAAATACAAGATAAATATGGACGTAATAAATATTCAATAAAAGTAAAGTCACACTTATCAATGCAAGTATACGTATCGCTCAAGTAATATAGGGCTCTAATAGAGTCCTAGATATCGATCCACAAGTATATGTATCGCTCAAGTAATATAGGGCTCTAATGGAGTCCTAGATATCGATCCCACAGCAAGTATATGTATCACTCAAGTAATATAGGGCTCCAATAGAGTCCTAGATATCGATCCCATAGGGAGTAACTTTAGAACTACGAACTAAGATTTTAGAAAAGCAAATCTTAGATATCGATAGAAGTGGTTTAGAACTGTGAACTAAGATTTTAGAAAAGCAATACTTTAATCACAACAACGAAGTTCAATTTGCTTATCTGTCACTAATAGGCAATTGAAATAAATAGGTAAATTTAATAACTCTTAAATAACTAATGATACTAAGGAGGGTTTAATTGTGATATTCAATATATAAGAAAGCATCCTTCTCCTTGTCAAGTAATTATAGTGAATAGATAAAGTGAATTAGTTCAATTTATATTGTGCCAAATAGGAGAATACTTATTCTTTACCCTTTCGTCCAGGCATAAAGAACATTGACTAATCCTATGCTTGTCTATTGAATCTGTGGCTAGGCTGGGAGGATACCGGCTTTCACTTCGGAGCTCCCAGGTTTTCCTCACCTGAGCGCTAACATCTACACTTTAACATGCAAACGATAGGACCAAATTGGGGATTTTAGTGGGTCACTCTAAAATCTCCAACTCTATGCCCAATAATATTATTTCCCTATTTATTTGCACCCAACTTCCTAGGGATTTAACCTTCTTGAATTTTTGATGTAATCCTCACTTTAGTTGTAAAACTTAACATATTTTAACAAATTAACTCGCCATATTGAAAGTAAATTAAGATCGAAGTGAAAAGGTCATCACAGTTTCTTAAACATTTTCATGGCTTCACCAATTCAAATCACCATTTCATAAATGTCAAGATAAGGACAAAGACAGAGAAAACTACTCAGATCTCTTGAGGAAAACACAACAAAACTCAGAATTCATATTCAAAATCAAAGTCATACAAACTACAATAAGTAAATAACTTATCTCTAGTTTCTCCCCAAGAACCTTTACAACACACAGAATTTCTCTTCAAAGTAGCAAGGAGGAAGAAATCTCTCACTTTCCCTCCCCTCTTACAATCTCTTGATAAATTCTTCACAACATTGGAACCTTTCTAATCTCTAGGAACTCTCTCTAGTACTTTCTTTACTCCCTAGATTCTTTACCTCCTTCTCCAGGCTCTCCAATTTTCGACCAAAATAGTCTTTTAAAGTTGTGGATGAGCTTTCCCAAGTGTTTCTTGAGCATCCCTTCAAAATTTGGCCTTATCCAAAGCTTGAGTAGGCATAACCGTCGAGCTCGCCATCGGTGGCCTCAAGGGCGCCGTTGGTGGACTTCTGAGAATTTTTTTCTGTAGCCTCGGGAAAAACTCACCGTCAGCGGGGTCGAGGGCGCCGTCAGCGGCCTAGTTCAAATCTCCACATTTTGGTCATTTTCGCACCAAATTCGCTCTTTTTTGCATCTTTTTGCTCCAATGACCCTAATTCATCATTCTTGCAACAAAACATCAAAAATCTTTCTTATAATATCATTTAAAACAGTATAAAATAGGTATGAAAATCTCAACATATTTTCCTCTAGTCTAAATCCCCCAAACTTAACTATTACTTACCCTCAAGTAATTTTAGTACTATATAAAAGTTATGATCTACTGCAGTAAAGTTTTAATTCATAAATACTATAAGTTCGACTTAAATAAATATCATAGTGAGATTTTCAGAAAGAATTCAAGTAATTGAATTAACTCTATAGCCACAAGATTATTTAGCATTAAGTATAAGAGTTGTAGTCTTCTATTTATTTCAAGAATGACTATATGTTGCAATATTAAGTCACTTAGAATATCCAAAAGATAGGAACTTCACACCAATTCCAAAAATATAATTTCAGGAATGTATTTACATTTTTCCTTTAGGTAGGTCCAGTGAAGCCAATTTTTGATTAGGCATATCCTCAAGCTTCTCCATACTTCCCATTTATTTTTTCTTTCTTTTCTCTTTCATTTGAATTTTTTTCAATCCTATATATTTTTCTTTTCATTTCAGGGATTGTTTTCAATCCTTTCTTTTTCCTTTTTCANAATTAATCTTTTCTTCATCAGCAACTTGTTGAAGATTCACTGCGCTTCAGCACTAATAATCTTTCACCAATTGAAAACTCGCATTCTGGGATTATCAGGGGAATTGGACGCCATAGGAATGAAATTGGAGAGTTTCACTTTTTTTGGAGGGAAGATATGAACTAGAAATGAAATTTTTTAGTTTAAAAAGACAATTCTCGCCCAAAAACTGCCAAAAGTTGCCATTTGAACCCAAGTAACCGCCAATTCGCCGGTCTTGCCTTCGGTGGGGTCGATGACACCATCGGCGATGCTCTGTATGAATTTTTTCTAGACTCTCAGGAAAAAGCCGTCGTCGGTGGCGTAGAGGGCGCCGTCGGCGCCCAAGGCAAAATTTTCAGAGTTTCGCTTTGGTCCGAATGCGTTCCAACTTTTCTTCATGGATCCAATTTTTAAGATGTTTCAAGGGTAAATAAGAGTAGTAGAGTTTAATCTACCAAATAAAGATAATTTCAAACAAAAACTACTATAATCATGATAAAAATAAAGATAAACATGGGTTGCCTCCCATAAAGTGCTTGGTTTAACATCGTCAGCCCGACCTATTCAGGTATTATTCAGGTTAGACTGATCATTAAAACCTCTTTAAAATTTGGTCTTTTACACTCATAATATTGTTTTAATCTGTGTCCATTTACTTTAAATCTATTTCCCATCTTCTGATCTTCAATTTCAACAGCTCTGTAAGTATAAACTTGAGTCGCAGTAAAGGGTCCTCACCAACGACACTTCAATTTTCCAGGAAATAACTTTAGCCTAGTGTTGTAAAGCAAAACTTCTTGTCCTGGTTCAAAGTTCTTTTGGTTAATCTTCCGATATGTATAACTTTAATTTTTCCTTATAAATTTTTTTATTATCATAAGACTCATTTCTTAATTCTTCCAATTCATTTAATTATAACAATCTCTTCTTACCAATATCTTTCAAATTATAATTGAATTCTTTAATCGCCTAATATGCTTTATGCTCCAATTCTACTATTTCAAATTATAATTGAATTCTTTAATTGCCTAATATGCTTTATGCTCCAATTCTACTGGTAAGGATTTCTTAATTCTTCCAATTCATTTAATTGTAACAATCTCTTCTTACCAGCATCTTTCAAATGGAATTCTTTAATTGCCTAATATGATTTATGCTTCAATTCTATTGGTAAGTGACAAGTTTTTCCAAAAATCAGTCTGTAAGGAGTCGTTCCAATAGGAGTTTTATAAGCAGTCTTGTAAGCCCATAATGCAATATCTAATCTAGTGGACCAATCTATTCTACTAGGGTTTATAGTCTTTTCAAGTATTTATTTAATTTCTCTATTAGAAACTTCTGCTAACCCACTGGTTTGGGAGATAGGAAGTAGAGATTCTATGAATAATATTAATTTTTTCTGTCAATCTCTGAATGTACTTATTTCTGAAATGAGATCCTCCTTCATTGATAATCATTCTAAGCATTCTGTATCTAGTGAAAATATTTTTCATTAAAAATCTTGAAACACTTTTAGCGTNACTAACCAACGAGACTTCAATTTCCCAGGGAATAACTTCAGCCTTGTATTGTAAAGTAAAACTTCTTGTCCTGTTTCAAAGTTCTTTTGATTAATCTTCCGATCTTGTCATAACTTTAGTTTCTCCTTATAAATTTTGTCGTTATCATAAGATTCATTTCTTAATTCTTTCAATTCATTCATTTGTAACAATCTCTTCTCACCAGCATCTTTCAAATTATAATTGAATTCTTAATTCATTCAATTGTAACAATCTCTTCTCACCAGCATCTTTCAAATTATAATTGAATTCTTTAATCACCCAATGTTTATGCTCCAATTCTATTGGTAAGTGACAAGTTTTTCAAAAAATCAGTCTGTAAGGAGTCGTTCCAATAGGAGTTTTATAANCACAAATGAAGGAATAAATGGTCCCACAAAATCTAATCCCCAAACGTCAAAGATCTCAACTTCTAACATGAAATTCAGAGTCATTTCATTTCTTCTAGATGTATTGCCTACTCTTTGACATCGATCATAAGTTTTTATGTATCTATAAAAATCTCTAAAGATAGTAGGCCAATAAAATCCAGCTTGTAAAATTTTATAAGNATAAAGATTCTATGAATAACATTAAACTTTTCTGTCAATCCCTGAATGTATTTATTCCTGAAATGGGATCCTCCGTCAGTGATAATCACTCTCGGCATTCCATATCTNTTTTCTTTTCTCTTTTTCATTTGGATTGCTTTCAATCCTATATATTTTTCTTTTCTTTTCAGGTATTGTTGTCAATCCCTTTATTTTTCTTTTTTTCAAGTGAGGATTACTATATCTGGATAACCTTTAATGATTTTGAACTTCACTTTTCTTTTTTCAAGTGAAGATTATTATATCTGGATAGCCTTTAATGATTTTGAACATCACATTTCTTTTTTTCAAGTGAAGATTACTATATCTAGATATCCTTTAATAATTTTGAACTTCACTTTTCTTTCCCTAAATTTGAAACTCAAAGCATTCGTTTTCAATCCTATATATTTTTCTTTTCTTTTCAGGGATTGTTTTCAATCCTTTCTTTTTCCTTCGAGGATTACAATAACTGGATAGCCTTTAATGATTTTGAACTTCACTTTTCTTTCCCTAAATTTAAAACTCAAAGCATTTCTTACCTNCCTTTTTTAAGTGAGGATTACTATATCTGAATAGGCTTTACTGATTTTGAACTTCACTTTTCTTTCCTTAAATTTGAAACTAAAAGCATTTTTTTACCTTATAAATATTTCATAGTTTTTACATCATTGAGCCCCAATGTTTTTTTCTCAAATGAATTTCCAGATTCTTAATACTTCAAAATATAGTTTCCTTTACTTTAATAGTTAACTATAATCTTACTCTCTTATACTAAATATCTTAATCTAAAAAATTAATTTTCATTACAAAAATATTCCTTACTTTAAAATATAGTTTCCTTTACTTTAAATAGTTAACTATAGTCTTATTCTCTTATACTAAAACTTTAAAATATAGTTTCCTTTACTTTAAATAGTTAACTATAGTCTTATTCTCTTATACTAAATATCGGTTACAAAATTAATTTTTATTACAAAAATATTTCTTTAAATTAATTTTAAAGATGTATGATGGCAATTTTTTGTAATTTAATTGAAAAAGGGATTGAAGTCTTTATGGATGACTTTTCAGTGTTTGAAACTTCATTTGACTCATGTTTAGAACATTTATCTAAAGTTCTTAAGCGCTGTGAAGAAACAAATTTAGTCCTTAACTGAAAAAAATGCCAATTTATGGTTGCAGGAGGAATTGTATTTGGTCATCAAATATCAGAAAATGGTATGGAAGTAGATCCTGCTAAAATTCAAGTGATCACTAATTTACCTCAAATATCAAAAAATGGTATGGAAGTAGATCCTACTAAAATTCAAGTGATCGCTAATTTACCTTATCCAACAAAAATGTAAGGGAAATTAAGAGTTTTTAAGGACATGTTGGATTCTACAGGCGATATATTAAAGACTTTTCTAAAATTGCTAAGCCTTTATGCCATTTAGTGGAGAAAGATGCAATTTTCAATTTTGATGAGGAATGCCTAAAAGATTTTAAATTATTAAAAAAAATTTCGCAGTACCAATTATAGTTTCACCAAATTAGGAAAAACCTTTTGAACTTATATGTTATGCAAGTGATTATGCTATTGGAGCTGTTTTAGGACAAAGATATGATAAAATTTTTAAAGTTATTATTGTACTAGTAAAACTATTAATGAAACTCCAATTAATTATACAACAACTGAAAAAGAGTTATTAATAATAGTATATGCCTTTGTTAAATTTAGATCATATTTGATTGGAACTCATTGTATAATTCATACAGATCATTCTGCTATTAAGTACTTAATGAAAAAGAAGAATACTAAACCGAGACTTATTAGATGAATTCTTCTTTTATAAGAATTTGATTTTGAAATAGTATATCGGAAGGGAACTGAAAATTAAATTACTGATCATTTGTCCAGGCTTGAATTAGAAAATCACTCTATTTTGAAAAAGAAATTAATGAACATTTTTCAGATGAAAAATTGTTCACTAT
The DNA here is from genome assembly GCA_002079205.1 of Phalaenopsis hybrid cultivar. NCBI lineage: Eukaryota > Viridiplantae > Streptophyta > Magnoliopsida > Asparagales > Orchidaceae > Phalaenopsis > Phalaenopsis hybrid cultivar. The sequence continues at coordinate 263,491 of JXCR01127132.1, forward strand.
AAATGAGTGGCATGTTCCGTGGTATGCTGACATTGTGAACTATATTGTTAGTGATCTTAAACCCTATGGAATGACATACCAAAAAATGAGAAAATTTATTGAAGCTAAGACTTATTTTTAGGATGACCCATATTTATATAGAAAAGGAAAGGATCTGATCATTCAAAGATGTGTACCATTAGAAGAAACTTATGAAATTATTCAAAAATGTCATAATTTTGATTTTGGGGGAAATTTTGGTGTTGATAAAACAACATACAAAATTCTGCAATCTGGATTTTATTGGCCTACAATTTTTAGAGATGTTAATGCTTATAACAAAACTTGTGTTAGATGTCAAAGAGTAGGCAATATTTTGTAGAAGAAATGAGGTGCCCCTCAATTATATGCTAGAAGTTGAAATATTTGATGTTTGGGGATTAGATTTCATGGGACCATTTATACCATCTTTCAAAAATTTATATATTATGTTAGCAGTGGACTATTATCCAAATTGATAGAAGTTGTTGCTTTACCTCGATGTGATGCTTGAAGTGTTGCAAAATTTTTGAAAACAAAAATATTTTGTAGATTTGAGATGCCGAGAGTTATCATTAATGATGGAGGAAGTCATTTCAGAAATGCCATTATGGATAAGTTATTAAAGAAATATCATATAAATCATAGGATTGCTACTGCTTATCATCCTCAGATAAGTGATTTGGCTAAATTATCCAATCAAGAAATTAAAGAAATATGGAAAAATATATGAATCCAACAAAAATGGATTGGTCATTCAAACTTGACTATTCTTTGTGGGCTTATCGAACTGTATATAGAACTCATATACGAATGTCCTCATATAGGCTAATATTTGGAAAAGTTTGTCACTTACTAGTTGAACTTGAGAATAAAGCATATTGGGATATTAAAGAGTTCAATTTTAATTTAAAAGATACTGGTGAGAAAACATTGTTACAATTAAATGAGCTTGAAGAGATAAGGAATGAATCTTATGAGAGTGCTAAGATTTGGAACGATGAAGATGTGACATGATCAGAGGATTCTTACTAAAAATTTTCAGCCTAGGGCAACAAGTTTTGCTATATAATGCAAGGTTAAGATTATTTCCAAGAAAACTTAAGTCCAGGTGGCAACAAGTTTTGCTATATAATGCAAGGTTAGTTATTTCCAGGCAAACTTAAGTCCAGGTGGATGGGACGATTTGATGTGATAAAAGTTTATCCTTATGGAGCTGTGGATATTAGGGATCCTAAGTCTGAGAAAATTTTTAAAGTGAATGGACATAGATTGAAACCTTATTATATAGGGGATTGACATAAATATAATGATGGATTGATGTTGGGTCAACCGGAATGAGCACCGGTTACGTCGGGCTAACGATGTAAAACCAAACACTTTGTGGGAGGCAACCCATAATTATCAGTGTGTTTTTGTTTTGATTGTTGTTTTGAGTCTGATTAAGAAATTTTGGGTAGTATTTTTGAGTTTATTATGTGCTAGTAATGATTTTAAGACTTTATTTAGTAACCTAGACATGTTAGAATGAGAATTTGGATGTTAAGTTGACTGGTGCAAAAATGTGCATTGGCGCTTATGCGCGACAGTTTAATCACACGTGCAAATTTCAATTTCTAGAAGGTATAACTGCAATTTAGTTGGAATAAATGTGTCTTGGCAATTTTTAGTCGTGCCTAAAAGTTATGAGGGGGAATTAGGCCTATAAATAGAAAGGGTTTGTGAAGGAATTTAACTCCGGATTATTTTTAGCCCTAAAAGTCTAAGAAAGAGAGAGATTTAGAGAAAATGTCTTCATAGGAGATGGATTTGAAGAAGAAGGAAGAAGCCATGAGGAAGAAGTTCATTAGCCAAAGTGCACAGGAGATGTATAACGGTTTCTTAGCCGTTAATATTGAAGGGATAACGGAGAAGATCAACCAGATGGAGAATACTATATTTGTATTAGAGTTTAAGGTGCTTGAATTGCATGCTCATCTAGAACATATTGGGTGGCAACTTAAGATGCAATTCAACCATACCAGTTTCGTAGAGGAAGTAGATAAGGTGATGTTCATTAAGCAAAAATGGATCGAAGATGATAGTATTGGAGCTCGTCACCACCGTCTGTTTTATCAACTCTATATTCCTGGAGAGACTACTGAAAGACAAGAATTCATTCCTCCTAATGAAGAGTGGCATTAAGTTATGCGTTAGGAATTGTGTGTTTGGAGTCAAGTTTTTAAGTATGCTAGTGTTTATGTCTTGTGTTTAGTGTTTGTGTCACTTATGTCTTTAATTGTAAATGTGTGTTAAGTGTTTTGTACCTAAGGAAATTTTATCATCCAAGACTATTTGGAGAGAGAACTAAGTGTTAAATGTGTTTGTACTTGTTTTTGAAATAATATAAGTTTGTTTTTATAAAAATTTGTGTTATTTTTAGCCTCAAATTGAATTAATTATTAAAGAGAATTTTGAGATAGAGGAGAGTATAGGAAGTAAAAATAGTCATTTAAGTGCTATGAGACCATTTAAGGTTTTTTAAGGGCTAGGGCAAAATCGCGATTTTAAGGGCTAGGGCAAGTGGAAAATGAAGATTTCTTGGTGGAATCTAGTGAGATTTGCTAGATCCAAGTTCCTTAAGGTAAGAGCTTTACTTCTATGCAAAAATTTTAGATTTTAACCATATATTTTGAGCACATTTGGAAGATTTAAAAAATTTACTATTCATGGTGAAAGTGAAGAAAAATCTATGAAATTTTCTTGGAAAGTTTAGTTAGTGCTTTTGGAAGTTTAGTTTAGTGATTTAAACTTGATTTTTAAACTTATTTTTGGAATTTATCAAATTTGTAGAATGACTCCAAGAATGAAAAGGAGTAGAGGAAAGAGCCCATGTGATTTTAGCAAGTTTGTCAGATCGAAAGCTCAGGTTGATTAGTGACACTCTGCAGTCATGAAAATTATTTCAAGAGCGATGTTTCAAGAGTCCGGGTGGAGAGGTAGAAGATCTGATAGTCCGCCGACAGTGAGAACAGCTCTGTTGTTTCTCTGTCATCACAGTGATTTTTATTGTGAGGGAGTTTTACGCAAATCTCCTAGAGGCTGAAGATGATCTTATTATGGTTAGATGAAAGTTGGTAGCTTTTACTCCAGAGGTAATCAACTTGTTTTACCATTTACCACTGAGACTTCATGTTTTTATGCAAAATATAGTCCTACTGAGGCAGAGTTAGATAAGATCATTTCATATTTGACTATTGGGAGAGGACTTTGGAAGATAACCAATGAGAGGAGAGTAAATTTCCCAACTCCAAAGTTATGTGCACCTTCGAAGGCCTGACACTATTTCATTTATGCTCGTCTGCTTTCAACCAATCATCTCAGTGAAGTTACCACAGAGAGAGCAACGTTGAACTATTGTATTCAAGAGGGAAAGCCCATCAACATAGGGGCTTTGATCTATCACACTATCATTAGTTCAACTACTGTTGCTACTACTGCAGTTATGGGATTTTCTTCCTTAATATTTTCATTATGCGAGCAGGCTGGAGTGAATTATGATAGTTGAGAGGAAGTTCTATTACCTGTAAAGCCCATTACAAAGGTGAATGTGAAGACTTATTCTGAGCATTCTATTTTTGGCTGGAGAGGAGGATTTTCCAAAAGTTACGGATTAGAAACGTCAGCTACATCTACCTCTGTTGCATCTTCATCATGACCATCTACTTCTCGTGTTTCTACATCTAAAGGTGATACCAAGACTCAGGATGAGTTATTACAGAAGATGATGGACAAAATCAATTTTATCGCTGATAAGGTACAAAATTTAGAACATTTTGCAGATCATACTAATAGTTATAATAGAAGGAAGAGTGATTAAGAAGAGAAATTCCACTCATATTTGGAGAGCCTGATTAGAGATGAATCAGGAGTGCAATTTCCTCAATATCCTCGATATCCTGATTATGATCCTGCAGAAAAATGGTACAGTGGTGATTCTGAGGATGAAGAGTAAAGCTGAGAGATTCATTTTATGATTGTAATATGTTATGAACTATGTGGTCTGAGCTTGCTACATTTGCATCTATGTGTTGTTTTGGACTATGATTTATGTTGTGTTTTGAATTCTTATGTTCTATTGTTGTTGTGATTGTTGTGTTAGAAAGTATTTTGTTTTTTAATTTTAGGGTAGTAGTTGTTGTTTTGTGTTTAGTACTGTGATTTAGTTAGTTTAGAACTTAAACTTAATTTTCATATCTGTTATAAAGTAGAAAGTCTTGCTAGCTTAGATCTTAAACTTGAAATTCAGAAACCGTTGCCCTGTATTTTTCTTTTATCTTGTTAGTGTGTTGTTTTGCTTTTATACCCATTGTTTAGAAGTCTATTGAATCTCTAGATGTTAATCTAAAATGAAAAATATATAAAATTTGATCAAAATTAATTTTACTCATCTTTAGTTTTATACTTATATAATTAGGATGTTAAAATTCTGTTAGCATGTTATTTCAATTTTCATTTCCTGCCTATATAATTATTTGATGCTAAACTATTTAATCTGTTAAAAATTTAAGTTTGGTGAGATGAAAAACATTTTCAAAATTGGAATTTTATTTGTTCTAAAATGTACTACAAGTGAATTTGATTTTAAGAGAAAATTGATTATGTATATGAAGTTATATTAGGGAAGTCAAATTTAATTTTAGAAATGAGTGAGAAAATTTAGTTAAAATTTTAAGTAATGAAGAAAAACTTTAAGTTAAAAATTTTTAATATAATAGAAATGAGTAAAAAAATTTAGTTAAAATTTTAAGTAATGAAGAAAAACTTTAAGTTAAAAATTTTTAGTATAGAAAAAATGATTTTAATTATATGTGACTGTCTTTAGTAATAAAAATTGTATTTTAGAAAATTTTAGATAATTTAGACTTTTATTTTTAATACTTAAATTTCTTTTATTAAAATGATTTTCAAAAACTATTATTATATTTATAAGTAAAAGTTTTATATCAGAACTTTGCTTTAGGAAAGGAGAAGTGGAATTCAAAATCATTAAAGGCCTATCAAGATATAGTGCTTTACTTTAGGAAAGGAGAAGTGGAATTCAAAATCATTAAAGGCCTATCAAGATATAATAATCCTTGCCTGAAAAAGAAAAAGAAAAAGAAAAGAAAAGAAAAATAAAAAAAAAGAAAAGAAAAAGAAAAAGAAAAGAAATGTAAGGGAGAAGAAGCTTGAGGATTAGTGCCTAATCAAAAATTAGTTCTACCTTTTATCTTTTTAAAGTATAAGACTTGATAAAATCTTAAGCTTATAAATATAATATAGTAAGTAAAATTATTTTTAATAAAAATTTTTAAGTAGAGAAATTAAAAAACTAAAATCTAAATTTAGAGAACTTACAATATTTCTGAATTAGATAGGAACTAATATTTTCATAGTTCTTAACCTTAAAAATTTTCAAACTTTAAGTTGGTCTCATTTACTAATTATTTTTTCTAAATTGGACTACTATATTTCTAAATCTAAAATTTAGTAACTCCTAAAGAAACTCATATACATATCATACATATGATAACAAGTAACATTTTATGTTTGAGGGATTTTGATACACCTAAAATATATAGTATTTTTACACACATTTTTATACCTATTTTTGAGATATTACGCTTTAATGGAAGTTATTTTTTTGTTTTTCTTGCAGATACAAGTAAAAATGGAAAAAATGCTTAAAGGAGTGAAAATGATCAAATTAAGAGCAAAAAGGTGAAAAATTGTGCAAAAGAGTTTTGGCGCCTAAGAGTCAGATCCGACACTTAAGCGCCGGTTAAATAGAAAAGGCCGCGCCTAAGCGCCAAGACCCCGTGCTTAAGTGCAAGTGGTTGTTACTAGACGAGTAAAATTAGTTTTCACAAATTTTGAAGAGGTTTTTAAGGCACCCATTGACTTAATAGGTGGTTGTAAGCACCATGGACGAAAAATATCATGAAAGGATGCATCTCTTGGGAAAATACATCGAATTAAAATACATTTTGAAGAGATCCCAAGGCACCTCTTGGAAAACTATAAAAGAAAGAAGAGAGGACTTAGACAAAAATATTGACAAGTTTTGAGAGTTCTTCTCTGGGGAGTTAGTTTGGAGAGATTTTCAGGAACCACTTTTTGTTTACTTTATCCTTTTTATTATTTTGTTTTGAGTGATTGTAAGAGAGAAGAGATTCAAAGGAACTTCAAGAGTTTGGTGGAGGACTTGAGATAAGTTTTTATCTTTTTGTTTTAGACTACTTTTGGTTTTAATCGAGACTTATTGTTGGTTTGACAATGATTTCTTCTTTTAAACTAAAGTGTGGTTTTATTTTCTCCATGGATTCTGAGTAGTTTTCTTTATCTTTCTTCTTAGAATGATAATTAATTAAGTTTTGGATGCATGTTGTGGAGAGTATTGATCTTTAATGTTGGAAGAAGTTGTGATGATTTAAATCCATGCACTTCATTTACTTCTTGATTTAGCAAATCCAGATGTTAAAATTTGTTGTGAGAACATATAAGAACCGGGCTGGTATTGTCTCAGTCAACAATTGGAAAGAATCACATGAGGTTGTATGAATGAGAATGTAGTTCATATGATTGAGTGTAAACAAATAAGGAAATATTCATTGATGAGTGTAGAGTTAGAGGGCTTTAAAGTGACAGGTTAAAGCCCCCAACTTGGTTTATTGTTTGAGGTTCTGATACAAGAATTTTAGCCCTCAGGTGGAGGGAATCGAGGAAACTCTAGAGTGAGAGCAAATATCTTCCTTGTCTAGCCAGTCTTCTGAACTATTTAAACTTTAAATTAGCCAATGTTCTTTATAACTTCTCTAGTAAGGGTAAAGAATATTATTACTCCTATTAGGCAAAACAAAATTTTCATACTTCCACAACAGAATTCCTATACTTATTACTGATTCATAATAAGAAAAAAGATATTTTCGTATTAAATACTTTTCTTCTACAAAAACTTTAGTTATCTTTTTAAGTTGTTATGTTTCGTTAAAATATCAAAAATACAAAAAATATTTGCATTTTAAATTCCTGCAAAAATCATTTTTAGTTTAAGTAATTATCTTTTTAAAAATAGAAAACTTTCTAAAAAGAGCATATTTCATAATCTTCCCTGTGAGTTTGATATTCAGGGCTTAATCAAAAAGTCATATATTACTTGATAACAATACATATACTTGCATAGTATCCCAATATAAATATATATAAATAATTAAAAAAAAAGTTAAATTCTTATTTTTCTTGAGGATCAAGTTATTGGTTTTGTTGCAAAATATAGAAATATAAGTGAAAAATACCATCAAAACTATTGTTATACTGTGCATAAGCATTAAATATTCAGGAATCAAGTTTTTTTGGCGCCGTTGTCGGAGATTAAAATCTTCAAGTAGTGGTGTCAACTTCATAAATCCTTACATATACAAAAAAATCGGGATCAGGCTGCCTCCATTAGATTGGTTATCTCAAATTCAGGGAAGAAAATCCTGGAACCCTTGACCATGTATGATTATCTTTTTGCCTCACCGGGGTACTATGAATATAATGATTATAATTTCAGCTACATTTTAACTATTTCTAGTGATAACGTAACTAAATTTGCTCGATCTAACTCTGATCTAAATTCCTAAACCGATCATTAAATCATATTTAAATCCGATGAACCCGTTAACAAGAATGAAAAAGACATCGACGATATCGGTTAAGATAGCAATGAGAGTGAGGAGTCAGTTCTTGAGTGCCATGGTGCACTTGCTATCAACTTGGATCTCTCTGATGAAGAAGAAGAGACACCATAAATTTTGCCTACATCATCTTAGGAAGAACAAATCACAAAAATAAATCTAAGGAGCGGGAAAGCGTTGCCCTCGAGAATAGCTCTGGTGGATAAAGGAAAATAAATAGTCACTCAGGAAGAGCTACCTCCACCTCCGCTAGTGGATAAACCACATAACCAAGTGAAGATTGAAGGATTATATAAAGTGGATTATAATGTGCTAGCTCAAATTAGAAGGTAGCCAACCAAACTAAGCATTTACAATGCTCTGATCCTGTCAAAGGAGATGAGAAAGTCTCTGGTTATAGCTTTGCTTGAACAAGATATTTTCTTAGCTTAGTTGGCTAGAAAATCCTTAAATGAAGTTTGCTCATTGAAAGAACAGCCTAGGATAACCTTCTTAGATGAAGACTTGTTTCTCGGTACCACTGACCACAACTGACCGCTCTACATCTCTGTTAATATCGGCAGATTTGTATTGTCCAGAGTTTTGGAAGATCCAAGAGAATAACTTAACTTAATGAGTCTACGGACATTGACACACTTAGATATTGAGGCTCAGGAGCTTACAACTGATAAAATGATGTTAAGAGGATTTAACCAGAAGGGAGAAAGAGCCCTTGGATCAATTACACTGTCAATGAAAGATGAAGAACTAGTAACAATTGTAAAATTCCACATCATCAATGTGGAGACCTCTTTTAATGCTTTACTTGGACGACCATGGATTCACGACCATAATATGGTTTCTTTATCTTTACACCAATTCATCAAATATTTTAAAGAAGGATAAGAACATTGTATCAAGGGAGATTTGCAACCATTTTCAGTTCATGAAGTAGGCATCCACGAAGACACGACCTGCTACTCACCTCTAAAAAAAAATATCTTTTCCCTTAAAATTGTGGCAAATGAAGTGCAAGATTCAGAAGAACCGTAAAGAAGAGGCCATTCAACTCTGCTTCAGTGATCTACTACCATTTCTTCACAATGAGCTGGTAGAGGTTCTTTCAGCCCATACACCCGAGATCAAGGCTGGGGTCTTGGATGAGGAAGAATCAACACTATTATTAAACAAACTAGGCCAATCATATACATCAACATGGAAGAAATTTCTGATGAAGAAAGCTTCGAGAAAGAAATGACGATGATAAAAAAGAAGAAACTACAATATGAAATTCCTTGGAAGATGTGGAGAAAGATGAATATGAGTTGATGTATGATCAGATCAACCACTATTATAATGCCATGACCCTTACTCCAATCCACCCTCAAAAGGTTGAGAATTTAGAGGCAAAGGAAGTCCGTAGCATTGGTTTGAAACCAATCAAGTTTTACGGTGCTTCTCCTTATAATAGTATTTAAAACCATAAAAATTTAGAAGAGGATTCTAATGAATTAATGGAATTACCTTTTGGTTACTTTTCTCCTTGTGCACAAAATTAAATTCAACAGGGATATGTGTCAAAGAAACTGCCAAAGAATAAGCTACAACTTTTTGAAAAATTGTGGAATGTTAAAAGTTGAACTTCTAACTTGAAAGAAGGTTTCGGATTTGGTACTATAGGACCAGTTGATGACTAATAACTTTGCATGGTTGTTACTAGTAGATTGGAAGATGATTGCCTCGATGTAGAGGATGACTCTCAAGATTAGTTAATAGGTGATGACCCACCAAAAATTGAAGAAGAAATTAAGTCAACAATGGATGAATTAAAAGAGATCAAACTTGGGTTGAGGAGCACCCCTGACCTACCTTCATAAGTTCTCTATTGAATAAGGAAGAATCCATATAATTTAAAAATTTATTGTCAGAATTTAAAGATTGCTTCATTTGGAGCTATGAGAAAATGTCAGGGCTGTCAGTAGCGGTTATAGTTCATAAACTTGGGGTGGATAAAGATATGACCCCAGTAAAACAAGCTCCAAGAAGAATGCGCCTCGAGATAGAGCAACAAGTCATTAACAAGGTAAAGAAGTTAATAGATGTTAACTTTGTAAGAGAAGAGCTATGCCCCACATGGTTAGCCATTATTGTACTTGTTAAGAAGAAAAATGGACAAATCCGTGTATGTGTCAACTTCAGGGATTTAAATAAGACATGTACAAGTGATGAGTTCCTGTTACCGATACCAGAATTAATGATGGAGATCGCATTGACACATGAGATTTTATCTATCATGGATGGATCGTCAGGATATAACCAAATCAAGATGGCTCCAGAAGATGTAGCACATACAACATTCAAAACACCGATTAGGATATTTTGCTACACAATGATGTCATTCGAGTTAAAAAATGCCTGAGCAACATATCAACGAGCGATGACGAAGATCTTTGATGACCTCATTCACAAAAAAGTAGAATGCTACGTTAATGACTTGGTCATAAAAAGAAAATAGAAAATAGATCATTTATATGATTTGAGAATCATGTTCAAATGATTACGACAATATAATCGCAAGATGAATTCCTTAACGTGTGCCTTTGGCGCTACCTCCAAGAAACTTGTAGGATTTATTGTCAATCATTAAGGAATTGAGATCAACCCGGATAAGATTAAGGTTATCTTGGAAATGCCTCCTCCCAAAACCTTGAAACAACTACGTTCCTTCTAAGGAAAGTTGGCATTTTTGAGATGCTTTATTTCTAATCTCTCAGGTAGGTGCGAGCCCTTCTCAACATTAATTAGAAAGGACACCAAATTCGTTTGGGAAGAAAAATGTCAGCGGACCTTTGAGGACGTTAAGCAATACTTAAGGACACCTTCTATTTTGGTAGCCCATATCCCGGGAAAACTGTTGATACTTTATACTGCAGCCTTAGATGACTCTCTCGGAGCCTTGTTAGCTCAGATCAATGACAAGGGTAAGGAAAATGCGCTCTACTACTTGAGTCACCATTTAATACCGATGGAAGTAAAGTATTTACCTATTGAGAAAATTTTTTCTAGCTTCAATTTTTGTCAACCAAAAGCTTAGGCATTACATGCTTTCTCATAAAATTATTCTTATTTTGAAAGTTAATCAATTGCAATATTTGATGACCCGACCAACACTTTTTGGATGTTTATCAAGATGGTTGATGATTTTATTATAATTTGATATAACTTTTGTTCCCCTCCACACTATCAATGGACAAATTTTAGCAGATTTTCTCACAGAGCACCCACTTTCAGCTCGGTCCCCACTCAACGATGAATTACTATATGAGAAGATACTATAAGTAGAACCGTTCATCGTTAGAGATAAAAAGATAAAGGATCAGAGGTGGTGTTGACCTCATTTTTGTTGAGGTTTAGTTTTTCCTCTTTAGTAGCCTAGGGTCTAGCCATATGACTTTTCTTGTTAAATATTCATAGTAAACTAGACATGGAACCCTCACCATTAGAAATTCTACCCTCTCCTCTACTCAAATTGAAGTTCCACATGTTGGTCTCAACTTCTAAATACTTAGTAGGTGGGGTCACTATGGGGGAAACTCAAGATGAGTCACCCTTAGAATTGTTGGACCTTAAGGTTAACCCTGGGTGTTGGTCTGGAGCTAAGGAATTCACTACACTCACTAAACTTATATACACCCACATTCACTCACAACCTTTAACTCAAATTTCTAGCCTAGAGCCCTTGATCTTTTGAGATACTCATGTAGATGGTCCCCTAAACTACTAGCCCTAGAGATATGGTTTAACTAATATCACTATGTAGAGGACCCAAAATGGGGTTTCCATTGGTCCATGGCTTATTGGTGATGATTGGTACCTCAACTCTACCAAAATACCCATCTTGGGCCTTTTACCCCTAAAACACCCCTAAATTACCAAAATACCCCTCCATGGCTCAAAATCCCAAAAAATTCCAAAAATTCCCAAAAAATCCCAATAAATCCCAAATATTCCCAATTTCATTTCTCTAAACTACCACATTACCAAATTTGGCCAATTTGACCATCTTTATCAAAAATCCCCAAATTTGCCTTTAAAGACCCAAATTTCCCAAATCCAATTCAAATGTCCATCAATTTGACCTAAATTGACCTCAATTCCAGTATAAAATCAAATTAAATTTTGATATGACAAAATTAAAACAAATACAAGCTCAATTGGTCCTTGATTTGGGCCAATTTTGATTTGGGACAAAACCCCAATTTTGACCATATGACCTAATCTCACAAAATTGAACCCATAGCCTAGTCAATTGGCCTCAATTAATGTTTTAAAATCTTTATAACATTCATATACACCAAAATCAACCATCAATTGGCCTTGGTGAAGCCTCATATCCACTTGATTTTGGCCTTAATCCAAAATTCCCAAATTTAGCTCCAAATTGGCTAAATCCCCATATTTCACCCAATTGATTGCCTTAACCTCCAAATTGGCATCCAATTCATGTTTAAAACTTTTCATGAAGTCCCTATTAACCATTTACAATAATCAATTTGGAATTAGCCCAAGACTAACCCAAGCTAGACCCAAGCCTAGCCCAAAATGACCAAATTGATTAAAGTTCAAAATTCCTTCGAATTGACCCTTCAATTGAACTCAAAACCACATCCATCTTTCACCAAAGTTGTTCCTTATGATCATATAAACCAAATGAAATATAGGGAAAGCGAAGGCTCGGAAGAGTGAGTGAGGTTATACCTTTGCTCCGAGATGTTTGGCCTCAATCAGAGATTCTTCACACCTTCGTTGGGTCCCAAAGAGCTTAGGGATGAAGCCTTTGGCTCTGGTGTAAGGCCTATATATGATTTTGACCACAACCGATTTTGGGTGTTGGTTGAGAGCTATGGTAGAGGCTATTTTAGAGGGGGAATTGATGGGGGTTTGGCTTCCTTCACTGTTGTGAAGGTGTTTGCAAGGTTAATTTGATTTTGGTGGAGTTTGGAGTAGTGCCCTGATTTTGAGCTCAATTTTGAGCTCAAAATTGAACTTACAGAGGAGGCTTTGAGGGAAATTAATGGTGAAGCCCTTCTTCTCTTTGCTTGGAGAAGAATTTTGGATATTTTGGAGGAGGTTTTGCTAATACATGGTGGCTTGCTCTCTTTTCTTCCATAGCCATGGCCATGGCTTTTTTATAGAGCTAGATCAGTTGGGATGCTTGGAAATGAAGTCTAAAGCTCATGATGAGCAAGAAAAATGGCACCATAGGAAATTGTCAAGTGTTGGTGAGTAATTTGGTTTTGCATGAAACTTATCCTTTAAGGTTAAAAAAAATACTTAAGTAAGGGATAAATATCATGGCTAACCCATGGTTAACTTAACTTAACTCTAAGATCTAGAGTTTAGCTAAGGTTAAGCTTGGTTGGGAATACCAAGTTTGATTTTCATTATATTTTGGTCATGGTCTAATATGACAAAAAATGGGTTTAGGTTTGTTTAGCCATGCCGGTTGGCTCAATTAAATATTGTATTTGGTGTAGGAGACCATGAGGAACAACTTTCATGAAGGATGAAAGTCATTTTGAGGTCAATTAGTTAACCAATTTGGTGGATTTTGTGATTTTTGACCCATTTTAGCATGTTGGGCTAGGTTTGGGTTAAACTTGGGCTAGCCATTGGCTAAGTCCAAATTGATTGTTGTGTTTGGTGTAAAACATCATGATGAAAAACTTTCATGAAGGATTAAAGTCATTTTGAAATCAATTTGGTAGTGAATTTAGTGGATTTTGATGATATTTGGATTTAGACCCAAATTAGGCATATGGGGCTAATTTGGGTCAAACTTGAGCTAGCTTTAGACTAAGCTCAAATTGGGTATTGTGTTTGGTCACAAATGACCTCATAAAGGATTTTCAACAAAAATTGAATGTCAATTTGAGTATTATTGTGTTTTGGTCACAAATGACCCCACAAAGGATTTTCAACAAAAAATGGATGCTAATTTGAGGTTTAGGGCATTCAATTGTTGAGATTTGGGGTGCTAGCCAATATTGGGGCTAATTTTGGGTTTTGGATTTAAACCAAATTAGATGATCAAAAGGTTTTAGCAATACAAATTTATGGTCAAATTTGGTGTGAAATATTGCTATGAAGCAAATACAACATTTCTTTGGGCCAATTGGCATGGTTATAAGTCCAATTGATGTGATTTTGTCATTTAGCCAGGGTATTGTGAGGGTATGGTGAGGGTATTGTGAGGGTATTGTATACCTTAGCTCCAAATCAACACACTCAGAGTCAATCCTAAGGCAAAGTAGCCCTATAGGAACTCTCCTTGAGTTCCCTCATAATGATATTACCTACTAAGTTCTAGAGGTTAGGACCAATATGTGGAACTTCAAGTTGAATAAAGAGAAGAGTTTTGAGTTTCTAATGGTGAGGGTACCTTTTCTAGTTTTCTAAGACTAGTGTAGAAAGAAGAGTTTTGAATTTCTAATGGTGGGGGTACCTTTTCTAATTTTCTAAGATTAGTCAGAAAGTCCTATAGCTAGACCTAGGCTACTAAAGAAATTTCTAGACCTCAACCAAAAGTGGGAAATTCTTATGGCTAGACCTAGGCTACTAAAGAAATTTCTAGACCTCAACCAAAAGTGAGGTAAACAGCAGGTTTAAGCTCAAATGAATTAGCCACTATAGTAGGTTTTTGAATACTACAATGAAGTTCATCTACAGTAGGGTTAACATAATCTCTTAAAGGTCTAAACTCTTGATGAATTTCAACATTTTGATCATTTTGGTTTGCCATATCTATAATTTTTTTTGAATTTTTCAAGATTTTTATTTTTTTTTGGTTTTTCTGAGTTTTTTAATAGTTCTCTCTAATTCAGAATCATAGGGCACTAGTCCTTCAGAACCTAAACTACGCATACACTAACATAAAATAAAATAAAACTAAACACACAAAATAAAATACAATAACTTAAAGTTTAAATAAGACTTGCTAAAAATAAAAATTTTCTTTTAAACCAATAGATTCCTTACAATTTTCACTTCACTTCCCTGGTAACGACACCAAAAACTTGATCCCGAAACTGCTCATATGCAACAATATAACAATAATTCTGATTATATTTTTCACTTATATTTCCTTATTTTGCAACAAAATCAAAAACTTGATCTTGAAGAAAAACAAGAATTTAACTTTTAATTTATATATGTTGGGGTACTACGCAAGTATACAAATCATTATTAAGTAATATAAGACTTTTTTATTAAGACTTGAATATTGAACCCACAAGAAAGATATTCAATATGCACTTTTTTGGAAAGCTTTCTATTTTTAAAAAGATAATTATTAAAATTAAAGACGTTTTTGCAGTAAAGAAAGTTTAAATATTTTTGGTAATTTTAATATTTTGACAAATATAGAACATTAAAAAAATAACTTGAGTTTTTGTAGAAGAAAAGCACTAAATATGAAAATATCTTTCACCTTATAATAAATCAGTAATAAGTATAGGAACTCTGTTGTGGAAGTATGCATATTGTGTTGTGCCAAATAAGAGAAATAATATTCTTTACCCTTACTAGAAATGCTATAAATAACATTGATTAATTTAAAGTTTGAATAGTTCTGAAGATCCGATAGGCAGAGAAGGTACTAGCTCTCACTCTAGAGTTCCCTCGATTCCCTCCACATGGAGGCTAACATCTAGTATCAGAACCTAAAACAATAAACCAAGTTGGGGGCTTTAACCTGTCACTTTAAATACCTCTAACTCTACACCCTTCAATGAATATTTTCCTATTTATTTGTACTCAATCATATGAACTGCAATTCATACAACCTCATGTGATTCTACCAATTGTTGACTTAGACAATACCAGCCCGGTTCTTACATGTTCTCACAACAAATTTTAACATTATTTCCAAATTTATTTGCACTAAATCATATGAATTACATTCTCATTCATACAACCTCATGTGATTCTTTCTACCTATTTGCACTCAATCATATGAACTACATTCTCATTCATACAACCTCATGTGATTCTTTCCAAATGTTGATTGAGACAATACCATCCTGGTGCTTACATGTTCTCACAATAAATTTTAACATCTGGATAGGCCAAATCAAGAAATAAATGAAATACATGGAATTAAATCATCACAACTTCTTCTAACATTAAAGATCAATACTCTCCATAACTTCCATCCAACACTTAATTACTTATCATTTTAAGAAGAAAGATAAGAAAAACTACTCAGAATCCATGGAGAAAACAAAACCACACTTTAGTTTAAAAGTAGAAATCATTGTCAAACCAACAACAAGTTTTAATTAAAACCAAAAGTAGTCTAAAACAATAGCTAAAAACTTATCTCAAGTCCTCCACCAAACTCTTGAAGTTCCTTTGAATCTTTTCTCCTTTACAACACTCTCAATATAAAACTAAAATAAAAAGGATAAATATGTGGTGCCTGAAAATCTCTCCAACTAACTCCCCAAGTTTAGAACTTTCAAAACTTTTCCAGTACTTTCAGGACCCCCTTCAAAAACTCAATCTTCCTTCTTTTATAATTCTCCAAAAGGTGCCTTGGTATTTATTCAAAATGTGTCTTGATTCAATGTATTTCCCTAAGAGATGCATCCTTTCGCATTAATTTTCATCCATGGTGGTTGTAACCACCTATTAAGCCAATAAGTGCCTCAAAAACCTCTTCAAAATTTACAAAAATTGAATTTACTCATCCAATAACTGTCACTGGTGCTTAAGCGTGGGGCCTCTGGTGCTTAAGCACAACCTTCTCTGTTTAACCTGCGCTTAAGCGCCGGATCTGGCCCTTAGGCGCCAAAACCCTTTTGTACATTTTTCAACTATTTGCTCCAAATTTGATCCTTTTTCACTCCTTTAAGCATTTTTCACATTTTTACCTGTACTTGAAAGAAAAACACAAAAATACCCTCCATTAAAGCGCAATATCTCAAAAATAGGTATAAAAATGTGTCTAAAACTACTATATATTTTAGGCGTATCAGTATTTTGCTAGCCTTGGTTTCAAAATATTATATTATCCAGTAACTTATTGGATGACAAGTTGTGAGTCGCCATAGATGACAATGTTTGTTATATTCATTAAGATTGTCAACACTAACCCGGTGATCAGTGCTTCATATTCTGCTTCGTTATTTGTACATGAAGTTGTCAGGTGATAGGAGAATTTCAACATACTCAAATCTGATGTGATGAAAATCAGTCCAATTCCTGCTTTTCCTGGTATAACTATCTTTAATCCCTTGTCCTTTCCTGCTGATGAAGCTCCATCGAAGTACATTTCCCAATGTATGCACTGAACGATACTATTTGTAGTATCTGCTCATTTGGTAGCTCATCATTGAGAGGGGACCCAGCTGGAAGTGGGTGCGCTATGAGAAAATTTGTTAAAATTTGTCCCTTGATATCGTAGAGGGGAACAAAAGTTATATCGAATTGTAATAAAATCATTTACCATCTTGCTAAATGTCTGGGAGTGTTGGTTGGGTCATCAAATATTGCAATAGATTAACTTTCAAAATAAGGGTAAGCTTATGAGAAAGCATGTAATGTCTAAGCTTTTGGGTGGCAAAAATTAAAGCTACACAATGTTTCTCAATAGATGGATACGTTACCTCAGTCGGTATTGGACAGCGACTCATGTAGTAGAGTGCATTTTCATTACTCTCGTTATTGACCTGAGCTAACAGGGCTCCCAGATAGTCGTCTAAGGCCACAATATAAAGTATCAAAGGTCCTCCCAAGATAGGGACTTCTAAAACAAGAGGTGCCATCAAATATTACTTAGCGTCCTTGAAGGCCCACTGATATTTCTCTTCTAAAACAAATTTGACGTTCTTTTTAATTAATGTTGAGAAAGGCTGACACCTACCTGAGGATTAGAAATAAAGCATCTCAAGTATGCCAATTTACTTTGAAAGGAATGTAGCTATTTTAAGATTTTTGGAGGAGGCATTTCTAAGATAGCTTTAATCTTATCCAGATCGATCTCAATCCCCTAATGACGGAAATTGAATCCTAAAAATTTCTCGGTGGTGACGCTAAAAGCACACTTTAATGGATTCATCTTGAGATTATATCATCGTAATCATTCAAACATGATCCTCAAATCATACAAACCGTCTATTCTATGTTTACTTTTGATGAAAAAATCATCCATGTAGCATTCCACTTTGTTGAGAATGAGGTCATCAAAGATCTTCGTCATAGCTCGTTGATATGTTGCTCCGACATTCTTCAACACAAATGACATTATAGTGTAGTAGAAAATTCTGATTGGTGTTTTGAATGCTGTAAGTGTTGCATCCTCTAGAGCCATCTTGATTTGGTTGTAGCGTAACGATCCATCCATGAAAGAGGAAATCTCACGTGTCGATGTGATGTCCACCATTAATTCTGGTATTGGTAACAGAAACTCATCTTTTGGACATGTCTTATTTAAATCTCTGAAGTTAACACAAATACACATTTGTTCATTCTTTTTCTTAACTGGCATAATGTTGGCTAACCATGTGCTCTTTTTGCACAAAGTTAACATCTATTAACTTTTTTACCTCGGTAATGACTTGTTACTCTATCTCGAGGCGCATCCTTTTGGGAGCTTATTTTACTGGGGTCATATTTTTGTCCACCCTGAGTTTATGAACTACAACCTCTGTCGATAGTCCTAGCATTTCATCATAGCTCCAGGCGAAGCAATCTTTAAATTTTGACAGTAATTTTATCAATTATGTTGATTCTTCCTCGTTAAGTAGAGAACTTATAAAGGTGTGTTGACTTCTGGAGAAGCTTAAATTTTGGTGGCACAAAACCCTTAGGTAGGGCACGACATCGAACTCCTCCAGGTATGGTCTACCCTTTGAAATCAAGGCACCATTCATAGATTGGGCTAATACCTTCCAAACTTGTTGTTCAACCAACTACTTTATATCTTTTTTCTAGTATTAAACTTGGTGGGGAATCTTTCTTTTGTTGATCATCTATATTGGTGGAGGCAACTTCTCTCCTTTCGTTGGTAATGCGAACTTTCTCTGGCTAGTTGACTTCCGGAGAAGATAACTGTTGCGACTGTGACTATCCATGAATTGTATCCACGACGACCATAGTGGGGGTCATCTCTTCCATTATTTTTTCTATTTGGTTGATCTATTCATCTCTTAGGAGAACAATTTTGCACAAATCATCTACTGTGTTCCCTTCAATAAGAAGTTGGGCATCACGCGCAGATGTAGTGGCTTAAGTCTCAATGACATGAATATCCATTAAGTCTTCATCAAAATTGTCATCATCCATATATACCCCATGCTCTTTGGATAACTCAAAAATCTCAATACTGAGTTTTTCAAGATCTAGTGGGCTCTATTGAGCATCCTCCCTTTGTACATTAGACTTGGTAGCAGGGCTACAACAACACCTAATACTTTGAACCTTTGCTTCATTCCCCAATCTCGCCTTATGGGCTCATCAAACTGTACTGGTACGACAACCTTGGGTACTCATACCTTCTTCCTTGACAGTGATGTCTTGAGATGGGGTGTCTCAACAGAGGCATCGGTGTGTCGGAGAGAGGCATGCTCCTCACGGTGCATATCAATTATAGTACTGGGCGACTTCTTTACCTTCTCGTTCTTTAGGGCACTCTTACAACCAACAACTGGTAGTATCCTTGGACCCAGACATAACTTGGTTGGTTGATGCCTTGCAGACGTTGGAGCAGCAGTGGTAACAAAATTAGTGGTAGTGATGGTTAGATCAACTCATCTCCCCAAACGGAATCTGACGGGAATGCGAGCTGACAAAACATCAGCTGATCTTTGAGACCATTGAGCAGATCTGACATCCCTTAAAATTTCTTTCTTTATTTGAGGGGACACCGCACGTCCCACTCGCTTAAGTAGTTCAACAACTGAACTTCTTTCTTTAACAACCAACCTATGAAATATTGTACGGACTTTGGTGATAGGAGTGGGTTTCTCCTTCTCCTCATCATGACCATGAAATAACGGTAAGGTAGTATTAATTTTTTGAATACTTCATACCCATTAGTGTTCATTAATGGGTGAAACCTACTTCCTCACAAAAGCGGAGAGGTCTAAAGCAATATAAGTTCCTCTTGGTGAGGAATCTCATCAACAGATACTTTCTTTGAAACTCGGGCATTAATAGCTTTCTAAATCCTTCAACTACAATTTCTTCTCTGAGATCGGGTTAATGACCAAGACTTTGAACTAGATCAAATTTTAAATGCTAATGGCAAGGCAGTAAATCCTTCAACTGTATCTTCAACAATCCTAATTTTCTTTCCTTTAGCAGAAAAAAGAACAACAGACTTAACAAGTGTCGGGGTAGATATAGTCTTCATCTTCTTGTAGGAAGAGAAATCTTGAGGATAGTTCAGGTTAAACTCAACATAACACTCCTATACTTCCAGAGCAGCAACTTTCATGACCACAAATGAGTCCTTTCTAAGTACAACTTTTAGTTCATCGAATCCAGCTACAAACTTGATGGTGGGGGCGACATTGCGGGCATTGCGGCTAGTCCGTAGGTTGCAAGAGAAAGTAAGCATTGGGAACGCCATTACAACAGCTTCAAAAAGAAAGTTTTGGGGTTAGTTATTTAGCTAATAACTTGTAATTCTAGTTCAAACAATAAAAATTAACAAGGGTCGTTCTGTAGAATGGGCAAGTCTTTATTTAATTTTAGTTTGTGAAGACTTTAAAATTTAGTAAAGTAAATTAAAAGTAGGTGGGACTTAATTAATTAAATGGGAAAAGTTGAAAAGAAGACAAAGCATGCAAAAATTTGATTTAAATTGTAAAGTTGTAAACCAAACCTGAAAAGACATGAAGAGAAAAAGTAAAGTTTAGGACCCAGTGCGAGATCGACTTCACAATGCACAACGCCCTGGTGGAACTAGTCCACCAACACACCTATCGGGGGTTCGATCCCACACAAAAATAAAAGTCCTAATGAACTCCTGAACCTCTCTGTTCAAATGTGATTGAACAGATGATCCTAAAATCCAAAAGAGTTGACTGTACTTACCCAAGAGAGAAATGGGTGAAGCATGCCAACGGAAGAGGGGTAATCTTGTCTATAAGGGACATGGACACATTAACGGTGTATGAAGCCAAGATTCCCTGATTCAAATGGAGAGAGAAATTATCCCAGCGGAGTCGCTAGAAGTTGTCGGTCACCAAATTGGAAGTTTTTGGTCACCGAAATGGATATCCCGATGCCCGACTTATATATATATATATATATATATATATATATATATATATATATATATATATATATATATATATATATATATATATATATATATATATATATATATATATATATATATATATATATATATATATATATATATATATAT
>JXCR01127132.1:284994-347520 GCA_002079205.1 Phalaenopsis hybrid cultivar
GTGAAAGGAGTTGCTTATGACTCCCTACATGTTGAAGTAAAGAGGACTAGTACAGACATCAGAGAGGGCTGGGGACTTCACAAATGGTTCAAAACAGGAACCCAGGAAATCCCCCAAAAAAGCTAGTGCCACCCTCAAAAAAGAAAAACTACAATGACTCAACAGAAGGAAATAAGTGTGAGAATGCATCTGCCCCCACATTAATCATTTATCTTTGTAGACCATTCTAATGTGAGGGACATTTAGTATATCTCCTTGCAGCAGATAAAGGACAGTAGGTGGAGGGTTGACAGCAACTTCAGTCTCATTAGAGTGTGATCCAAGTTGGGCCAACCAGTTTGCAGGCTGGTTACCTTCCCTATAGATCAAAGTGAACTGAATTTGTATCTTGCTAGTGAGATCTCTGATTTTGCTTATCCAATAAGAGTAGTGCCAGGGAGTCTCCTCCTCCTGGTTTAAAAGGGGAATAATCACAGCAGAATCAACTTCCAACCAAATTTTATTCCAATTAGCCTTAGTGGCAAGGTTGATTGCCCAATACACAGCATTGAGGTCACTTTCAGTGGCATCATTGGCCAGGACTGGGGTATAAAAGTACAACAAGCACTTACCTAAATGGTTTCTGTAGATACCTCCCACACCAGCTCCATCTTTAGTAAAGCTTCCATCAATGTTAATCTTCACAATAGGATGATTTGGGGTTTTCCAGTAGACTATAATGACTTGAACAATATCAGACTTAATGGATGTACAGGAGTTAGAAATGTTAGGAAATCCTTTCCAATTAATCATCTTATGCAAGTAAGTAACACAATTTCTAGCAGTACTCCCCACATGTGGATTTGCTTCTTCAAATTTAACCTTGTTTCTTTCCATCCAGATGAACCAAGCAATGGTGAAAGGGATAGCAGCATACTTCCTTATCTTCCAGTGCCACCAGCAATTGACCAGCCTATCCCAAATGAGCTCTTTCTGATCAATTGTCAACTGATTTAGGAACTGTTTCCATACCTGTTGAGCAAAGTCACATTCAAAGAATAAATGATTCAGAGTTTCCTCTTCCTTCTTACATAACTAGCATTTAGAGGGACCCCTCAATCCCTTTAGCTTTAGAATGTCATCAGTAGGGATCATTTTATGGAATATTCTCCAGCAGCAAAAGGACATAAAAGGGGATAGGAATTTATTCCATAAATGATCACCCCAGGGTGTTTGCTCCTAACTGAAATTTTTGGAACATATGGCTTTGGTGGGAAGTAGTTTTCCATAAGATTTTATCAACAATATTTCTGTTAAATTTAATACTGGCCACTTTGGTGACAGAGTGAGGTTGCAGAAGATTTGCTAACTTACCCAGGGACCAGTTATCACCATCCCAACAATCAGCCACTTTCAAATCACTATTGTAGATATTAGTAATGGGGGAGAGCCAGTATTTGGGACACAAATTGTCAAGCCAAAACTTGATTTCCCCATTACCCAGCTCCCAACTGTAGTTGGTTTTAGCAATTTGTCTGATTTTCAGCATTTTCACCCAAATTCTAGAATCACCAATTTTCCTTAGGACCAGTGTGGGGTGATGATCTTTGCAATACTTACCCCACATGAATTTAGCCCACAGTGAATTTTGGGTCCTAAACTTAATCCAGAGTTTACAGAAATTGACTTGAAGGAGTTGATCAAGGTCCTTAAAGCCAATTCCCCCGGCAATTTGAGGTTTAGCTGCTTTCCTCCAGGAAGCCCAATGCATTTGCTGTCTTTGACCAGACCACAGGAATTTATTAAACAGTCTCTCCAACTGTATTTGAGTGCTTTTCTTTATAGTAGTCATCTGCAGTATATAAGCTGGGAAGGTAGTGATTATGATCTTTAATAAGGTGATTCTTCCCCCATTAGACAAGAAGGTCTGTGTCCACCCATTGAGAAGGTTAGAGACTTTATTCAGCACCTTCATCAAACTAAGTTTGTTTGGTTCTGCCAGTGATAAAAGGAACCCCAAGGTACTTAATAGGGAGTTGAGTAGTTGTGAAACCAGTATAATTAGATGCCCAAAGTTTGTGAGTGGAGGATGCATGTTTATAGAAAACCATCTGACACTTTGCTGGATTGAATGCCATTTCTGAAATAGCTTGGAACTTTTGTAAAATTTTGATGACTTTTTGGATAGCATTTTTGCTGGCTCTGGAGAATACCATTATGTCATCAGCATAAAGTAAATGAGTAATAGCAATGTTGGATCTATGATGGTATCTATTTTGATTATGATTCAACAAGGCTTCATCAAGAAATCTGGACAAATAATCAATTGCAAGTATAAAGATGGTAGGTGATAGTGGATCCCTTTGATTTAGACCTCTTGTAGCAGTGAAAGATCCCCTCCCTTGCCCATTTATCAGGATGGAATGTTCATTGTTGTGTAGCCACCTCCTGATTAGGTGACAGAAACCAGTGTTGAATCCTCTAACACTTAGAACCTCCAAAATGAAATCCCAGCTTATGGTATCATAAGCTTTCCTTAAGTCCAGATTATAAACCATGTTACCCCCTCTACAAGCTTTATTCAAATCCTGTAGAAGTTCTTGGGCCAGAAGAGTATTATCAATGATGGACCATCCTTTCACAAAGGCAGTTTGATTGGGTTTAATTGTAGAGTCCAAGTGAGGTTGTAGCCCGTTCACAATGATTTTACTGATGGTTTTGCTAATGACAGTGGTTAAGCAGATGGGTCTGAAATGAGTCCAATTTTTCTATATTTCAGATTTAGGGATCAATACAGTGGTGGAGGAGCAAAAGTACTTTGGAAGATTGTTGCCTTGGAAGAAACTTGTAATAGCAGCAATAACATCTATCTTAATAATTTCCCAGGACTTCTTGTATAATTTATCAGTAAATCCATCAGGGCCAGTAGATTTACTGCTATCTATGGAACTGATTGCATTCCATATTTCCTTTTCAGTGGGGATGTTAGTAAGCTTGAGACCAGCAGTGTAGTTCAGTTATACCATGAAGTGTGCCTTCTCAATGTGGGGTCTGAAGGTATGTTCCTGGTTGAGTAATTCTTTGTAATAACATATAGCATCATTCGCTATATCATTGTTGTTATGTAGCCACTGGCCATTGGCATTTTGTATAGCATGGATGGTATTGCATTTACTTTTATATTTTATATAGGCATGAAAGAATCTAGTGTTTCTATCCCCATCAGTGAAGATATTCATGGCTACCTTCTGTTTAATAAATTTTTCCTGGTAATCAATGGCACTGAGGAGGTTGTTGTGAGCAATCAACAGCTTTTTCTCCTCAATACCAAGCTGTCCCCCATTCTCCAAAGCTTTGTCTTCATCTTCAGCCTTCTGGACTGTGGCATGAACATTTCCAAAAGTGTTCCAGCTCCAACCTCTGAGGGCTTTAGCAATCTTGATTTGCAGTAAGCTTAGCTTGACTAAGGGGTCAGGGTGAGAGAACCCTTTCCATAGGTCAGCAATGTAATTACTATAAGAAGGATGTGCAATCCACATGTTGAGATATCTAAAGGGGAGGGGGGAGCAATAGTTATCAGTTGAGGTGATGCTTATAAGAATAGGTCTATGATCTAAGCCAGCAAGACTAAGGTGAGTAACAAAGGTGAGGAGAAAGTGATTGAACCATGCATCATTAACCAGTATTCTATCAAGCCTCTCCCAAATAGATCCCCTTTTCCAAGTGAAATTAGGTCCCTTGAAACCNTTGAGGTCACTTTCAGTGGCATCATTGGCCAGGACTGGGGTATAAAAGTACAACAAGCACTTACCTAAATGGTTTCTGTAGATACCTCCCACACCAGCTCCATCTTTAGTAAAGCTTCCATCAATGTTAATCTTCACAATAGGATGATTTGGGGTTTTCCAGTAGACTATAATGACTTGAACAATATCAGACTTAATGGATGTACAGGAGTTAGAAATGTTAGGAAATCCTTTCCAATTAATCATCTTATGCAAGTAAGTAACACAATTTCTNTCATTCATATTGAATGAAAGGTGGACAAATTGTGGATGATCAATTAGAATATCAAAATTTGTTTCTCTTCTGCAAAAAATCCAAATTTTATTATTAGTGTTCCCAAAATGAGTGAAGCCAGCAAATTTTTTAATCAGGTTTTGAGGATTCTTGTGAACCATGGGTTCAAGAATAAGAATCCACCACTGTTTGTATTTATAATTCAGGTATAAAACTCTTTTAAGGGACAAGGGGTTAGCCATTCCCCTTATATTCTAGCAAAGTATATTAATCATGGAGTGGATGATGTGGGGAAGGCTGGGATCTAGATCTGGTTCTTCCTCTAAGGAGTGGAGACCCATTCCTAGTTCTATCAGCCTTCATAGATTGTACTCCTGCTTGTAATTTTTTCACTTTTGTCCCTGGCTTTCTCCTTTTCCTTGCTGTTTTAATTTGCCAATCCTCTCAATGGTTTGTTTCAGTTCATTAATGCTTGGTTCTTTTGGGGATTTGTTAAGTATCTCTGTGATGATTTGCTTCCCCTTCTCAGCATGCAAGGGGGATGTGGGTGTGACAATTGTAATTTCAGTATTTTCCTTCCTGATTGATCTGTGTATTGGGATATCAACATGGCTGTTGGGTTCAGGTAGCTCTCCAAGAGGATCGACATTTGGTGGATCCTCATTAGTCCTTGGAGGTGATTCTTCTAGCCTTAGATTTGTTTCCTGTCTCTTTTCTAACATAATTTATTCAGCAGTGCCCCTTGCATCCTTAGCCACAATTTTCTCAGTAGCTATGTGGTTTCTTCCTGCCATCTTCCTGTTTAGGGGATGTAA
Organism: Phalaenopsis hybrid cultivar; assembly: GCA_002079205.1. Classification (NCBI taxonomy): domain Eukaryota; kingdom Viridiplantae; phylum Streptophyta; class Magnoliopsida; order Asparagales; family Orchidaceae; genus Phalaenopsis; species Phalaenopsis hybrid cultivar. The sequence continues at coordinate 289,809 of JXCR01127132.1, forward strand.
TCTGTAACATTTATCTACTGTATGCCCAAACATCTTGCAATGTGGACAATAGTAAGGCTTCTGTTCAGCTAATATGTCCTGTAGAACCCTTCAGCATCTGAACCAATCCAGATTCTCTTCAGTTCAAGGAGTGTGATATACCTTTCAACTTGAACTCTAGCAAGGCCAGGTCTAGCCTTATTATAAGTGGGAGCATCCACTCTCAGAGGTGTTCCCAGTGCTCTACCAATATTAAATATAGCATTGAGCTTAAAGTAGGGTAGTGGTAAGCCAGGTAACTTAAACCAGATGGGGACTATAGGAGGTTCTTCGCTAGGATCAAAACTTGGGGTCCATTTAATGATCTTCATAATTTTTCCAGCAATGTTAATAGATTGTTTGACAAACAATCTTGCATAATCTTCCTCAGCTGCCAATTAGATTAGAAGGTGTCTCCCATCCAAAATCCCAATTTTCTAATTACCTATAAACTTCATAGATTCAAAAAAACTTTTAACTAGCTCCATTTTTGGATGTCCTTGCTGAAATTTGCCCACTAGAGTGAACTTAACCTCTTCTCTTAAAGCATCAATTTCCTTGGTAGTGAAGTACACAACCGTTTCACCCTCTTTAGATCCAAGAGGGTGAATACAAGAACTACTTCCTTTTTCAGCAGCTGTATCATTGAATTCCTGTGGGAATACTAGAAGGTCATAATCTTGTAAAGAGTCGGTGGATTTCCCCACCACTCCAGCATAAGTTGCTTTTGTCCATTGGGAATCAGTCAGAATGTCAATGGAAGAGGCCATCACCATTCCAAAAATAAGCATGTTATGGTTTAACTAGACAGTAAAGACTGTCCAGAAGTAAACAGAGAAACCTAAGAGAGTTCTCTCCCAAAGAAGCCAGTCACTTCTGATACCCAAGCAACAAAAGAGACCAGTGGAGTTTTCCTCCCCAAAGGGAGTACAACAGTAATGAAGCCTCAAAGAACCAGTGAGGGGACAAAAGAAGAAGAAACCAATGGAACAGTGCCACAAAAGACAATAGGGGATCAAGCAACAGCCCCCAAAGAAACAATGCCAGGGAAGAAAAAGCAGAAACAGTAAAGAACTCTACCACCACCAACATACAGTAGAATAAACGAGCCTAACATCGCAAGAAATGCATCTATCCCAAAGGGTAGACACTACTTACTGGTGAGGCTCAATTAAATAAACTAAAGAATTTATGACATCCATTTAAGTCTACGAAAAATCATTTTTTATGTTGATCGACAAGTTACCCTATTCAATAAGAAAAACTAAATAGGATTTATATTAAGCTGGGTCCTTAAAGTTTCTTATAAGGGTAATCCCCTATAGCTAATTACATCTTATAAAACTGAAATCACCTAAGAAACTCTCAATTAAGAACAGGGAATATTGTCTTCAAGGTTTTCAAGGGGTAGGACTTTTCAATGGATCAAACAAAGAGGCGTGAAATATGAATGGTTCAAATTTTGAACACTTTATGGAATCCAATGGAAGAAGAACTAGGGGTTGTCATAGATCCTGAGGAGAACCTAAGTGACTTCCTAAGTTATATTATGGTTTGGCTTTATGTTCAAGAAGAAATTATTTAAATGTTTCATTTTGTTAATTTGATTAATTAGGTCTTACATTTATGTGAGATGGTTGCACAAATAGCTTGGAAGATGTGAGGGTTTAGATCATGATGAACAGAAATCTCAGAATCCTAAAACAATTTAGGGCTTATATTACACAATATGATTTTACAAAAGCCTAAAGATGAGTTCAAGAATTATGTCACACTAGACAGACAACCTCTAAGTCTTATGACTTGTTGTTTTAATTCTAATAAAAGATGTGTTGTTGTAGATCCTCATGATGATCCAAATCCTCGTGTTGTAGAAGGCTTCCCACAAAGCTAGCTACTCGGTAAAGTAGCAATCCTAAAGTCTAAGGTTTAAAGGTTTAAATGACAAGTTTAAATTCAATCATTATGGGGGGGGTTAAAGTTGATTAGAGCAACACCGGTTAGGATCCCATTGTTTTCTCATTCTGGTATCACTATTTTATTTTAAATTTACTTAGCTTAAATGAGTTGTGAAACCCATTTAAACCAGGGAGACTTTGTTAGCAACTGTGGGTTAACTCCTTCAAGGGACTCCCGAAAATTCAAAAGGACGTTTTATGTTTAGTGACATTTCAAAGGATTTATGGTCACCTTTGAAACAATTTGTTTTAGGTTTTTGAAAATGCTGATTAATTTTTGAAAATGGTTTTGATCTTTGCAAGTAAATTAAAGTGCATAACCAAGCAGTTATAACATTTGAAAGCAAAAGTAGTTTGCAGAAAGTAAAATAGAAGAACTTAAATAATGCTGTAAAAGCGTATGTGTCATCTTCTCAGCATTCCCACTGAAAGATTAGCTTTTGCAACATGTTTATAATTTTGTAGAAATTTAAATAAATCGCAAGAGTAGATGAAGGAATAGCTACCAAAACCCTCAAACCATGACTCAGTGAGTCCCGAAAGATCTTAATGAATGATTTTCTAGAATAGAATATATCAAGTTTAATTTGTCCTTCAAAATATCATAGAGATTCCAAAGTGTTCATAGATAACAGGATTTTCAAATTTTAATTTAATCTAAATAACTATTTTAACATAGAAAATATGATTTTCAATATTAATTTTCTTAATTAATCAAAATAAAATTTTTGTTTATGGAAAAATTATTAGAGGTTCACGTAGGTTAGAGAAACAGTTAGGCAAAATTCCATGATTTTTCAAATTAGATTTTAATTATTAAAATTATTTTTTAATTTTAATGACTTAAGTAAATAAAAAATATGTTTTAATCACAATAAATTATTATTATATTTTATTAAATCTAATAATAAATAAATTTCATATTTTTGTGATTTTTAATTTGTTTAAAATAATTATTTTAATGGGAAAATAAGCAAAATACATTTTTAAGCCTTTAAAAATTTATTTTTAACTTATAAAAATTGGGAAAAATATTTTAATGAGCCTCAAGTAATCAGGAAACAATTAGGAACATTTTGAACCGTTTTCATATTTTTGAAATTTTTAATTTTTTTAATTTAAAATGTAGTTAAAAATGAAATATTTTTTCAAAAATATATTTTATTTTTCCTAAGTGTACCTGATCACAAGAAACTCAGAGAAATATTTTTCATAATTTTCATAAGTGTATTTAATTTAATATAATTATTTTTGTATAGAAGTACAATTTTCTCATAAAATCAACTTTAGTACTTAAACTCAATCAAATAATTTTCAAATTTTTATAGTGGGTTAAAATGATGTTTGTACACAATGTGGAATTGATCTTATTAATTTTTTTATTAATATTTAATTTAAATTATTTAATACAAAATATAAATATTTAATTAATTATAAAAATGTATAAAACTATCTAAACCATTATGATATTTTTCCTATGTTCCTCTGACCATAGGGAACCTACTAAAATTTATCTCATAATTGTCTTAGTGATATTTTAATTTATATAATTATATTAAACTAAAATAGCTATCCAAGCTTGAAAATTAGCGTTACAAGCACAGAGATGCTCTTTTACCTTAGAAAAATCAAGGCACATCTCCTCTATCATGAAGAACAAACCATCAAAGTTTCAAGTTATGGTGAACATTATTTAATAGAAAAAATTTAAAATACCATAGAGACCATTTAATTAATTAAAAATCAAAGACTCAACAAATAATTTTTATTTTTGTCCGCAATATTTTCCTCTGTTCACCGAGCAAGAGGGTATTTTTATTTTATTTTTATGTTTTTTCTATGCAAAGTTATGGATTTTTGAAGATATGGTATTTATTTAATTCAGAAAATCCCTATTTTTCTATTTAACCTAGTCAGCGCCACCTCAACCTCAATAACTCTGAGCTTTCCATGTGGCGCTCTGCTATTTAAGGCCGTTAACCACCTCAGTGCCATGTGTCCCATGGTTTGGATACCATCTCCTCTTCTGACTCCATCACGACCGTCAATTGAATAAATGCGGAAACAGACGACATCCATTCATCGTCCCCAATCTCCCTGACGCAAGAGCCATGCACATTAAAACCTTATGATCTCGAGCTAGACTTAACCAAATCACTTTGGGTTTGTTCCTACTCCATCTACTTAAGATGAACACATCTATAGGGCTTATAAGGTATGAAATACAGTCTATACATATGGAGAATCAAATTAAGCTTGAGTTAGGTTGAGAGTTCAATACCTTTGTCTGAGAGGTGAGCCTCAATCAAATGGTTGGAGAAGCTTTAGAGGAGTCCAACAAACCTTCAAATGAGTTCCTGTGTTGTGCTTAAATGTCAATCTATAATTTTAACCAAGGTGATTTTCAGGTGTTGGTCTAGAGCTGTGTTAGAGTGGGTCTGTGATGGGGCTTTTGTAAGGGATCAATTTCTTTCACTCTAGGGATGTTGTGTGCAATTTTAATTGGGATTTGCTATAGTGTAGTGGAGTGGAGAATTGTGTCCTGGTTCTGACAAGGAATTGTCTTGAGAAAATAGCTTAAGGCAGTGGGTTTGAATGACTGGAAACAGTTTGCTTGTACTCTGGGAGGTTTGGAGAAGCTCTCGTGAGATTTTGGCAGAGTTTCCCCTAAGTTTTTGAACTCTCTCCATTTTGGCTGTGAAGGGCTCCATTTATAGCTAGGGCTACCTGATGGAGCTTAGGGTGGTCTGATGGGTGCAATTGGAAGCTAGGTGGAGAGGAGAAAAGCTCCAATGGCCAATGGGGTTTAGTCAACTCAAGGAAGTTCAATTAAGTTTTTGGCCACTTGGGGCTCTTTTGGGCTGACTATTTTTGGGTGGCTGAGGTACAGGTTGGCCAGGGTCAGGCTACCTCTGGGCTCAGAGTGGCTAGGGGGTGGCTAATGATGTTTTACCCCTAATGACAAATGGTGATGGCAAAGATATTTTAATTTAGGCTAAAAATTGGAGGAGATCCCTTAAATAAATGAAACATTAGTCCATCGCTCATGTAGGGTGAGCTAGGTGGGTCTAGCCTAGTCACTAGAATCCAAATGGTGGTTGTAGTGGCTTTGGTTCGAACAATTTGGTTTGGTTTGTTCAATTTTGGTGCATGGGTTCAATTTTGGTCATTTTGGCTTGAAATTGGGTTTAGGTTGGGCTAGTCATGACATTGAGTTCAAGTAATTGATCAAAATGGTGTGAATGATTGTCATGAAGAGTTTAAAAAGTTTTGGAGTGATTTTGAAATGATTTGGAAGTTCAGTTTGAAGGATTTTGGCTCATGGCAAATTTTGGGGATGTTGGGTTAGACTTGGGTTTGAGTTTGGCTAGAGTTTGTCTAAGGCCCAATTGATGGTTCCAATTGTTCCTAAGGATTGTCATGAAGAGTTTTGGATATCAATTGGATGGAAATTTTGGGATTACGGAGTTCCATTTGTTGGAATTTGGGGACATGGCTAATTTGGGGCAAAATTGGGGGTTTTGGTCGAAGTTGATTTTAAGTGAAATTGAGGCTTGGTTGTAAGTGAAATTGAAGGTTCAATTTGAGATGGTGAAGTGTTGTAAAGAGTTTATTATGGAAATTGAATAACTTTGTGGGTTCAATTGAGCGGGATTTTGGCTTAGGGTCAAATTGAGGATTTTGTGATTGAGATTGAAATTAGGCTTGAAATTGGGTTCAATTGAGCTTGGATTTGGTTTCGAACAACATTGAGGATGATGAATTTGAGTTTAGAATTGAAATTGGGGAAGATTGGGATCAAATTAGTGGACATTGGGGGTGAATTAGGGTAATTGGGCCTTTAAAGGCAATTTGGGGTTTTTGGTCAAACTATGTCAATTTGATGAAATTGGTCTCAATGAAGGCATTTGAAATGATTTTGAAGCTTTTTGGACAATTTTGTAATTTTGGCAAAATGAGGGATATTTTGGTAATTTTGAAAGTTTTGGGGGGTGTTTTGGGCAATCGGGTGGTTTCAAATGGTTTGACTTGATTTTTGAACAAAGTTGGGTATTTTACGTGATTTTGGGAATTTTGGTCAATTTTGGGGTTTCAATGGTAATTTGGTAAATTAGGTAGATTTGGGAGCAAAATGTTAAGTTGAGTATTTTGGTAAAATTGGGGTGTCAACCACCCTACTTGACCTATGGACCAATGGAATTCCCAGCTTTGATTCCTCCATGCACTAGTCTTAGATAAACCCTAGCTTAGGGATAGTGGCCTAGGGGACCATCTACATGAGTTTCCCCAAAGGTTAAGGGTTCAAAGTTAAGCATGTTTGGGTTCAGGGTTGTCAATGGAAGTGTAATATGCAAGTTTGTGTGTGAAACTAACCAAGGCCACACCACCCAGAGTTAACTTTAGGGACAAGTAATCCTATGGCGACTCCCTTTGTGCTCCCCCATATTGGCCCCACCTACTAAGTGTTAGAGGTTAGGACCAATATGCGTAACTTCAAGTTGAGCAAAGAAGAGTTTAGATTTTTTAATGGTAAGGGTTCTTTTTCTAGTCCTCTAAGAATAGTCAATAAGAAAGTCTTATGGCTTGGACCTAGGCTACTAAGGAGGAAATACTAGACCTCAACCAAATGTGAGGTCAACAAAGGGGCAGCAATTAGAAATATAGAAAATTAGTTGGGACAAATTGCTAACTCACTTAACAAACCCTAAGGAACTCTTCCTAGAAACATTGAGATGAACCCTAAAGAGAAGAATAGCGAGCATGTTAAAGCTATTAAGTTAAGGAGTGGAAGAGAAATGATGGTTGTTGATCTTAAAGATGATGAAGATAAAAGGAGACTATAGAACCTATATGACCTTTAGAAGATATTTCTAAAGACTTATAAAAACTAGCCTCACCAACCAAGATTAATTTAGAAAAACTGTCACCTCCATTTCTTCAAAGACTTTAGAAATAAAAAATGGATCAACAATTTCAATATTTTTGGAAGTATTTAAGAAACTAACTATTATTTTTCCTTTTGCTGAGGCTCTGGAAAAAATGCTTAGTTATGTAAAGTTCATGAAAGTCATTCTTAATAAGAAGAGGAAGTTTAGAGATTATGAGGTAGTTGCACTCAGTGAGGAGTGTAGTGCCATCATTCAGAACAAGCTTTTTAGAAAATTAAGGACCTTGAGAGCTTATTATCCCTTGTGTAATTATAAAGAGATTTTATGACAAAGCTCTATGTGATCTTAGAGCTAGTAAAAACTCTATGCCATTATCTATTTCAAAAGGTTAGGATTATGGGAGGTGTCTCCTACTACTGTGACCCTACAACTAGCTAATTGAACGATCACTTATCCAAGGGTGGTTATAGAAGTTGTACTCGTGAATGAGAACAAATTTATCTTCCCTATTGATTTTGTTATTTTAGATATCGAGAAAGATAAAGAAATTCTCAAAATTTTAGGTAGATATTTCCTAGCCACTAGAAGAGCCATGATAGATGTTCAAAAAGGTGAATTAACTATGAGGGTAAATGATCATGAGGTGACATTTAATGTATTAAAATCAATGAAGTGTCATTCTGTAGGAAATGAAGGTGAATGTTTTTGAATGGACTTAATCTATTATTTGTGTAGTAACCATTTACTTGAAGACGAGTTATGTAGGGAATATACTAGCTCTCACTTTAGAGTTCCCGCTTCTCCCTCCACCTGGGGGCTAACATTTCGTATCAAAACCTAAAACTATAAACCAAATTGGGAACTTTAGCCTGTCACTCTAAATTCCTCTAATTCTAAACCCTTCAAAGTTTATTTCCCTTTTTATTTGCACTCAATCATATGAATTACATTCTCATCCATACATTCTCATGTGATTCTTACCGTTAGTTGATTGAGATAATACCATCTCGGATTTTAGATGTACTCACAACACATATTAACATCTTAATTGACCAAATTATATAGTAAATGAAGTACAAGGATTAGAATCATCACAACTTGTTCAAACATTAAATATTAATACTTCAGACAAGTTCCATTCAATACTTAATCACTTATCAGTTTAAGGAAAAAGATAATGAAAACTACTCAGAATTCATGGAGAAAACATAAACACACTTAAGTTTGAAAGTAGAAATCATGAAAACAAACTAGAAGACTAAATTAAAACCAAATGTAGCTACAATGATAAAAACTTATCTTAAATCCTCTCTACAAACTCTTAAAGTTTCTTTGAATCACTTCTCTTCCTTTCTCTTACAATACTCTCTACTCACACGCTACAACTCCTCACTTCTTCTCTCTAAAAATATATCTTAATTGATCTAAGAGAGAGAGAGAGGTCTCGACGGTGTCTATAAGGATGGCGGTGACTCCTCTTCAATTCAATCCAAGTCCTTTTATAATTCTTTAAAAGGTGCCTTGGTTTTTTATTCTAATGTCTCCACATTCAATGAATCTTCCAGGAGTTGCCTCCTTTCAAAAAAAATTGAATGTATTTTCATGTTCATTAAACATTTCCCATTTTCACCAAGAGTTGCTTCAAACACCTCTTCAAAAATTAGTCAAAATTAATTAAATCACCAAGAAACTACCTCTGACGCTTAAGCACGAGGTACTTGGCACTTAGGCACAACATTCTTGGGTTTACTGGAGCATAAGTGCCAGTTCTGGGCACTTAGGTGTCACAGTTCTTTTGCACACCTTTTTTATTTTTTCTCCAAATTTGATCCTTTTTCACTCCTTTCACCATTTTTCATCCATTTGATTGTAACTGAAAGAAAAACACATAAATAAGTTCCATTAAAGCATAATATCTCAAAAATAGGTATAAAAATGCGTACATAAATGCTATTTATTTTAGGTATATCAAAATCCCTCAAACTTAAAAAATGTTACTTGTCCTCAAGTGACACTCCAATCTTTCAAAACCAAAATAAGTAGATTATGCAAATGAGTTATGTTAGGATATTTTTAAATTTTGATCTAGAAATATAGTAGTCCAATTTAGAAAAAAACTTTAGTACATGAAACCAATATAGAGTTAAGAAATTTTTAACGTAAATAAGTCTAAAAATATGAGTTTCTATCTAATTAAAAAATATTTGTAAGTTCTCCAAATATAGAATTTAGGCATTCTATCTTCTCCACTTAAAAATTTTTATTAAGAACAATTATACTTACTATATTATATCCTTAAGCTTAAGAGTTTCTCAAGTCTTATACTTTAAAAATAATAATTGTGGAAAAATTTTTTGATTAGGCATTAATCCTCAAACTTCTCCTCCCTTTTTCAACTTTCTTTTTCTATTTCTTTATCATTATCTTTTTATACTTTTTATCTTTTTTTTTTTTTCAGGTGAGGATTATTATATCTGGATAGGTCTTTAATAATTTTGAATTCCACTCCTCCTTTCCTAAAGCAAAGTTCTGATATAAATCTTATACTTAAGAATTTAATAATGGATTTGAAAATTATTTTTAATAGAAGAAATATAAGTATTGAAAATAAAAGTCTAACCCTTCTATATTTTTTAGAAATATAATTTCTCATACTAAAGATAGTTACACAATATTTATCATTTCTACACTAAAAATTTTTAACATTAAGTTTTACTTCATTACTATAAGTTTCAACTAAATTCTCATACTCATTTCTATATTCAAAATTTTACTTCCCTAATATAACTTCATATACATAATTTTTTTTTTCAAATCAAAATAACATTCATCATCTTTTTGCATGATACTTTTTTTATTTTGAAATATTAAATGTAACTGTTTGATCATTGACATGCATAGTTAATTTCCCTTTTTTCACATCTATAATTTCTCTTACCGTAGCTAGGAAAGGTCTCCCCAAAATGATAGGTATCTCCTTATCTTCCTCCATACCTAACACAATGAAATCAACAAGAAAGATAAATCAATCTACTTTCACTAGTACAACTTCTATAACTCCCTTAGGATATGTTATTAAACGATATGCTAGCTGCAAAGTTACAGTAGTAGGGGATATTTCTCCTAATCACAATCTTTTAAATATTGATAATGACATAAGGTTAATACTTGCACCTAAATAACATAAAGCTTTCCCATAAAATATGTCTTTTTATTGCACAAGAAATTGTGATGCTACTAGGATCTTTAAGCTTTTCAGGAAGTTTTTTCTGAATTATAGCACTGCACTCCTCACTAAGTGCATTAGTCTTGTTATCTTCAAAATTCCTTTTCCTATTATGAATATCCTTCATATACTTCACATAGCTTAGAATTTTTTTTAAGGCTTCAGCAAATGAAATATTAATTTTAACCTTAAAGATTTACATAAATTTTGAAAATTGTTTATCCAACTTCTCTTGACGAAGTCTTTGAGGAAATGGAGGTGGTGGTTTTCCCATTTCTCAATTGTAAGTAGAGAAATAGGTCTCTCTGAACCTTTCGAAGCATCCTCTTAAGACTATTCAATTTTTTATCTCTCTACTTAAATCTCTTTTTGAACTCTACCATCCAACTCTCTTCCACTTCTAAGTTGAACGACTTTTACTTGCTCTTTATTCTGGTCTTTTAGATTTACTTCTATATTAGTAGGGTTAATGTTAATGATGGGTTATAATAGTTTGAATATGGGTTATTTTGCTTGTTATTTATGACATTCAAAGTTTCTAATGATGCTTGAGATTATCATTTAGCCTAATGAGTTCTCTTCAATCATTGCAATTGCTTGAGAAAAATTCATCCCAAATTGGTCTAGCTTCCTTAAAATTGTAGAAACCTGATTTGCTAAAATTGAAAGAGCATCAAATTCATGAATATTGGCTAATTTCTTAGGATTTACCCTCTTAGAAGGCCATTGAAAATTATTAGTAATCATCTCTTCAATTAAAGCATAAGCGTCATGAAATGGTTTTGACATCAATGAACCACCAGCAGCACATCAATAATAGATCTAAGAGATCCAGCTAATCCATTGTAAAGAGTTTGAATTATTAACCAATCTAGTATAGCATGGTGTGGACACTTTCTCAGTAGTTCTTTAAATCTTTTCCATTCTTTATAAATAGATTACATTCAAACTGACAAAAAGATGTAATATCATTGCTAAAATTCATAGTTTTTTATGGTGGGAAATTTTTAGCAAGGAATTTCTGCGCTAAATCACCCTAAGTTCTGATAGATTCAGGTGCTAATGAATGTAACCATATTTTAGACTTATCTCTCAATGAAAAAGGAAAAAGACTAATTATTTTAGCATCATCTGAAAGACCATCATATTTAAATGTAGCACACAATTTTAGAAAATTGGGAAGATGTAAATTTGAATCTTCAATTGGTGCTCCCCCAAACTGATTATTTGATATCATTTGGATAATAATAGGTTTAAATTCAAATGAATTAGCCACTACAATAGATTTTTGAATACTACAATGAAGTTCATCTACTGTAGGGTTTGCATAATCTCTTAAAGGTCTAAATTCTTGATTAATTTTATCATTTTGATTATTTTGGTTGGCCATTTCTTAAAATTTTTGGTATTTTTCTGTATTTTTAATTTTTTTATTTTTTAATAGATCTTTCAAATTTAGAATCGTAGGGCACTGGTCCTTTAGAACCTGAACTACACATACATTACTACATAATAACATAAAATAAAATCACACAAACAAGAACTTATATAAAAACAACACTAAATTTTTTTTATAATAAATCTAAAAATTTAAATAAGAATTTCTGAAAAAAGAAATTTGCTTTTTAAAAATTTATTCACAAATTTTCATTGTCCCCGACGACGGTGCCAAAAACTTGATCCCGATCTTATATGACAGTATGATGTATGCAATTATATTCTTAATTTTTCCTTACTTATATTTCTTACTTTGCAATGATGCCAAAAACTTGACTCTAAATAAAATAAGAATGAAATTATTATATTTAAATATGGAATACTACGTAACTATATGTATCGTTATGAAGTAATATGAGAGTTTTTGATTAAGTACCAAATATCGAACCCACAGGGAGTAATACAATATGTAACTAAATTAGAAGAAATTAGATAACAAATTCTACTTTGCAAAATATTCTTACTCAAACTATAGATGCTATGATGGGAATGAAAGTTTGATTCTTTTTGGTAATTTTTTTATGATTGAAAATAAAGTAAACAACTAACTATATTTAACTAGATATTTGTAAGATGAAGTTAGTATAAATAAAATATCTTTTATCTTAGCATGAATCAGTAACAAGTATAGGAATTATATTGTGGAAGTATTCAAATTGTGTTGTACCAAATAGGAGCAATAGTATTCTTTACCCTTACTTGAGATGCTATAAAGAAGATTGACTAATTTAAAGTTTGAATAGTCTTGAAGACAGGTTATGTAGGGAAGATACTAGCTCTCACTCTAAAGTTCCCTCTTCTCCCTCCACTTGGGGGCTAACATCTCGTATAAAAACCTAGAACTATAAACAAAATTGGGGGCTTTAGCCTGTCACTCTAAAGTCCTCTAATTATACACCCTTCAAAGTCTATTTCCTTATTTATTTGCACTCAATCATATGAATTACATTCACATCCATACAATCTCATGTGATTCGTACCATTAGTTGACTGAGACAATATCATCTTGGATCTTACATGTTCTCACAACAAATATTAACATCTTAATTGGCCAAATCAAGAAGTAAACGAAGCACAAGATTTAAAATCATCATAACTTATTCCAACAATAAAGATTAATACTTCACACAAATTTCATTCAATACTTAATCACTTATCATTTTAAGGAAAAAGATAAAAAAACTACTCAAAATTCTTGGAGAAAACACAACCACACTTAAGTTTGAAAGTAGAAATCATACAAACAAACAAGAAGTCTAATTTAAAACCAAATGTAGTCACAAAGATAAAAAATTATCTCAAATCCTCTCCACCAAACTCATGAAGTTCCTTTAAATCTCTTCTTTTTTCCTTTCTCTTACAATACTCTCTACTCACACACTACAACTCCTCTCTTCTTCTCTCTAAAAATATATCCTAATTGATCTAAGAGAGAGAGGCATCAGCGGTGTCTAGAAGGGGGGTGGCAGCTTCTTTTCAATTCAATCTAAGTCTTTATTTTATAATTTTTCAAAAGGTGTCTTGGTGTCTCTTCAAAATGTGTCCACATTCAATGAATCTTCCAGGTGTTTCCTCCTTTCAAAAGCCAATTGATTGTATTTTCATGTCCATTAACCATTTCCCACTTTTTCATTAAGAGTTACTTCAAAACCCTATTCAAAAATTTGTCCAAATTCATTAAATCACCAAGTAACTACCTCTGGTGCTTAAGCGCAAGTTACTTGGGTCTTAGGTGTAGCTTTCTCAGCTTTGCTGGAGCTTAAGTCCCAGTTCGAGGCACTTAGGCACCGCAGTTCTTTTGCACACGTTCTTTATTTTTGCTCCAAATTTGATCTTTTTTCACTCCTTTCACCATTTTTCATCCATTTGATTTTACCTGAAAGAAAAACACCGAAATACCTTTCATTAAAGTGCATTATCTAAAAAATAAGTATAAAAATGCGTACATAAATGTTATATATTTTAGGTATATCAGATCCATAATCAAATGAGGAAAACTCTGTAGAATTTGTAGATAAATCTACTCTACTAATAAAAGATAATTTAAAATTTTTCCAGAAAGGTTTGAGATTTTAGACACAACAGAAAATATTAAACCTCTTATTCCTTCAATTGAGGAACCTCTTAAGCTTGAGATGAAGGTACTTTCCAAATACCTAAAGTATGCTTATTTGGGGAAGTCATCTATTTTGTCAGTTATCATATCCTCATATTTAACTCATTCATAAGAGGAGAAATTTATGGATATTCTGAAGAATTATAAAAAACTTTTTGAATGAACCTTAGCAGATATAAAGGAGACTTGTCCCTTTATATGTATGCATATGTTTCTGATGGAAGATAAGCATAAACTCTGGATAGATCCTTAAAGAAGATTAAACCCAATTAAGAAAGAAGTAGTTAAAGAGAATATTTAAATGACATGATATAGGTATTATCTACCATGTATCAGATAGTTTCTGGGGTTAGTCCTATTCACTGTGTTTCTAAGAAAGGAGGAGTGACAGTGTTTGTAAATGAAAAAAAATAATTTTTTTCCCCTAGATATGTCACTGGGTGGTGTATATGTATAGATTATAAGAAATTAAATTATGCCACTAAGAAAGATCACTTTCTTTTACATTTTTTGGATCAGATGTTGGATAGACTAATTTAGCCATCCATATTTTTATTTTTTAGATGAATATTTAGGGTATCATTGAATTCCTATGAAGATCAAGATAAGACAATGTTTACAAGCCCTGATTAAACTTTTGCTTTTCAAAGAATGTCCTTTGGGTTATGTAACACACCTGCTACGTTTTAGCGGTATATGATGTCTATTTTTTGTGACCTAATCATGAGAGTAATAGAAGTTTTTATGGATGATTTTTCAGTGTTTAGCCCTTCATTTGACTTTTGTTTGTATCATCTTTCAAAGGTGTTGAAACGTTGTGAAGAAACAAATTTTGTTCTTAATTTGGAGAACTGTTAATTCGTGGTTTCTAGAGGTATTGTGTTAGGATTTAATATATCTGAAAAAGACATGGAAGTAAACCTAGTAGAAGTTTAAGTTATTGAAAAAATACCTCCACCTACTAATGTTAGATGAGTTAGAAGTACTCTAGGACATGTTGGATTCTATAGGTAATATAGTAAGGATTTCTCTAAAATTTCCAAACCTTTATGCCACCTCTTATGAAAGGATGCTCTATTTAATTTTGATCATGAATGCCAAAATGCCTTTAACACTCTCAAAGAGAAGTTAGTCACTGCTTCTATTATTGTCTTACCTAATTAGGGGAAACTGTTTGAGTTAATTTGTGATGCAAGTGATTATGTTATCGAGGAAATATTAGGACAAAGACAAGATAAAATATTTAGAGCTATATACTATGCAAGTAAAACTCTAAATGAAGCTCAAATTAATTATACGATTACTGAGAAAGAAATATTGACTATAGTATATGTTTTTGATAAATTTAGGTTCTATTTGAGTAGAATAAAATGTATTGTTCATACTGACCATTATATTATTCGATATCTAATGTTAAAAAAAGATGTTAAACCGAGATTAATTAGATTGGTCCTTTTGATACAAGAGTTTGATATTGAAGTGGTGGATTGGAAGGAGACTGGTAATCACATAACAAACCATTTATCAAGACTAGATCAGCGGAATTCATGTGATTATGAAGTTGAAATCAATGAGATTTTTCCTGATGAGCAACTATTTTTTATTACTAAATGACACATTTCGTGGCATGATGACATGATAAATTTTATAGTTATCAATATTATGCCCTACGATTTGACATACCATAAATAAAAGAAATTTGTCCATGAAGTCAGACATTACTTCTGGGATGACCCATACCTATAAAGAAAATATAAAGATAAAGTGGTTAAGAGATGTGAGTTGGCCTCATCTTTATGAGAACCCCAAATTGACATCTATAGACAAGAAATGTCTTGAGCCACCCAATTTAGCTCAGGATCACCAGACACCCTTTAAAGACCCAATGATCACCATGATCACTAAATTCATCTTAAGATGAGGTCTACCAGCATTGAACCCCAAACCCTAAAAATTGGATTAATCCTTAATATACCTTTTTTGGGCTCAAACCATGATGACACCCAAAATGATCAGATCAATGATGACAAACCCTGATTTGATCACCGCCTTGACCATTTGGTCAATCTTGAACCCAATGGTCAACATATTGATCATTTGGTCAACCATGGACCTAATGGTCACCACATTGACCATATTGTTAACTTTGGACCCAATGATCACCCCATTGACCAATTGGTCAACCCTGACACCAAATTGGTCAAAATTGGTCAACATTGATAACAAATTGGTCAAAATTGATCATTTGGTCAACCTTGACACCAAATTGGTCAAAATTGGTTAATTGGTCAACCCTAACATCAAATTGGTCAAACTTGGTCATTTGGTTAATCCTAGGTCCTGATTGGTCAACTATGGTCAACTAGTGAATTCTGAGGCCCAATTGGTCAAATATGGTCAATAAGTCAACATTAAGCCACCATGACCAATTCTATACCCAAATAGGTTCAAATGGTCAAACTCATAAGTTTGACCTAATTAATTGGTTAATTAATTAATTAATTAATTAAGTCATCAAATCATCTCATGAAAGCTTTAGCCCAAGTGATATATATGGAAGACCTAGCCTATGCATGAGTGCCCAAGCCCAAAGCTTCTTCCACCCATGATCCATAGGTCTCCCATGACTCATAAACCCACTATGACACATCAAACGTATGGAATTTATGAAGCCACATAGCATAGCTACTTTTTTTGACTTGGGGTCAAAAACCATCATAAAGGATGAAAATATATGGCACCATATTAAAAATCCACCTCATCCACTTTAGGTGTAGATGGATTGGCTGGATCAACACCTTGTCAGCATGTCCCTCCACCTCACTAATCTTCCAGTAGGATAGAAGCCTTACCCTAAGCCTCTTCCTCCTCCATACTTGAGCTCATCATGAATTAGCCATGTAAATGGGGGAAGAGATAAACCACAACTGAAATTCTTCTCCCTTATCCTCTCTGAGCTTTCCTGCACCAGCTTCAACATCTTCTCCAATAAGCTTTAAGCCCCTGTTTGCCTTTAATGGCTATTTAAGAAGCTAACCTGAAAGCCTCAAAAAGAGATGTTGACACATACAATCCTCAAACCATAAGGCGCTCAAAAACAATTTTGCACCCCATACTCTAACTAATAAAACCCCCATACTTCTAGCCCTTAATTTTCAATGAGTGCTTGACCTGAAATTTAGGAGAATTTTTTGATTTTTGACACAAACCTTCCTAAACCTCCAATCTAACTCTTCCAAAAGCTTCCCTAAGCTCCATGAAGAAGTTTCCAACTGAAATTGCCTCTCCTCGCACGCTCCAAACCTTCGCTAGGTGAAACCGTGAGGCTGTTTCAACCAAAACATAGGCAGGCTTGATTTCACTCCAAATTGAGCTAAGGAGGAGCTTCACAAGTACCTAACGACCATTGTAGACAAGCTCAGTTGAGACCTCACCAGTCGAGACCAGGTATGGGCTACTAACCCTAATTTTACGCTTGGTTTTCAGACATTGTGATAAGAACAATCAAATCATGGACATCTAACTACATGAATTTATTATTCTTATTGAGATGAAGCTTTAGAAAAAAATTCATCAAAATCCATAAAGAATCGAGCAAGATGTAAACCTTTAAAGGTGGACGGTTTTCAGTTAATCATCCCGCAAGGATGATGAATAGATGTCACTCATTTCCGTGTATCGAAAATCAATGGTTGTGATCTATCTGCACCTCAAATCCATTCTTTTGAAACAAATTAAATAGCGAGCCACGTGGCTGCTCCCGTATAAAGCACCGTGAACCAGAATGCTCTACGTGGAGTTCAACATACCCGAGGTTGCATGGTGCAGGTTTTTGTGGTGTGTTGTAATATATTTTAATACTACAATACACACAAGACAGTATAAATAGTAAATATGTTGTTCAATCACAATAAAAATCACATCAATATAAATATTTTTATATTTTAAAATCTTTAAGCTATCAAACCTTAATAATAACACAGGTATACGTATTGCTCAGGTAATAAAGGGTTGTAATGGAGTCCTAAATATCGATCCCACAGGGAGTTGGAAATTTATATGGTTATAAATTCAAACAAAATATTTAAACTCTAAAACTTAAGAAATAAATACAAAACTAAAGTAAATTTTATTGTATTCTAAACGAACTGCAATTAAAAGGGCTAAGTTAACTAAACTATTTTTCGAACTTCAAATGTAAACTTACTAAGGCTAAACAAAGTTTGGTAATGAAGAGTTCAAATTTAAGAAAACTTTATTCCCCTTTATAGTGAGTTTATGGATTTTGAAGTAATTAAAATCATTTATAATTATATATAAAATTGTATTGTGCTAAATACGAGCAATCCTATTCTTTACCCTCTGAGAGTGTATAAAGAACATTGACTAATCCAAAATTTGGTCCCTAAATTCATGGTTAGGATGGGAGGATACTGGCTGCCACTCCAGAGCTCCCACTTCTCCCTACCAAAGGGCTAACAATCTTACTTTAGTTTCTAAGAAATTGGATCAAATTGGGGATTTTAGTCTGTCACCCTAAAATCTCCAATTCTACAAAAATCAAAGTATACTTCCCTATTTATTTGCACTCAATCCCTTGAACTACATTCTCACCCAAAAAATTAAATGTGACTCTCACCTTATTGTAGAAGGCATAGCCCTTTTGTATCTTTTGTTTCTCAACAAATTTTAACATTTCAATTGGCCAGATTAAAAAGTAAATGAAGTTCAGAGTTCGAATCATCAAAATTTATTGACATTTAAATCCTTACATAACAAAATTAATTCTTCACAATATCATATCTCATTTTAGGGAGAAGGATAAAGAATACTACTTAGAATTCATGAGAAGGATACAATAAAACATAGATTTTATATATAAAAATAAGTTTACAAAACAAAGAAAGGAAAGGACACAACTTATCTCACACTACTTCTCAAGCAAATCCCTTAAAGTTTCCTCTTAGCACTTTCTCTCTTTACAATCACACTCAAAAAACTCTTAGAAATGTAATGAAAAAAAGATCTCTCACCTTTGCTCTCCTCTTAAACTCTAGAAGAAAATCTCACTTCTCTACAACTCTCTCGCTCTCACCTCTCTAAAAAAAACCCCTATACCTCACTAGACTCTGCTCTTTTAATTGGGGTGCCAGCCTTCTCTTCAAAGAATTCAAAATTCCATACTTTTTTCTGAAAGGCACACCTCTTCATATCAAGAGATAAGTCCCTTCATCCAAGAGACATATCTCTTCATTCAAGAGCCTTTCCAAAGTGTCTAGATGCATTGAATCACTCCATGGGGCTTTGAATTTATTGGAGCCTTCTAAAACTACTAAAAAATAGTCAATAGCCGCCTCACTCCATCTTAATTCATATTTAGCACCTCTGACACTAGTGTACTGAAGTTCCGCACTATTCTCTGGATTATGGCACCTCTGGTGAATCTTCTCTTTAAAATGGCACCTCTGGCGCCATCACTTTAGAAAATGGTGCCTCTAGCACTAGGAAGATGAAAAGCTTCATTTTGACTCCAAATTTCTTCCTTTTTGCTTCTTTTTTCTCCAAATTCCTAAAATCAATACACCTGTAATAAAACATGAACATATCATTCTTTAAAGTACAATATCACTAAATTTAAGCATAAAATGTATACATAAAATTGCACATTATTTTTGTGTATCAAAATCCCTCAAACTTAAATGTTAAATGTCCTCAGGTGACTCTTTTACTACATAAGAATATGACTTATAGTAGAGATTAACTTATAAAATTCTATATATTGTTTTAATAAATATAATAGTATAACTTAAGAAAAAATTTTAATAACTTAGGTTAAAACTAAAAGTATAAGAACATCTAATAATGAAGTCTAAGATTTCTGAATCTTTATTCATTTCAAGAAGAATTGTAATTTGTCATATCAAAGATACTTAGAATATTCATATGAAAAAGAAATTCATGAAAAATTTATTAGTAAAGATGCTAATATTCCAATACAAGTTTAGAAAATGTAATAATGTCTTTTTCCTCAAGTTGATTCAAGTGAAGCCAATTTTTGATTTGGCATCTCTTCAAGCTTCTCCTCACATATTTTTCTTTTCTTTTCCTTTTTTCTTTTCTTTTTCTTTAGGATCATTTTCAATACTTTCTTTCCTTTTCTTTTTATTTGAGGATTACTATATTTGGATAGCCTTTAATAATTTTGAACTTCACTATCCTCCTCTTGAATTTAAGACTTCTTACCTTCCTTCACTTTATAAATTCATATTAGCTTTGAAGATTTTCCATAATGTTTCATTCTTTTCTTCTTATATGAAAATCTATGATTTTTAATACTTCAAAAATACAAATTCCTTTACTTTAAATAGAAAAAGCATTGTCTTATCCTTTCATACTAAATATCGTAACTCTAGAATTGACATTTATTATTAAAGATTTTTACTTAAATTTAATATAGTATTCAACAACAAAAATATAGTTATCTAAAGTTAAACTCTGATACCCAAGGTCATGTTTAATTACTTTTAAAAATATATTTAATTGAGGGAAAATAAAATTTAGTTTATTTCTTTTAAAGAAAATTTTCTTTCCCCCAAACTTAGATTTTTTAATAATAAGTAAAGCATTCAGTACAAAAAATTATAGGTGAAAGAAAATAGTAAGTGCATAAAAATGAACTAACATATAGAGGGTTATGAATATGAAACTTTGCTCAGACACGTTGCATGTACTAATTTAAACAGTACAGGCTTTAAATCATTAAATGAAACATAATTTACATAGTATTTGCTAAGAAAAGAGAAATTAAAAACAAAAGTATTAAATTAAAGAAAATAATAATGCTAAAATAAAAATCCACAATTTACATCTAAACACACAAAAAGTTTAATAGTTCCACACAAAAAACACATAAATGTCCAAATCACACAAAAATAATTAAAACAGATAAAACCCAATGAATTGTCATTCATCATCTTCCTCTTTTCTTCTTCTTCTTCTTCTTCTCCTTCAAAGTCAACTCGCACATAAGGTGTAAATCTGGGGCATGTAGGAAATTCTACATTATGATCACCCCTAAGAGATCCAACCATTGCCTCTAGATATGCAATATCATGTTGTACTCTTCTTTGTTGATAGTCATCATTATGAGCATTTCTTGATTCCAAGCCACTTATTTTATTCTGCATTGCTACAATATCTGATTATTGAATCATTAAATGTTCCATAATATTTTCAAGTGAAATGGTACTGGAAGTGGATGGTCCTGCAGCTGATGTAGAAGGTCTATCACTACTTCCACTTCTAGATCCAGCAAATGATTCAAATTTATGAAATGTGGGTTTTCCAATGGGTTTAAGTGGTCGCAATATTTCTTCATTTCTATCAAATTCTACTGCTGATTGTTCACAAAAAGTGAAAATCAGGGCAGGATAACCTAAACCACTGGTGGTTCCACTTCTAGCAATACTCTGAGCACTATGCACAATAAGAACATCGATATCAACTGCCTTCATTTATTGAATACAAAAATTCAGTTCTGCTCTCTCCTTGGTTACCTCACTAAGTTGATTAGTTGGAAGTAATTTTGCAGAAACAAAGTAAATCTGCACTTTAGAATGCACTTTTAACATGGAAGTAGAGAAATTAACTTTGTGATTATTCTTAATCTTTCATTAGTAAGATAGGAAATTACTACATCAATTGATGAATCAAAAATTACAAATGCAGAATACTCACAATGAAAGTCATTCCTCAACTGGTAAAATGCATTGATCCTTTATAAAGTAAATTCAAGATTTTTACCTCTAACATAAACGTGCTCGTTAGATGTCACGCGAAGATTAGCATAAAATTTTTGAATGGTAGGAACAATTGATATTGCGGTGAAGTAGTAAATGGTCTCCCAGTTTGGAGCAATTATCAACCTTTCAATTTCTCCTCTCGAGTTCAAGGATGCAGATTGTTGAATCAATTTCCTTGCACCCATCATAGTATTGTACTTATATTGAGCCTTCAAATTAATGAATCGTCTCACATCAAAATTTCCTGTAGGTTTTCCTATTTTCACTCTTGGAGCCATAAAAATTTCTATATAAATTCAAATAAAATTAAAATAAATTCACACTATCATTAGACTTGTTAAGAAACTTTTCACCATGAGCTCTCTCAAAACTTCTTCAATAAAAACTCAAATTTTCAGATTTTCTTAATGTAGGAAAAATCCACGGTGAAAATAAAAAATTTTTAAGTTAAAGTGAATCTCTTACCAAAGGAAGATAAAATCCAAAACTTTTTAGCCCTCAAATCTCCTTAAATCCACAAAAATGCAAGCCCTAGGTTGAGTTTCAGCCTTAGTCTAGAGGTAAGAGACGACTCAAGTGATAAAAATCGGGTTTTACAGTGGTTTTTTCTGGTTTTATTGAAGTCTAGGCATTTTCGAGAAACTAGCGCCTCATGCGCCAAATCTGGCACCTCTGGCACCAACATCAAAGTTTTCAGATTTCAATTTTCTTTTGAAATATGTTGTATACCAAACCACACCAATCTCTAATTAACTTAAATTAACACTTATATTCATAATTAAACAATCTTCTAACAACATATTTTCACAAACAGCACAAAAGTCACATTTATATATAAAATTCACATGATTACAAGCCAACTTTTTTTCAAACCAATATATCCAATTCAACGTCAAAATCACACCATACAACTAATGCTGAAGATTAAATATCCAACATTTAACAAATAACACATATAAAGTTCACCAATAAAATTAAATGAAATTCAACACAAACACATAACACATATGCAATCATAATTTCATCTTCTTGAATATTTCCGATGGATTAGCAGTGAACGTACAAGTTATAAAAAGCTCAGTGAGGAAATTTGTTTGTCGAATCTTCTTCAACCCAAGCATTTTTCTTAAACATATGCACCATACCTTCTTCAATGTGATTGGTATGTTCGAATTGCTCCTTCATCCTCCAATCCAAATGATCAAATATATCAGAAATATTCCCAGTTAAATTCATAATATTTTACACCTCTTTCTCTAGCTTCTTGATTCTTTTTAAAATATCATGCAAACTATAAAATAAGCGGGGCTAAATAGGAGATGAATTTTGAGATGATTGATCCATAAGAATATTCATGTTATTTTCCTCCCCATTTGCGATGCAGTTGCAACAAATCTCTGGGTCCATAGGCTTTCAAGGAAGAAGCACTTTTCCCAACTTCCATAAGGCACTTGTGATTGGTTGCATAGTAGGAAAATGGTGGAAGGATGAACCAGCCCTTAATTTGACCTATTTATAATCAAACTCAAAAAGATTTTACAATTAAAGCACCCACATCAATAGGTAATCTAGTTTGAATACAATAATTCAAAATAACACTATCCTTAGTCACTTTACTGATTTTCATGGTAGGAAAAAGTATTGATGAAATAAATAAATGCCACTTCTTCGCTACAAGATTCGATAATGATGAAGGAAAAATTACATGTCTATTATCTCTTGTCTCCCAATTTGCATCTTCATTAGTAAGGAATCGATAGAGTTCATTCATGTTATCTCTTGTAGGGACAAAATTGGCATAATGACAAATCAGGATGCTTTCAATCATAAACAAGTCATTTATTCTTGAAGGATTAAATGGTATCCACCTGCCTCAAACATAGATGACTCCTTGGTTAATTCCATGAAGATTAGCATAAAACTCTTTCGCCACATGAATGACTACTGTAGCAATGGTTCAACATAACATTTCCCAGTGTCTCTGTGCAATAATCTCCTCCAATCAAGTATTTGGTGTGTTGAATCCTTGATTCACAAATCCTTGCTCCTTGATTAATCTCTTCTTCATAAGAAGTTGATCATATAACTTCCGCACATCGAAACTGATGAACTTTCTCCTATTGAAAATTTCATATCTAGGGGTTTCTTTAGAGTTGGAAGCCATAATATTTGAAAATGGTGACTTCCTTTTTTGTTTTATCCTCTTAAATAACCCTAAATTTCAGTTTTGGGAGTTACAAGGAAGAAAATTCATGAAAAAATGTTTAAAGCCACCTTTGGAACCTTCCAAACTCGTCTTAGTAATCATGACGCTTCTAGCATTGATTTCTGGCGCTTATGGTGCCAACTATCTAGAAATGGCGCCTCAGATGCTAGCTCAAATTTTTTTGCACTGTTTCATTTTAAATCCAAATATCTCTCAAATCTTCCATATAATCTAGTAAGTAAAAATGTTTTGATGTATTTTCTCAATATGCCAGCCTCTCAAGTACACTAAATTCATAAAGAAAGCATAAATAAGGATATATATAAAATACTATTTTTAAAAACAAATTAGCAACATAAACAAAGATAAATATGGGTTGCCTCACACAATGCACTTTGTTTAATGTCATCAGCGCGACATCCCAGTCTTTACTCTGGGTGACCTAACATTACAGTCTCTGTAAAATTTGGCCTTTGACCATCAAAATATGGTTTCAGTCTGTACCTATTAAAACTTTAAATATCTTTCCAGTAATGAGAACTTCAATATTAACAACTCATTAAGGGTAGACTTTTATGACAGTGAATTGCACTATCCACCTAGACTTCAGTTTTCCATGAAATAATGTCAATTATCTATTTTATAATAAAACTTCCTGTCAAGGCCCAAATTCCTTTTTTATTATCTTTCGATCATTCCATTCTTTTATTTTATCCATATATATCCTAGCATTATCATAAGATTCATTCTTATCAATTCTGAAGTGACCCTCAATTCAGAATCATGACATTTCTGGATGATTTCTTCAATTTCTTTATAAGGCACAAATCTTTGTATAACTAAATTTTTGCATTGTTTGTACAAATATGGGTCATCACAAGATTTTGTATCATGAATAATTTTTCTCTCTTATTACTTTGTCAAATCATATGGTAAAATACCACTAACAATGTAGTTCACAACATCAGCATACCATGATATTTCTCATTCTTTAAGAATATAAAGTTGTTCATCAGGAAAAGTTTCATTAATTTCTGTTTCAAGTTAAATGTTTCTTCCTGGTCCAGCCTAGATAAATGATCAACTATTTGATTATCAGAACCTTTCCTATCTACTACCACAAAATCAAATTTTTGCATCAGAAGTACCCATCTAATTAATCTTGGTTTCACATCCTTCTTTTGCATCAAATATTTTATAGTAGAGTGGTCTATATGCACAACACATTTAGCTCCAATCAGATATGACTTAAAATTATGAAAGGCATAAATAATGGCTTATAACTCTCATTCTGTAGTAGTATAATTAATTTGAGCATCATTTAGAGTGTTACTAGCATAATATATAACTTTAAGAATTTTCTCATATCTCTGCCCTAAAATAGATCCAATTGCATAATAACTTGCATTACACATTACATCAAATGGTTTCTCCCAATCAGGTGAAACAATTATAGGAGCAGTGATTATTTTTTGTTTCAATGCTTCAAAGGCATTAAGGCACTCTTAATTAAAATTAAATTTTGTATCTCTTTCCGAAAGTTGACATAAAAGCTTTGTGATTTTTGAAAATCTTTAATATACCACCTGTAAAAACCATCATGTCCTAAAAAACACTAACTCCTCTTATAATAATAGGTGGAGGTAGGTTAACAATAACTTGAAGTTTTGTCGGATCTACTTCCATGCTATTTTCTGAAATTTTATGCCCAAGTACAATTCATCCTACAACCATGAATTGACATTTTTTTTCCAATTTAATACTAAATTTGTCTTTTCAAATCATTCTAGAGCATTCTCTAAATGATTTAGACATATTTCAATTGAAGTTCCAAATACAAAAAAATCAACCATAAAGACTTCTATCCCCTTTTTAATTAAATCACTAAAAATTGACATCATACATATTTTAAATATTGCAGTTGCATTACATAAACCAAAGGGCATTCTTCGAAAAGTAAACATATCATAAGGACTAGTAAATATTGTCTTCTCTTGATCATCCAAGGAAATAGGAATTTGATGATAGCCGGTATATCCATCTAAAAAGAAAAAAATATTTGTGCCCAGCAAGCCTATCCAAAGTTTGGTCCAAAAAGGGTAAAGGAAAGTGATCTTTCATGTTGACCAAGTTTAATTTTCTATAATCAATGCAAATTCACAATCTAGTGACTTATCTTGTTAGTATTAATTCATTATTCTCATTTGTCACAACAGTCACACCCTCTTTCTAAAGAACACAATGAATTGGACTCACCCAAGTACTATATGAAATAAGATCTTTTATTCCAGCATCTAACCATTTTAAGATTTCTTTTTAAACAAATTCTTTCATCATTGAGGTTAATCTCATTTGAGGATCAGCTTTTGGTTCATGATGTTCTTCCAATAAAATTTGGTGCACACAAATTGAAGAACTGATTCCTTTGATATCAACTAACATCCATCCAAAAGCTTTCTTATATCTTCTTAAAGTTTCCAACAACTTTTGTTCATGTACTTCAGCTAATTCTGAGGATACGATAACAGATGATGTACATAAATCTACTAAAAAGGGATATTTTAGTTCAAGAGGTTTCACAATCGAAGAAATCAAATTATTATTATTATTCATAAGATCTAACAGTTCAAATTGTTCCTAAACATAATCCATTTCTTCATTACTCACTTCCAAAGAATTATCTTGAATTATATCCTCATCTTTATACTCCAAATATTCTTCTTTAGTTTTCTTTTCAAATGTATTTGTGAAATACTCATTGCTTACAAAGTCATTTATATCCATTCTGAAGCATTCATCATCTCTTCCTTTTGCTGGGTATCTCATTGATTTTACAATGTTAAATGTAACTTCTTGATAACTGACTCACATTGTTAATTCTGTATTCTTCACATCTATCAAAGCTCTTCCAGTTGCAAGAAATAATCTTCCTAAAATGATAGAAATTTCTTTTTCTTCCTTCATATCTAACGCAATAAAATCCAGAAAAATATAAATTTATCAACTTTCACCAAAACCTCTCCTATAAATCCTTTAGGATAGGTAATTGAACAATCAACTAACTGAAGAGTTACAGCAGTAGGTGAAATTTCTCCTAAACCCAACCTTTTGAAAATTGATAAAGGCAAAAGATTAATATTGGCTCAAAAATCACATAAAGCTTTTCCAAAAAATCTTTCTCCATTAGCACAAGGAATAGTAAAACTACCAAAATCAATAAGTTTCTCGGGAAGCTTTTTCTGAATTATAGTGATACACTCCTCACTAAGTGCAAAAGTCTCATTATCTGTAAACTTCCTTTTTTATTCAGTATATCATTCGTAAACTTCACATAGCTTGGCTTGTTCCAAAGCTTCAACAAATGAAATGTTTATCGTCAATTTCCTCAATATTTCCAAAATTTTTTTAAATTGGTTATCTCTGTTATACAACTTCAATCTTTGAAGAAATGGAGGTGGTGGTCTTTCTATAGCAATTTTCATTGGTTTAATAGAACATTCTGACTCAAGATGAAATCTATGCTAGACTTTACATTTTCCAACCCTTCTTTCTCCACTACAATCTCTTGTTGAACTTTTGTTTCTAATTCTTTTCCACTTCTCAGTTGAATAGCCTTGATTTGTTTTTTGTTCTGATCTTTAATATTTACTTCAACATTACTAGGCAAAGTTTCAGGAGATCTATTGCTAAGTGCAGTAGTAATACATCCCAACTGTTTTTCCATGTTTCTAATTGTAGCTCCTTAACTTTGTAATTGTGCTCCCATTTGGAAATATAATTATTACATTGACAATTTCTTCTCTTTACTTTGTGAATTACTATTAAAACATGGAGGGCAATAATGTTTATAGTTAGAATTCTCCAGATTGTTGGAATTTCCTAATGGGTTCGTAGGGCTGTTCCATCATTGCGAATTTATAGCATTGGAGTTATTACTACTCCAATTGAAATTAGGGTGCTTTTTCCAAACAGGATTATACAAATTTGAATAAGGATTTTTAGTTCAATTGTTTATTAAATTTAAATTCACATATGATGATTGAGAATCAATCATTGACCCAATGAATTTTCCTCAAGCACAGGAGGTGTCTGAGAATAATTCATTTCATATTGATCTATCTTCTTTGATATTACAGCAATTTTAGCAGTCAAAATAGATATTGCATTAGAATCATGAATACTAGCTTCTCTCTTTTGAGTTATCCTTTCAAAGGGCCATTGAAAATTTTTAGTAGCCATCACTTCAATTAAAAAAATATGCTTCATTGAATAGTTTTAACATTAATGATCCACCACAAGAAGTGTCAATTATAGATCTAAGAGATCCAATGAATTTATTATAAAAGTTTAACTTATCAACCAATCTGGTAACACATGGTGTGAACACTTAAGGAGATCTTTAAATCTTTTCCAAACTTCATAAATTGATTCTCCTTCAAATTGATAAAAAGATGTGATATGATTTCTAAGCTTGGCAGTTTTTGAAGGTAGGAAAAATTGAGATAAAAATTTTTGTGATAATTCTCCTCAAGCTCTAATAGATCCAAGTGCTAATGAGTTTAACCACATCTTAGCTTTATCCCTTAGTGAAAATAGGAAAAAGTCTAATTCTGATAGATCTAGGTGCTAACGAGTCTAACCACATCATTCAAACCTCCATCATATTTAAATGGAGCACACAATTCTAGAAAACTAGCATACTGTAAGTTAGAATCTTAAATCAGTGTTCCCCAAAATAATTATTTTTTACCATTTGGATAATATCAGGTTTAAGCTCAATTGAATTAACAGCTACAGCAGGGTTTTGTATACTCAAGTGAATTTCATCTGTTGTAGGATTAAAGTAATATTTTAAAGGTCTCTGATGATGTTCAACTTAAATTCTAGGATTATTTAAGTTTGTAGCCATTTAATTTAAATTTACTAACTCTTTTTGTTATTTTTGAAATTTTCAAATAGTTCTTTCTAACTCCGAATCGTAAGGTACTAAACCTTCAGATCTAAAACTATGCATACACAAATACAATAAGCAATAAACATAAGCAAACACACTAAAATATATAAATATTAATTAAATTAAAATAAGTTTTATAGTTCAAACAAATTATTCTTAATTATAAAGTAATTTACTGTTACTCCTGACAACAACGCCAAAAACTTGGTGTAGGTTTTTGTGGTGTGTTGTGATATCTTTCAATGCTACAATACACATACGACAACACAAATAGTAAATATGTAGTTCGATCACAATAAAAATAACTTCAATATAAATAGTTTTATATTTTAAAATCTTTAAGCTATCAAACCTTAATAATAACACAATTATATGTATCACTCAATTAATAAATGTCTCTAATTGAGTCCTGAGTATTGATCCCATAGGGAGTTGAAAATTCTTATGGTTATAACGTCAAACACAATATTCAAACTCTAAAACTTAAGTAATAAAAAAAAATCTAAAGTAAATTTTAATGTATGCTAAATGAAATGCAGTTAAAAGGATTAAGTTAACTAAACTATTTTCCAATCTTCAAAAGTAAACTTACTAAGACTAACTAAAGTTTCGTAATGAAGAGTTCAAATTTAAGAAAGCATCCTTTCCCTATACAATGAGTTTATGGATTGTGAAGTAATTAAAATTATATATATAAATGTATTGTACTAAATAGAAAAAATCCTATTCTTTACCCTCTCAAAGTTTATAAAGAACACTTACTAATTTAGAGTTTGGTCCATAAATTTGTGGTTAGGTTGATAGGATACTGGCTGCCACTCCAGAGCTCCCACTTCTCCCTCCCCTGAGGGCTAACAATCTCACTTTAATTTTCAAGCAACTAGACCAAATTGGGGATATTAGTCTGTCGCCCTAAAATCTCCAATTGTTTGCCCATCAAAGTATATTTCCCTATTTATTTGCGCTCCACCCCATGGACTACATTCTCACCCATGAAATTGAATGTGACTCTTAGTTTTGTAGAAGGCATAACTCTTTTGATATTATGTTTCTCAACAATTTTTAACATTTAAATTGGCCAAATCAAAAAGTAAATGAATATTAGATTTTGAATCATCACAATTTAATGACATTTAAATCCTTACATAACAAAATTAATTCTTCACAAAACCATATCTCATTATAAAGAGAAGGATAGAGAAGAATACTCAAAATTCATGAGAAGGATACTACAAAACATATATTTTATATATAAAAATAAGTTACAAAACTGAGAAAGGAAAGAACACAACTTATCTCACACTCCTTCTCAAGAAAACCCCTTGAAGTTCCCTTTAAGCACTTTCTCTCTTTACAATCACACTAAATTCTCTATTAGAAATGTAATGAAGAAGAAATCTCTCACCTTCCCTCTCCTCTCACAACTCTAAAAGAAAATCTCTCTTCTCCACAACTCTCTCTCTCTCTCTCTCTCTCTCTCTCTCTCGCCTCTCTAACAAAAAAAAAACCCCTAGATCTCACTAGACTCTCCTCTTTTAATAGGGGCGTCAGCCTTCTATTTAAAGAATTCAAAATTCCCCTTTTTTTCCAAAAGGCATACCTCTCCACATCAAGAGACAAGTCCTTTCATCCAAGAGACATACTTCTTCATTAATGAGACTTTCTATAGTGTCTACATGCATTGAATCAGACAATGGGGCATATGCATATGAATTGATTGGAGCCTTCTAGAACAACTCAAAAATAGTCAATATCATCTCACTTCATCTTAATTCTTCCCTGGTTCCTCTGTCGCTAGTGTATTGAACTTTTGTGTTGTTCTATGGATTTTGGCAACTTTGGCGCCAATTTTGGCACCAGGATGCTGAAAAGCATCATTTTGACTTCAATTTTTTTCCTTTTGCTTTTTTTTCTCCAAATTCCCTAAATCAATATGCCTGCAAAAAAAAAAAAAGAAAATACCCTTCTTTAAAGTACAATATCACCAAATTTAAGCATAAAATATTTACTCAAAATTACACATTTTTTTGGTGTATCATTGCGTTAGCGCCTAAGTGGATTAATAAGAATTTAGTGATTTTATTAATTTGAGAAAATGCATAAAACCTTCAAAAAATCATATCAAGACAAAGAAAAGTCATAAAATTATGATAAAAATACCTCTAGATTCTGAAAAATGAGGAGAAAATTATAAAAATAGAATCTAAAACTAATAGATTATACATAATTAATTAATT
This sequence comes from Phalaenopsis hybrid cultivar, assembly GCA_002079205.1. Lineage (NCBI taxonomy): Eukaryota > Viridiplantae > Streptophyta > Magnoliopsida > Asparagales > Orchidaceae > Phalaenopsis > Phalaenopsis hybrid cultivar. The sequence continues at coordinate 320,712 of JXCR01127132.1, forward strand.
AATTAATTAATCTATGGAGTAATTTAATTTTTAAAAATTAATTATAAATCCCAAAAGCATGAAATTTGTAGGGATCTCTCCTCTCATCCTTGGGAACATTCCCTGATTTTTCTAAGGATAGGAAAAATCCCTAGAGTCAAAATTACCAATTTTCACTAAACCATGTAATTGTTTTAAAAAATAATTATTAAAAAAATTAAAAAGATGGAAATTAAATTGAAATTTGGTTATAAAATTTAGGGTGATTAATTCGAATCTTAAAATGAAAATTTCTAACCTTTGAAAAATTTAAAATGACATTTTAGCCTCTAGGGGTAAAAATGTAAATTTTCAAATTTACATATATAACCCTAAAATTTCTTAGGCTTGAATATTTACTTTGAGTGAACATTAAGAATAACTTAATCCTATCCCAAATTATACCTAGAGTAAACCTAAGCCTTAACCAAAATTGGGCTTAGTCACACCCCTAAATCATTAAGTTCAGCCCATATGAACTCAAATAAAAAATCCAACCTTTCGGTTCAATTCAAATGAACCTATATCATATTCTAAATACTTAGGTTCAACCTACATGATTCTAATTCAAAATCAGAATTTCTTGGTGTTCAACCCAAATTGACCTAAATCAAATTTTAAACACCTGGGTTCAACCCATATGAACCTAAACCAAAATCAAATCTCCTTGGGTTCAATTCACACGAACTCAAGTCAAACCCTAAACTTTTAAGTTCAATCCATACAAACCCAAACTTGAATCAAAATCTTTGGGTTCAACCTAAATGAACCCAAACAAACCAAAACCTAGTTTGTTCTAACCCCAATTAGACCTAATTACCCTTAAGCCATAACTACATTAAGCTTAAGTAACCTTTAAACTATAATTAGGTTGACGGCACCCGGATATGGTGAAATGGGTACGTCACCTTCAATTTTCATCGTGTCATAATTGTGTGTCTTTTGATTAAAAGGAGTTGCCACCTGTTTATCTATTTTTTTGCCCTAATCTCCAATTAACTTATTTTCTTGAATCATGTCAAGGATTCCAAGATTTTAAGAAACTAGGAGAAGTAAGGAAAGGGATAAAAATAGAAAACATGAGAAAAAGAAATGTCAAAAAGTTTTTTCCTTGTGGTGAACACTATAGAGAAATGATTTATCATATGAGGAAAACCACATGAAAATAAATAACTAGAAATTTTAGGTGTAGAGCAAGCTCCTATAATTAATTATATCTTAGATAGTTAGATCTATCTAAGAAACTTCTGATTCTTGTCAACACTCATTCTCCTAAGAAATGTCAAGGTCAAGGAAAGAAACATCAAATGTTTAATTCTTAGGGTAATAGATTTTTAAGAATTTGATATTACTCTAAAGGTTTTGTTTTATTTTTTTCATGTCATGTCAAGTCATTTTTTTTTGTTTTATTTTTATCATGTTGTGTCATTTTTTTTTGTTTTATTTTTGTCATGTCATTTTATTTTGCTTTGTCTGTTTTCATCATGTCATGTCGTTTTATTTTGTTTTTATCATGTCATGTGTTTTGTTTTGTTTTTCACATGTCATGTTGTTTAGTTTTGTTTTGTTTTTGTCATGTCCTGTCATTGTGTTTTGTTTAATTTTTATTATGCCATGTTGTTTCATTTTGTTTTAGTCATGTCATGTTGTTTTAATTATTTTTTTTCATGCATGTTGTTTTGTTTTGTTTTGTTTCATGTCATGTCGTTTTATATTATTTTTGTCATGTCATGTTGTTTTATTTTGTTTTTGTCATGTCATGTTATTTTTTTTTATTTTGGTTTTATTGTCTTGAGATTCTGCTTCTGAATGTCGTCCTGCAAAATAGAGTTAGCACACCCTATAACATGCAAAAGAAATCTAAAGCAAAATTTTTGTTTTTATGTCTCCAACAAACCTGCAAAAGAGAACACGATTAGCATAAAATCATGTTTTCAAATTTTTCAGTTTTAGTTGGTTATTTAATTGGTTGAATAATTTTTAAATGACCCGCTGAAGTTTCTATTGCTCCGTCATCCCACGACCGTAAAAATATTCAATTTTTCTTAGTCCAAAAGCTGTTTAAACCAGGACCGAAAAATTCTTGTCACCAACCACAGATTGGGTCATCAAAGAAATCTTCATAAATTTGATTAGAGATGTTCAAGTTGCATTTAGTGATCTTTGTTCATTAAAGTTCAATTTAAGTTTTAATGTCTTATTCCAATTTTAGGATTTAAAATTTTAGGTCGTTTATGATTTATTAGTCGATTAAATTTTTATCATTTTTGTCATTTTTGTTATTTATTTTTATTTGGGATGACCCGATCAGAATCCCATGGTTCCGTTGTCTCGAGTAATTATGTTTGCGGTTTGATTAACGACAAGTGGTTAGAAAATATTTTGTTAGCAATATTGGGTTTCCTCTTCCAAAATATCTTCTCAAACCTAGTTGCATTTTTAGGTTCAAGTTTAAGTTTTTTATGTCTTGTAAGGTGAATTTTATGTAATTTATGTCGGTGAGTTGGATTTTTATGATGATATTTTTTTAGGTCTGATGTAAATTTTGACCTAAAGGAGTTTAATTGAAACCTAAGATTTAGGTTTAATATCGGTGAAACTTGCAGATTGATGTCAATCAATTTGGATAGATATTAAGTTATGAAGATGATTCAAGTTCATTGTTGGTAGAACATAAGGTTTTAAGATGGTTTAAGTCCAATGTAGGTAGGACTTAAAATGATTTAGCTTCAATGTTGGTAGAACCTAAGGTTTGAAATAGATTAAGTTCAATGTAGGTAGGACTCAAAATTTTGTAGGTTCAATGTTGGTAGAACCTAAAGATTGAAAATGGTTTAAGTCCAATATTGGTAGGACTTAAGTTGTTTTAGGTTCAATGTAGGTAGAACCTAATGTTTAAAAATGGTTTAAGTCTAATGTAGTTAGGACATAAAGTTAATTGAGATCCAATGTGATTGGGATCTAACGTTGATTTAGGTTAAATTTTGAATCTAAGATAGTCTTAAGTCCAATGTTGTTAGGCCTTAAAGTTGGGTCGATTTAAGTTCAATGTAGGTTCCACTTAAAATCTAAATTAACTTAGGTAGATTGAGCCTAAGATTTAGGTTAATTTGATTTGAACCTAAGTATTAAAATTAAGTTTAAGTTGGGTTGAACTTAAGGGTTTAAGTTGAGTTAGGTTTAGGTTTGGTAGAAATTGAGTTAAAGGTTGGATTTAAGTTTAGCATATGTTGAACCTAAGGTTTGGTTAACTTGGGTTCAAGTTGGGTTAAACCTAAGTATGAAGTTGAATTAGGTTCAATTTGGGTTGAAGCTAAAGTTGATGTTGACTTAGGTTCAATTTGAGTTGAACCTAAGTTAAAGGTTTGATTTAGGTTCAATATATATTGAACCTAAGGTTAGGTTAACTTGGGTTCAAGTTGGGTTGAACCTAAGTTTGAAGTTGAATTAGGTTCAATTTTTGTTGAACCTAAAGTTGATGTTGACTTAGGTTCAATTTGAGTTGAACCTAAGTTACAGTTTTGATTTAGGTTCAGTATATGTTGAACCTAAGGTTAGATTAAGGTTTAAGGTTAATTAAACCTAATTTAGGTTAGGTTTAATTAATTAATTAATTACACTTAATTAGGGTTAAGTCTAATTAGGGTTTAAGGTTAATTAAACCTAATGTAAGTAAGGTTTAATTGATTAATTAGGTTTAATTAGGTGTTAGACCTAATTAGGGTTTAATGATTAATTAAACCTAATTTAGGTAAGGTTTAATTGATTAGTTAGACTTTATTAGGGTTAAGTCTAATTAGGGTTTATGGTTAATTAACCTTATTTAGGTAAGGTTTAATTTGTTAATTAGGTTTAACAAGGTTTAGGGTTAAATACACATAATTTAGGTAAGGTTTAATTGATTAATTATACTTAATCAGGGTTAAGTCTAATTAGGGTTTCAACTTAATTAAACCTAATTTAGGTAAGGTTTAATTGATTAATTAAAATTATTTAAGGTTAAGTCAAAATAAGGTTTAAGGTTATTTAAGCCTAAGGTAGGTAAGGTTTATTTGATTAATTAGACATAATTAAGGTTAAGTTTAATTAGGGTTTAAGGTTAATTAAACCTAATGTAAGTAAGGTTTAATTGATTAATTAGACTTAATTAGGGTTAAGTCTAATTATGATTTAAGATTAATTAAACCTAATTTAGTTAAGGTTCAGTTGATTAATTAAATTTAATTAGGGTTATGTCTAATAAGGGTTTAAGGTTAATTAAACCTAATGTAGGTAAGGTTTAATTGATTAATTAGACTTAATTAGGGTTAAGTTTAATTAGGGTTTAAGGTTAAGTAAACCTTAAAATTAGGGTTTCAGGTTAATTAAACCTAATCTAAGTAAGGTTTAATTGATTAATTAAACTTAATTAGGGTTAAGTTTAATTAGGTTTAAGGTTAAATAAACCTATTGTAATTAAGGTCAAATTGATTGATTAGACTTAATTAGGGTTTAGAATTAATTAAACCTAATTTAGGTAATGTTTAATTAATTAATTTGAGTTAATTAGAGGATAAGTCTACTTGTGGTTTAAGGTTAATTAAACCTAATGTAATTAAGGTTTAATTGATTAATTAGACTTAATTAGGGATCATTTTAATTAGGGTTTAGGATTAATTAAACCTAATTTAGGTAAGGTTTAATTGATTAATTGGACTTAATTAGGGTTTAGGATTTATTAAAACTAATTTAGGTCAAGTTTAATTAGGTTAATTAGGTCTAATTAGGGGTTAGACCTAATTAGGGTTTAGGGTTAGTTAAACCTAATTTAGGTAAAGTTTAATGGATTAATTAGACTTAATCTAGGTTATTTATAATTAGGGTCTAGGATTAATTAAACCAAATTTAGGTAAGGTTTAATAAGTTTAATTAGTTCTAATTAGGGGTTAGACCTAATTAGGGTTTGGGGTTAATTAAACATATTTTAGGTAAGGTTTAACTGATTAATTAGACTTAATTAGGTTTAAGTCTAATTAGTGTTTGGGGTTAATTAAACCTAATTTAGGTAAGGTTTAATTGATTAATTAGACTTACTTAAGGTGAAGTCTAATTAGTGTTTAAGGTTAATTAAACCTAATTTAAGTAAAGTTCAATTAGGATAATTAGGTTTAAGGTTAATTAAACCTAATTTAAGTAAAGTTCAGTTAGGATAATTAGGTCTAATTAGGGGTTACAGCTAATTAGGGTTTTTTTGAGTTAAACCTAATGTAATTAAGGTTTAATCGGTTTTTAATTAGGTCTAACAATGGTTTAAACCTAATTTTAGTTTAAGATGTTTAGGTTCACCTAGATGGACCCTAAGTGTCTTTGTTTGGTCTACCTTGGATTCAGATTAAGTCTAGGTTGATAAGATTTAAATTTTTTGTCTTTTTGAGTCAATTGAGTTAGACTGAATGGTCCTGAGGAGATGATTAGACCCTATGTCAATTAGGTCTAAGGATCAAGGTTTGGTCAACCCTATGTGTCACTAAAGGCTAGTGTACAAGCCTAAAGAAATTTTGGGTTAAATATGTAATTTTGAATTTTACAATTTTGACCCTAGAGATGAAATGTCAATTTAAAATTTGTAAATTATTAAAAAAATTTCATTATAGGGTTAAAAAATGTCACTCTAAGTTTTCTAACCATTTCTAATTTCTTCAATTTTAAAAATTATTTTTAAAGATAATCACAAAGTTTGATAGAAATTAGGAAATTGAGTCTTAGGGAGACTTTCTAGCTTTGGAAAAATCAGGGAAAGTTCCTAAGGGCTTAAAGATAATTCCCTAAAATTTTCAAAATTTTTGAAATTATAAATAATTTTTAATAATTAAATTACTCCAGAGAGTAATTAAAAAATTAAAAATTAAATATACTTAATTAAACTCTAATTTTAAGCTCAAAATATTCTCCTTCTTTTTATAAATCCAAGGGTATTTTTATTTTATTTTTTGATTTTTCTATGAAAAGAGATGTATTTTTGAAGTTTTATGTATTTAATTAAATAAGAAAATTTGGATTTTATTATTTAATTGACATGGCGCTAGCTCAAACGTCGGATTTGTAGAAATCCCACGCGATGCCGTCTTATTAGTTGGGGAATCTATACAAGCATATATGTGGCCCGTGTTTTCATCTATTTTGTATGGATGAAATCGCGGTCCAATGAAATCAGAGCCATTTATTTCCGATACATAGAAATGGACAACATCTGTTCATCTCCTTGAATCTGACCCTTCTTGCGAATCGTCCATGATCTAAGGACAATATCTCTCTTGATTCTTCATGAAATTGAGTGAAATTTGTTCCTAGAGCTTCATCGTGAGATGGTGAATACATCCATAAGGTGATGCATATGTTGTGAATTAGTTTGTTTCACAAAAGACCAAGCCCAAGCAGATTTAGGTCAAAATGGCCATCCCATAGCTTGACAAAGTGAAGCTTCAGTCAAGTTTGTTTGGAATGATTCCTAGATCCTTGAGATATTCCTAGTGTGCTCAAATTGAAGTGAAATTATATGGAGGTATGACTTCAGTGAAATGGGCTCACGACTTCATTGAAAAGCAGGTTAGAGCTCATCGGGAAGGCCAATTTTGATTGGAACCTTCTTCTCTGAGGTAAGTGATGGCGTAGGGATGATTAATTTGAAGTTTGGGATGGTTTGGTGTGGACCCAAAAATTGGTGTTGTTTTTGGGCAGTGAAATTGGAAGAGAATAGTGAGCTTCATGACTTAATTCTATGGGGAATCAATTGCCTATAGAATGTGGAAGAAGTTAACTGTTGAGGGTTTTTTTTTGGATTTAGGATTGTGGATGGGTGCCCTCTCTTCTTGGGTCTTCTTGGGTTAGCCCTTTTATAAGCTTGGAGAAGCCATGGCTGAGCTAGTGCTTGTTTGGGGAAGGTGGTAACAAATTCATAATGTCCTAGAGATAAAATTTCGGCTAGGAGATATTCATGGTTAAACTTCCAAAGGTTAATCCATGTTGAACTCATTTAGGCTGAAGGCTTGGTATGTAGTTTGGCTTCCCTCCATTGGTTAGCTCATAAGGGGAAAATAGGAACTTCAAGATAGGCTGATTTCACCTTCCTTATATGAGTTTTATCATTCAATTAATGAAGATTGAAGAGAATGACACATAATCCCCCTCCTTCCTCATTTTCCATGAAATGCATTGATGATGCCAAATATGATGGAAAGAACGATTTAGATAAGCTTCTCTTCAATTGGATTAGAGGAGAGGTCAGTGGTGACTCACCTACATCCTTCTTCAAGTATAACATGAAGGAATGACACCTTTTGCATCGATTCATGATGGTGTTATGACTACTTTTAACTTTGGTTACCATGGTGGCTAATGGGTTAGCCAGGTCAAGGTGAAGCCCAATGGGTCGTGTATGACCAAATACCAATAAGCCTTGGATTATCTTTAGGGTTTTAAATGTGAATTATAGGTTTTAATGTAACCATGGAATTTGTCTTGCCATGGGTTTAACCCATAATTTTTTTTTTAAACCTTACTAATGAACTTGAATTTCATTAGTTTTAATTAATCAAATGATTAATTAATTAGAAGAACAAATAATTTTGGTGAAAAGACCAAATTTTAATCAAAATGGTGAAATTGACCAAGTTTGACCATTTTGACCAAATTTAGCCAAGGTTGACCAGAGTTGACCAATTCATGTCCAAGGTTGACCAATGTGACTTACCTAACCTTATCATGGTTAGGTAAGTCATTGGGTCCATTGAGTTTGGTATTATGGTTTGGTTTGGTGATGTTGATCAAAATTGACCATGGTTGACCATGATGGTCAAATTGTTCCTAAGGTGATGTCTTTGAAAATTAGGTTAACCATAGGTTCTATGATTGGTTTTATGGTGATCATATGGTCTTGAATTGATCAGTTTTAACCAATTTTGGGGTTTAAGTTGACCAAGTGATCAATGTAGGGGCCATTAGGCTCAAAATTGAACATTTTAACCAATGTTTGATCAATTTGGTATTTGAGTTGACTAGGTGGTCAATATGATAGTCATTGGGTCATGTATTGACCATTTTGACAAATTTTGACTGATTTGGTCTTTGGGTTGACCATTGTAGTCCATGTGATGGTCATTAGGTCATGGATTGACCATTTTGACCAAATTTGATCATTTGGGTTAACGGCTGACTAGTGTGGTCAATGTGTACTCAATTTAAGGTTTGTTTGATCCATTTGGCATATCTCCATAATTTGGGCTCAAAAGGTATATTGAGCTTTAACCTTAAATTTTAAGGTTAAAGAGGTTTGGGGTCATAATCAAGAAGTTAAATGCAGTAGATTCCTTCTCAATATGAATTATGGATGTCATTGGTAATGTGTCCTCACAAAAGTGAGGTCAACATAGGTCTAACCTTAATTAGACCTAATTAATCTAATTAAACCTTACTTACATTACGTTTAATTAACCAAAATTATAATTAGGTCTAACCCTAATTAGACCTAAATAATACAATTAAACCTTACTTACATTAGGTTTAATTAACCATAAACTATAATTAGGTCTAACCCTAATGAGACCTAATTAATCTAATTAAACCTTACTTACATTAAGTTTGATTAACCATAAACTATAATTAGGTTTAACCCTAATTAGACCTAATTATCTAATAAAACCTTACATACATTAGGTTTAATTAACCATAAACCAAAATTAAGTCTAAACCTAATTAGGCCTAGTTAATCTAATTAAACCTTACTTACATTAGGTTTAATTAACATTTAAACCATAATTAGGTGTAACCTTAATTAGACCTATTTAATTGAAATAAACCTTACCTACATTTGTTTTAATTAAGCTTTAAGTCATAATTGGGTTTAACCATAATTGGACCTAATTAATTTAACTAAACCTTACCGACATTAGGTTTAATTATCCCTTAAACCTTAATAAGTTCTAAGCCTAATTGGATCTAATTAATCTAATTAAACCTTACCTACATTAGGTTTAATTAATCCTTAAACTATAATTAGGACTAACTCTAATTAGACCTAATTAATATAATTAAGCCTTACTTACATTAGGCTTAATTAGCCCAAGGTCTAACTCTAATTTGACCTAATTAATAAAATTAAACATTACCTACATTAGGTTTAATTAAGCCATAAATCATAGTTAGGTCTTGGCAGCGACTTTATATATGCTTAAAAATACAAGTATTTAATACTGCTGCTAGAAGATTTAATTCCTCAGCAACGGCACCAAAAACTTAATAACAGTTATAGATTCGATAAAGATGTATATATAAAATATTCAATAATGATAAAGTCACACTTATCAATGCAAGTATTCATATCGCTCAAGTAATATATGGCTATAATTGAGTCCTAGATATCGATCCCACAGGGAGTAATAATAGAATTACGAACTAAGATTTTTGAAAATCAATACTTAATCAAAATAATGTAATTCAAATTGCTTATTTGTCACTAATAGGCTATTGAAATAAATATGTAATTTTGATAACTCTTAAATAACTAATTATACTAATAAAGTTTCTAATGTGATATTCAATATATAAGAAACATCCTTCTCCTTGTTGAAATTTTGATGGTATTTTCACTTCGATCTTAAGTTACTTTCAATCAGGCCAATTGATTTGTTAAAATATGTTGAGTTTTACAACTAAAGTGAAGATTACATTCAAGATTCAGGGAGGTCATAGCCCTTGGAAGTTGGGTGCAAATAAATAGAAAAATAATATTATCGGGCGTAGAATTGGAGACTCTTGGAAGTTGGGTGCAAATAAATAGGGAAATAATATTATCGGGCGTAGAATTGGAGATTTTTAGAGTGACTGACTAAAATCCCCAATTTTATCCTATTGTTTGGGTGCTGAAGTGCAGTTGTTAGCCCTCAGGTGAGGGGAACGTGGGAGCTCCAAAGTGAGAGCCGGTATCCTCCCAGCCTAGCCGTTGATTCAGTAAACAAGCATAGGATTAGTCAATGTTCTTTATTCCTGGACCAAAGGGTAAAGGATAGATATGCTCTAATTTGGCACAATATAATTTGAACTGATTCACTTTATCCATTCACTATAATTTCTTGACAAGGTGAAGGATGCTTTCTTATATATTGAATATCACAATTAAACCCTACTTTATATCATTAGATATTTTATGCTTTCTTATATATTGAATATCAAATTCGTACCTTCATTAGTATATTTAGTTATTTAATAAGATATATTGAATATCACATTAAAAACCTCATTAGTATAATTAGTTATTTAAGAGTTATTAAAAATTTAAATAGTTATTTTAATTTTCTATTAGTGACAGATAAACAAATTGAACTTCGTTGTTGCAATTAAAGTATTGCTTTTCTAAAGAACCTTCATTGGTATAATTAGTTATTTAAGAGTTATTAAAATTACATATTTATTTCAATTGCCTTCTTCATTAGTATCATTAGTTATTTAATAGTTATTAAAATTACATAATTATTTCAATTGCCTAATAGATGACAGATAAGCAATTTGAATTATATTGTTGTGATTAAGTGTTGATTTTCTAAAATCTTAGTTCATAGATAAGCAATTTGAATTATATTGTTGTGATTAAGTATTGCTTTTCTAAAATCTTAGTTTGTAGTCATAAGCAAATTGAATTCCATTGTTGCGATTAAGTATTGCTTTTTCTAAAATCTTAGTTTGTAGTTCTAGATAAGCGAATTGAACTTCATTGTTGTGATTAAAGTAATACTTTTCTAAAGTCTTGGTTTGTAGTTCTAAACTACTCCCTGTGGGATCGATATCTAGGACTCCATTAGAGCCCTATATTACTTGAGCGATATGTATAATTGTGTTGACAAATTTGACTTTAACATTATTGAATATTATATATATATACATCTTTATTAAATCAAACATATTAAGTGTGACTTTACACTCTATTAGAGCCCTATATTACTTGAGTGATACGTATACTTGCGTTGATAAGTGTGACTTTACAATTATTAAATATTTTATACATCCATCTTTATCGAATCTATACGTTGATAAGTGTGACTTTACAATTATTGAATATTTATTAAGTCCATATTTATCTTGTATTTTTAGTGTGACTTTACAATTATTGAATATTTATTACGTCCATATTTATCTTATATTTACGGTCAAGGCGTCATCAGCGAGCTCTATTGAATTGGTTCAATTTTAGATTTTTGTGATTTCGATCAATTTCAAGCCTCAACGACATCCGTTCAATTACTATAGACATAATTTAAATGATTAAATGATTTACTTATCACAAATAAACATTCACAACACAAAACATCACAATTATATATAAATTTCAAGGGTTACATTATACGTTACACGACATACCTAAGTTTAGTATTTTCTCCCTTAATACATCAATTCAGCGTCACAATCCAAGCCACAATACTCAAAATGCTGAAAACAAACATCCTATGCTCAGTCTCAACTATACAGAGAACTAAAAGCAAAATTCTAAAGCAAAGCAAACATAAAATTAAAACCAAATTACACACATAGACAAACAGGTAGCAAGGTAAATCTACTATTCTTCAGATTCAGTGCTAGATTCTCCTCTGAGATCACCCATTGATTGCACATGAACGAAGAGGTTATAGAAGGGTCGCTCAGTGGAATCCTCTTCTATTAACTTCATCCTCCTCATCAGTCGTATCAAGCTATCTTCTAATAGAGTCCTCTTCTATCAATTTCATCCCTCTCATCAGCCATATCAAACTATCTTTGATATGTCCAGAGTGAGCAAATTGTTTTTTTATCCTCCAATCTAGATGATCGAAGAAGTCAGAGATATTGTTAATTGCATTCATAAGATTTTGTACCTCCTTCTCAAATTTCTTGATTCTACGCATGATCACTAGTGCTTTGTACGGAACTAAAGGTTGAATAGGCAGTGAGTTTTGAGACGATTGATCCACCATAATAGTCATATCATTTTCATCTTCATTGGCTGGGAATCTCTCAGTTAGGTCCAAAGGCTTCCAAGGTAGAAGTACATTTTCCTAATTTTCATAAGATACTTGGAACTGACTGCAAAGTGAGAAAATTGTGGAAGGGTGTCCAAGCCCATAAGTTGATCCATGAATGATTAGGCTCAAAACAGACTTCACAATTATAGATCCAATATCGATCGTCAGTCCCATTTGGATGCAGTAATTCAATATAGCACTTTCCTTGGAAACTTTACCGATCCTCATAGTCGGTAACAGTTTTGCAGAAATGAAGAAGTTCTAGTGTTTTGAAATGAGGTTTAGAAGTTTCGTAGAAAAACTAACATACCATTTTCTCTCATTTCCCAGTCTTTAGTTTCTTCCGTTAAATATTGGTAAATTTCATTCATCAGGTTTCTTGTCGGGACGAAGTTGGAATAATGGCAGACAAGAACGTTCTTGATCATATATAACTCATTGATCCGTACAGGAGTAAAAGTTATCCATCTACCTCGCACATAGATGACTCCCTCGTTGATTCAATGCAAATTAGCATAAAATTTCTTCACCACAGGAACAACTACGGTGGTTGTAGTGTAGCACAACACTTCCCATCTTCGCTGCACAATCATCTCTTTAATTATCTTCAATGGATTATTCAATCCTCAATTTACGAATCCTCATTCCTTGATTAACCTTTTCTTTGTCAGTACCTTCTTGAAGATTCGCTGCGCTTTTGCACTAATGAACTTTCTCCGGTTGAACACTAGCATTCTATGGTTTTCAGGGGAATTGGACGGCATAGGGATGAATTTAGGGGAGTTTCACTTTGTTTTTGGGGAAATATGAACTTAGGAATCAAATTTTTAAGTTTAAAAGGAGTAACTCCTGCCTAAAATTGCCAAAAACCATCCAATCAATCTCCAGAAACTGCCATTCTGTCGGTCTCATTGTCGGTGGCGTCGATGGCACCGTTGGCGCCCTAGGCAAAAATTCCACAGTTTCTTTCTTGTCCAAATGCGTTCCAATTTTTCCTTATAGATCCAATTTTTATGATGATTCAAGGGTAAATAAGAGTAGTATAGTTCAATACTACTAGAAACTAATGATAACTTCAAATAAAAACTACTATAATTGCAATAAAAATAAAGATAATTATGGGTTGCCTCCCATAAAGTGCTTAGTTTAACGTCGTCAGCCGACCTATTCAAGTATTATTCAGGTTGATTGAACATTAAAATCTCTTTAAAATTTAGTCTTTTACCCTCAAAATATGGTTTTAATCTGAGTCCATTTACTTTAAATTTATTTTAAGTCTTTTGATCTTCAATTTCAACAGCTCGGTAAATATAAACTTGAGTCACAGTAAAGGGTCCTAACCAACGAGACTTCAGCTTCCCAGGAAATAACTTCAGCCTTGTATTGTAAAGTAAAACTTCTTATCCTGGTTCAAAGTTCTTCTGGTTAATCTTTCGATCACGCCATAACTTTAGTTTCTCCTTATAAATTTTGTCGTTATCATAAGATTCATTTCTTAATTCTTCAATTCATTCAATTGTAACAATCTCTTCTCGCCAACATCTTTCAAATTATAATTGAATTCTTTAATCGCACAATATGCTTTATGCTCCAATTCTACTGGTAAGTGACAAGTCTTTCCAAAAATCAGCTTGTAAGTAGTCATTCCAATAGGAGTTTTATAAGCAGTCTTGTAAGCCCATAATGCGATATCCAATCTAGTGGATGTATCTACTCTACTAGGGTTTACAATCTTCTCAAGTATTTGTTTATTCTCTCTATTAGAAACTTCAGCTAACCCACTGGTTTGAGGGTGATAGGAAGTAGATATTCTATGAATAATATTAAACTTTTCCGTTAATCTCTAAATGTATTTATTCCTAAAATGAGATCCTTCGTCAATGATAATCATTCTCGGCATTCCGTATCTAGTGAAAATATTTTTCATTAAAAATCTTGAAACATTGTCACAACGAGGTAAAGCTTGTTCTTCAATCCACTTAGAAACGTAGTCCACTGCAATTAATATATATAAGTTCCCAAGGTAAAGCTTGTGCTTCAATCCACATAGAAACGTAGTCTACTGCAATTAATATATATAAGTTCCCAAATTAGTGATAATCATTCTAAGCATTTCGTATCTAGTGAAAATATTTTTCATTAAAAATTTTGAAACACTTTTAGCATCACAACGAGGTTAAATCTTGTGCGAATCTTGAAACACTTTTAGCGTCACAGCGAGGTAAAGCTTGTGCTTCAATCCACTTAGAGACTTGAAACACTTTTAGCATCACAACGAGGTAAAGCTTGTGCTTCAATCCACTTAGAAACGTAAGTCTACGCAACTAATATGTATAAGTTCCCATATGAAGGGATAAATGGTCCCATGAAATCAAATCCCCAAACATCAAAGATCTCAACTTCTAACATGAAATTTAAATATATATCAAGTTCCCAAATGAAGGAATAAATGGTCCCATAAAATCTAATCCCCAAACATCAAATATCTCAACTTCGTTCCTCAAATAAAGGAATAAATGGTCCCATAAAATATAATCCCCAAACATCAAAGATCTCAACTTCTGAAGAAGTAAATGGTTTCCATAAAATCTAATCCCCAAACATCAAAGATCTCAACTTCTAACATGAAATTCATAGGCATTTCATTAAAATCTATGTAGTCTACTGCAATTAATATATAAGTTCCTCAAATAAAGGAATAAATGGTCCCATAAAATATAATCCCCAAACATCAAAGATCTCAACTTCTGAAGATATAAATGGTCCCATGAAATTTAATCCCCAAATATCAAAAATCTCAACTTCTAACATGAAATTCAGAGCCATTTCATTTCTTCTAGATATATTGCCTACTCGTTGGCATCGATCACAAGTTTTTATGTATCTGTAAACATCTCGAAAGAGAGTATGCCAATAGAATGCTTGTAAAATTTTATAAGCAGTTTTATCAGTTCCAAAATGTCCTCCAAATTCAAAATCATGAAATTTCTGAATAATTAGTTTAGTTTCTTCATAAGGTACACATCTTCTCATANTTCTTCTCATAATAAGATCCTTACATTGTTTATATAAATAAGGCTCATCCCAACTCTATGCTTTCGCATCATGAATGAATTTTCTATGTTATTGCAATGTCAGCATATGTGGCAAAATATCACTTACAATATAATTAACAATATCAACATACAATGGTATTTTCCACTCATTAATAATATAAAGTTGTTCATTAGGGAAACTGTCTGTAATTTTATTGCTGGTGTCAGATAATTCATGATTTTCTAATCTCAACAAATGATCAGTAAATTGATTATCAGTTCCCTTTCTATCAATAACCACAAGATAAAATTCTTGCATCAAAAGTATCCATCTAATTAACTTTAGTTTGGCATCCTTTTTTTGCATTAGATATTTAATAGCAGAGTGATCAGTGTGCACAACACATTTAGTTTCAATTAAATAAGATCTAAATTTTTCTAAAGCATACACAATAGCCAGTAACTTTTTTTCAGTAACAATATAATTAATTTGAGCAGCATTAAGGGTTTTACTAGCGTAGTATATAACTTTAAAAATCTTGTCATACCTTTACCCAAGAACAGCTCCATTAGCATAATCACTAGCATCACACATCAGTTCACATGGTTTCTCCCAGTTAGGTGAAACTATAATAGGGGCTGNAACATAACTCTAAAACTTTTTCAAGATAATTTAAGCATGCGTCAAATGATGTTCCAAATACATAGAAATCATCCATAAAAACTTCCAATCGATCATCAATCAACTTACTAAATATAGACATCATACATCTCTGGAATGTTGCAGGCACATTACATAATCCAAAAGGGATTCTTCAAAAAGCAAAAGTTCCAAAAGGACTAGTAAATGTTGTCTTTTCTTGATCCTCAGGAACAATAGGAATTTGATGGTAGCTGGTATATCCATCTAAAAAATAAAAATATTTGTGCCTAGCAAGTCTAATATGAAGTTGATGGTAACCGGTATATCCATCTAAAAAGCAAAAATATTTGTGCCCAGCAAGTCTACTCTAAAAGCAAAAGTTCCAAAAGGACTAGTAAATGTTGTCTTTTCTTGATCCTCAGGAGCAATAAATTTAATGGTAACCGGTATATCCATCTAAAAAACAAAAATATTTGTGCCCAGCAAGTCTATTAACCGGTATATCCATCTAAGAAACAAAAATATTTGTGCCCAACAAGTCTATCTACTATTTGGTCTTCGGTATATCCATCTAAAAGATAAAAATATTTGTGCCCAGCAAGTCTATCTACTATTTGGTCTAAAGTATATCCATCTAAATAAAAAAATATTTGTGCCCAACAAGTCTATCTACTATTTGATCTAAAGTATATCCATCTAAAAAATAAAAATATTTGTGCCCAACAAGTTTATCTACTGTTTGGTCTAAAAGAAACAAAAATATTTATGCCCAGCAAGTCTATCTACTATTTGGTCTAAAAAGGGTAAAGGGAAGTGAACAAAAATATTTGTGCCCCGCAAGTCCATCTACTATTTGGTCTAAAAATGGTAAAGGGAAGTGATCTTTCCTAGTGGCAGTGTTTAATTTTCTATAATCAATGCAAATATGCCACCCAGTAACTTGTCTGATAGGTATTAATTCATTATTGTCTTTTGTTTCAACAGTCTCTCCTCCTTTCTTAGGAACACAATGAATTGGACTTACCCAAGCACTATCTGAAATAAGATATATAATTTCAGTGCTTAACCATTTCAGAATTTCCTTCTTAACTAATTCTTTCATCATTCAGTTTAATCTCCTTTATGGATCAACTCTTGGTTTATATTGCTCATCTAATATAATTCTGTACATACAGATTGAAGGACTAATTTCCTTAATATCAGCTAAGGTCCAACCAAAAGCTTTCTTATATCTTTTTAATGTATCCAACATTCTTTGCTCTTGCAAATCATTTAATTCTGAAGATGTAATAATAGGTAGTGTAGATGAGTCTCCCAGAAACACATACTTCAAGTGGTTAGGAAATATTTTCAACTCAAGTTCAGGTGGTTTTATAATTGACGGAACTAGATTCTTATTAGCATTTTCTGTAACATCCAGCATCTCAAATCTTCTCTAAACATAATCTAATTCTTCATTTTCTATTTCGACCAAAATAACTTCATCACTATCTTCAAATTGTTCTTTCTCTTAAAAATGTTCTTTAAAATGCTCATTCAATAGATGTTCACTAATTTCCATGCGAAAACATTCATTATTCCTTTCAACAGCAGGGTATTTCATAGATTTTATAATGTTAAAAGTCACTTCCTGATCGTTAACTCTCATAGTCAATTCTCCCTTTTGAACATCTATCATAGCTTTACTAGTAGCTAAAAATGGTCTCCCTAAAATGATAGGTATTTCTTTATCTTTCTCTAAATCTAAAACAACAAAATCCACAGGAAAGATAAATTCATCAACTTTTACTAAGACATCTTCTATAACTCCCTTAGGATATGTAACTGAACGATCCACTAACTGAAGAGTTACAAAATTCTCCTAATCCAAATATTTTGAAGATTGATAGATGCATAAGATTAATGTTGGATCCCAAATCACATAAAGCTCTTCCATAAAATTTTTCACCAATAGCACGTGGTATAGTGAAACTTCCAGGATCTTTTAATTTTTCAAGAAGCTTTTTTTGAATAATTGCACTACACTCTTCGTTAAGTGCAACAGTCAGGATCTTTTAATTTTTCAGGAAGCTTTTTCGGAATAATTGCACTACACTCTTCGCTAAGTGGATCTTTTAATTTTTCAAGAAGCTTTTTCTAAATAATTGCACTACACTCTTTGCTAAGTGCAACAGTTTCATTTTAGGAAGCTTTTTCTGAATAATTGCACTACGTTATAGTGAAACTACCAGGATCTTTTAATTTTTCAGGAAGCTTTTTCTGAATAATTGCACTACACTCTGCGCTAAGTGCAACAGTTTCATTATCTAAGAACTTTCTCTTTTTGTTCAGAAAATCTTTCATAAATTTCACATAATTGAAAGTGCAACAGTTTCATTATCAGTGAAATTCCTTTTCTTGTTCATAATATCTTTCATAAACTTCACATAATTGGGCATTTTCTCTAAAGCTTCTACGAATGGAATATTTACCATTAATTTCTTAAGAATTTCTAAAAACTTGGAAATTGTTTATTATATTTTTGTTGTTTTAATCTTTGAGGAAACGGTGGTGGAGGTTTCTCCACAGTAATTTTCATTGGTGTAAGTGGATAGCTTCAGTCTTTGAGGAAATGGTGGTGGAGGTTTTTCCACGGTAACTTTCATTGGTGTAAATGGATACTCTAAATATGGGTATTCATTATCCTTTTCTTTTTCTGTATCCACTTTCTCTTTTTCAATTTCTGTTTCTTTTTGTATTATAATTATGATTCTTGTTTACTCTCAAGCAACGACACCAAAAACTTGACAGCGACTTTATATATGCTTAAAAATACAAGTATTTAATACTGCTGCTAGAAGATTTAATTCCTAGTGACTTTATATATGCTTAAAAATACAAGTATTTAATACTGCTGCTAGAAGATTTAATTCCTCAGCAATTTCACCAAAAACTTAATAATTATTCTAGATTCAATAAAGATGTATATATAAAATATTAAATAATGGTCAAATCACACTTATCAACGCAAGTATACATATCGCTCAAGTAATATAGGGCTCTAATGGAGTCCTAGATATCGATCCCATAGGGAGTAATATTAGAACTACGAACTAAGATTTTAGAAAATCAATACTTAATCACAACAATGTAATTCAAATTGCTTATCTGTCACTAATAGGCAATTGGAATAAATATGTAATTTTAATAACTCTTAAATAATTAATTATACTAGTAAAGTTTCTAATGTGATATTCAATATATAAGAAAGCATCCTTCTCCTTCTCAAGAAATTATAGTGGATGGATAAAGTGAATCAGTTCAAATTATATTGTGCCAAATAGGAGCATACCTATTCTTTACCATCGGTCCAGGCATAACAAACATTGAACAATCCTATGCTTGGTTACTGATTCTGCAGCTAGGCGAATAAAGTGAATCAGTTCAAATTGTATTGTGCCAAATAGGAGCATACCTATTCTTTACCCTTTTAGGCATAAACAACATTGACTAATCCTACGCTTGTTTACTGAATCTGTGGGTAGGATGGGAGGACACCGGCTCTCACTTCGGAGGTCCTACGTTCCCCTCACCTGAGGGCTAACATCTACACTTCATCACCCAAATGATAGGACCGAATTTTGAATTTTAGTCTGTCACTCTAAAATCTCCAATTCTACGTCTGATAATTTTATTTCCCTATTTATTTGCACCCAACTTCCAAGGGCTTTTACCTCCCTAAATCTTGGATGTAATCTTCACTTTAATTGTAAAACTCAACATATTTTAACAAATCTATTGGACAGATTGAAAGTAAATTAAGATCGAAGTGAAAAGATCATCACAACTTCTTTAACATTTTCATGGCCCAATAAATTCAAATCACCATTTCACAAATCTCAAGACAAGGAGAAAGACAGAGAAAACTACTCATACCTCATGAGGAAGACACAACAAAACTCAGAATTCATATATAAAAGCAAAGTCATACAAACTACAACAAGTAAATAACACTTATCTCTAATTCCTCTCCAAGAAAACTCCTTGAAGTTCCTCGGAATCTCTTCCTTTTTTGCAGCACATAGATGTCTTCTTCAAAGCGGCAAGGAGGAAGAAATCTCTCACTTTCCCTCCACTCTTACAATCTCTTGAAGAATTCCTCTCAATCTAACCCCAAAGTAAACTCTCTACACTCTCCGAACACTTGCAACTCTCCCGGAACCTCCTCGATTTTTGGCCAAAATCTTCTTTTAAAGATTTAGAAGCTTTTTCCAAAGAGTTGTCTAAGCATCCCTCCAAAAATCATCTACATTCAATGCACCTTTGGAAATAACCACCGATCTCGCCGTCGCAGCCTTGAGGGCGCCGTCGTCAGGCCTTCTAAATTAATTGATCTGGAGTCTCTAGAAAATCTCTTCGTCGGCACCATTGGGCTCGTCGTCGGTGCCCTAGTTCAATTCTTCACATTTTGGTCCTTTTCACTCCAAATTCACTCCTTTTTGTATTTTTTTGCTCCAATGACCATAATTCATCATACCTAGAACAAAACACCAAAAATACCTTTCTTTAAAGTGCATTATCATCAAAAATAGTGTAAAATAGGCATGAAAATCTCAACATATTTTCCTTTGGTCAGATCTAAACTTAATTAGACCTAATTAATCTAATTAAACCTTATCCATGTTAGGTTTAATTAACGCTTAAACTATAGTTAGGTATAATTGTAATTAGACCTAAATAATAGAATTAAACCTTACCTACATTAGGTTTAATTAACCTTTAAATTAAATTAAGTCTAGTTTTTATCAGACTTAATTAACCCTTGAGCCTTAACCGCATTAGGCTTAAGCAAATTTAAACCATAATTAAATTTAATTCTAATTAGACTTAATTAATACTTAAGCCTTACTTACATGAGGCTTAAGAAACCTTAAACCCTGCTTAATTCTAAACTAAATAATACTTAAAAACCCATTAAGCCTTACTTAAATTAGGCTTAGTCCACCAACCTAAACCTTAGGTTCAACCCACATTGAACCTAAGTCAACCTAAGTTTAGGTTCAACCTACATTGAACCTAAACCTTAGGATCACCCTACATTGAACCTAAGTCAACCTAAACCTTAGTTTCAACCTACATTGAAGTATCTAACAAAGAAATCAAAAGAATTTTAGAAAGAACTATCAATCTTAATAGAAAGGAATAGGTTTTGAGATTAAATGATGCATTATGGGCTTATAGGACTACTATTAAAACACCTATAGAAATGTTGACATGCATAAAAATGTGCTACTTTTTATATACATCTTATGCTTACTTTTAATGATATTGCACTTTAAAGGAATGTATTTTACGTGTTTTTGGTTCTAAGTACAAGGAAAAGAGTTTTGGAGAAAAAGGAGCAAAAATGGAGCAAAATAAGATCAAATGGAGCAAAGAAGCAAAGAGTGAACTGGCGCCTAGTTTTCACACCCTGTACATGAAAATAGAGAGCTTAGTACCATGACACCAGGATCCAGTGGCTAGGTGCCAGACAATTATTTCAACCTTCTAGATGGTTGGCGCCTAGGCGCCATAGTTGGGTGCCTAGGCGCCATAATCAGTTTTTACTAAAATTCAATTTATTTAGACAAATTTTGAAGGGGCATCTAAAGTGACTCTTGGGAATTTTGAGGGTTATATTAAATGAGGATTGTTGTCTCTTTAAAAAAAGGAGGAGGAGAAGAAGAAAGGAGGAGAGAGTGTGTGTGAGTGCGTGTGTGGGCATGCGTGTGTAAGGGGGGAAGTGCCTTT
This sequence comes from Phalaenopsis hybrid cultivar, assembly GCA_002079205.1. NCBI lineage: Eukaryota > Viridiplantae > Streptophyta > Magnoliopsida > Asparagales > Orchidaceae > Phalaenopsis > Phalaenopsis hybrid cultivar. The sequence goes on from JXCR01127132.1 coordinate 342,206, forward strand.
AAAGTCTTGGTGATATTTGAGACTTTAGAGAGGAGTGTAAGGGATTGCTATTTTTTTTTTGCAAGGAGGGTGTGAATCTTCTAAAAAAATAAGTCTTGGAATCTTATTGTTTTTTCTTGGAATTATTGTAATATAGTTATATGATTTCAATGTCATTTGCAATGAAGAATCCATTTGTTTTCTCCATTCTTAGTGAGTATTTTTCCTTACTCTTTCCTCTCAGGATGAAGTAGTGGAATGGGTAGGAAAATTTGTTAAACGATAGAATAATTTTAATTTCTATGTGATGAGTAATATCTCCGTTGCTCCATTGACATAACGTACTGGCCATATGTTATGTTAAAATCTATTGTAAGTTGAGACTAAGACTCAGAAGAATAGTAACTTCACAACTTGAGTGCACTCATATTGTCTGATTGGTTATGGTGAAGTAGTTCATGCAACGATGCAACTTTTAAAAAAATTATACTACATTAGCTATTTCTTTTAGGAGATTTTAGGTGAAAATTGATGTAAGTGATTGGGTACCTTAATATGAGTTGTAAGGCTTTTTAACCACATTCGCACCTCTGCTAATTATGTAAACCTAATAGAATACTAAGCATATCTATGCACTAAGAAGAGGGTAGGTATACATATGTTCCTTGTTGGCATAAAAATTATTACATAATTCTATCAATTCTTCTATTGCGTATCTTTTATCTTCATTTCAAGAGCGAAGGGATTTTAATTTTATAAGAACTTCAAAAATTTGATCAACCTCTGTAAATCAGGATTCTATTTAATTTTGTTAATTTTAATTTTAGAATAAATTAATAAAATTAAAACAATTAAACTTTTTAAAAATTCTAAACAAGGTTTCTTCCCACGCTTCTCGGTGGGATCGATACTTTAAGTTTAAGGACCCCCTTAGAGGAAAAGTAAGCATATACTGAACCTGGTGGTAACACTAGCCCCAAACTCAAATCACATCAATAGCAAGTGGAGGAACTTAAAACTGAGAACATGCTAGTGGAGGAACTTAGGAGTCCCCCCTCTGATGTTTTACCAGAAATGACACTAGAATTGGAACAGGATTGGCAAATCCAAAAGGCAAAAAAGAAAAAGAAGACAAATATAGAGTTTCACAGGCTTCAAGAAAGCACCTCCAATGCTATTAGTAGTACTCTAAGACTAGACTTTCCTGCTAGAGCTAGAAGTGGTAGGAGAAGCTCTAGATCTCAACCAAACTCCCATAGTTAATTTTCTGTGCTGGAATATTAGGGGAATTTCTCACCCACTCTCCCTCAAGTGACTAATACATCTCAATAAAAAACATTAACTTTGGTGCTTAGCCATATTAGAACCTCTTGTTCACAAGAACCCTCAAAAACTCTTTGTCAAGCATGGCTTCTCTCAATTCACTAATGTCAACAATTAAATTTGGCTCTTTTTCAGAAAGGAGCTAAACTGGACTGTCTTGTTGGATCATCCTCAACTTGTTCACATTTCCTTTAGTCTGAATGGGGCTTCAGCATTAGTTACTTTTATCTATGCTGGATGTAACAAAGCTTCCAGTACCGAACTGTGGTCTATACTACATTCTCTCAGCACAAATTTGACTGACAGTTGGATGGTAGGTGGAGACTTCAACTGTATTGTTAATTCTGCTGAGAAGGCTGGGGGCAGAACTCCAAGCCTTTCTAAAATCACTAATTTCTGTGATAACATCCAGAAAGCCCAATTATTTGATCTGGGGTTCAATGGACCTTCCTTCACCTTGAGGAGGGGAAAGATTTGGGAGAGATTGGACAGGTTCTTTTTCAACAACTGCTGGCTTTCAAAATTCCTCCATACTTCAGTCACCCATTTGAGTTTAGTTGGTTCAGATCATAGGCCTCTCCTGATTTCTATTGATGCTCCCCCCTACCCCATCTAGCCCTCCACCTTTCAGATACCAAATCTTTTGGTCTGATCATCCTTCTTTTGTTGAGTTTGTTGCTCAGCAGTGGAGAGGAATTTATCATGAAGACCCCCTTATCAAACTCTGCCTACTTCATCTTAAAATCAGCAAAGCCATCAGACGCTGGGGTTGGAACACTTTTGGTAACATATTTTTAAATGTGAGATTGCTGAAAGCAAGTAAAATCTATTGAAATTGATGTCATTAACAATGTTATTGAAGAGAGTTCTCTGATCTTTGCCCAAGAAAAGTTACTCAATGTTATTGATTGGCAGGAATCTCTCCTTAGCCAAAAAGCTGTCACCAACAAATTTAAGGATGGGGACAAAAATACTAAGTTCTTTCATGCTTATATCAAATACAAAAGGAAATGCAACACCATCCATGGTATCCAAGATGCTGGTGGGAACTGGGTGTCTAAGAATGAAGAGATTACTGAGAATGTTGTTCAGCTCTTCCATAAACTTTTAACTCAGCCACCTGTTGATAGACCCCCCATTGATGGAAATTTCTTTATTGTTGAAAGAACTGACACCAGCACTCTGAATCTGACCTACACCCCTGAAGTGGATGAATTCTGGCAGGCAATAAACTCTATTAACTACATAAAGACTGCTGGGTCAGATGGGTTTACATCAGACTTCTAGAAGACAACATGGAGTGCTATCATACATGACCTCATAAAAGGCATCCAAAGCTTCTTCCAGGGAAATCACATTCCAATCTACTTCTATGCTTCTTGTCTAGTTCTCATCCCAAAACAAGCTGAAAGGAAAAAATGAAACCATTTCAAACCAATCAGTCTCATACCTGTTTTCTTCAAGATTATTAGCAAGATTTATGTGGCAATTCTCCAACCTCATCTTGGGAGATTGATCAGGCCAAACCAAACTGCATTTGTCAAGGGGAGAACAATTGTTGAAAATGTCTTACTTGCCAAAGAACTGCTGCTTAATCTTGATAAAAACTGTAGGGGGGAAATCTGATCTACAAGCTGGATATTCAGAAGGCTTATGACAGTATTAGTTGGGATTTCATCATAGAGGTGCTGAAGGCCAGAGGTTTCCCTATAGATATCTGTCAGCTGATTTTTAGATGGCTCAATTTCAACAATCACTCCATTCTAATTAATGGGCAAACTTGGGGTCATTTCACTTCCACCATGGGGCTACCTCAAGGGGATCCTCTCTCCCCTACCATCTTCTTATTAGCCTTGGACTATCTCTCAAGAATGCTAGACACCTGCCTCCTCACCAACTCTTATGTCAGGTATCATCATAAATCCAATATTGTTGTCTCTCATTTGGTGTATGCTGATGATATTATGATCCTGTCAAGGGCTAATAAAAATGCTTTTAAGAAAGTGGCTAGGTGTCTTAAACTTTTTCAACAGAACTCTCGCCTTATCTTCAACAATGATAAGTGCAATACTATTTTCAACAAGCACTCTTCTTCCACCAACAAAAATTGGATTCTAACATATACAAAATTCTCTGAAGTCACAGGCCCCCTCAAATATCTTGGAGCTACTCTTATCAAAGGAAGAGTAAAACAAATCCAATTTGATGAAGTCATTCGAAAAATTTCTGACCAGCTCTCCAATTGGACCTTTTCATTCCTATCCAATGGGGGTAGAATCACACTTCTTAAAAGTATTCTTACCACATTCCCTTCATACTTATTACAAATGAAAACTATGAAAAAGAGTTCCCAACTTCAGATAGAGAGACTTTTAAATAGATTCTTGTGGGCTCGGGGCAGACATCAGCTTCAATGGGCCAGTTGGCAGAAGGTTGCTAAGCCTTTTACTGCTGGTGGCCTAAAGTTCAAAGGGCTAAATCAACTGCAATAGATCAAATTTTGCAAAATGTGGGTTAAGTTCAGACAACAGGACTCAATCTGGGCAAAGTATATGAGGGGGAAATATTATAAAGATGTTCATCCCAACCTAATCAATAAGAGGAATGGAGACTCCAAGATGTAGTCCAACATGTCAAAAGCTGGAGAGATGGTTGAAGATCTTTTCATTTGGGACCTGGGGAAAGGAAATATTAACTTTTAGCTGGACCATTGGTGCCCAAAAGAGATGGTGGACCCTTCATTCAAAGCTCTAAATCTAAAACTCAAAATTTCTGATTGCTGGGAAGGTGAAAATTGGTCCTTAGATACCTTAAATTCTCTAATAAAAGATGGTTCTTCCAAAGCTATCTACCAGATTGTCTTTGACAGATCAAGGAAGGACAAAATTAAATGGATTATCAACAACAGAAATTGCAGCATTTCCAAGTCCATCTACCTAAAGCTTTATGATTGGACTGAGGTTCCTTGGGGGGAACTTTTATGGAACAAATTCCTGACCCATCCATGTCTTTTCGTGGATGGAGAATATTTCAAAAACATCTGCCCACTGATTATATCCTGAAGCTGAAAGGTTTAAGAGGACCATCCAGATGCCATCTTTGTAAAGCTAGGGAGGAGACCATATCTCATTTGTTTTTTTATTGCACCTTCTCTAAACAAGTTTGGAGGGAATTCTTAAACAAATTGCTACTAAACACTCTCAACCTCCATTGGCTGAGTTTAACTAAATATTGGAGGTGCTAGAAGAAGGTCAAAGCTAGACCTATCCCCTTCATTGTCTCTTGGTTCATTTGGATGGAGAGAAACACTGTTAAATTTGAAGATGTTCCTGCATCTGCCAGCAGGGTGGCCAGAAATTGCAGCTCCTACCTACTCAAGATGACAAGACATAAGGATTTCCTTCAGATATGTAAAGTGCAGGCAGCTGAACCCACCAAGTCTCCCAAAGTGACCATGGTCTGTTGGAAAACCCCATCTCACTCTTGTATCAAAGTTAACACTGATGGTAGTTTTTCCAGGTTTGGTGTTGGTATGGGGGGAGTGTTTAGAAATCACAAAGGCAGATGTCTCCTTTGGTTCTCCTCCCCCACCCTTGCTGGTGATGCTTTGGAAGCTGAACTCTTTATTGTTTATTGGGCAATAAGGCTGGCCTTATTGTCCAAATGGTGTAATCTGTGGGTGGAGGTGGACTCTGAAAACCTACTGATGCTGTTACAGGACATAGATGCCCCTTGTTGGAGATTGTCACAATGGCTACAATAAATACATCAACTTAGAGCCTCTATATATGTCAAGTTTTCTTTCATTTATAGGGAGGAGAATAGCCCTGTCAACTAGCTTGCCCGAGAAGGGCTAGTATCTATTGAAATCAATGTATCTTCTTCCCACCCTCCCCCTACTTTTTCTGTTAGAAAGTGACCTTCTTAAGGTCCATCATCTTAGATTTGTACCTGATTTTGAAATGAAGTAAAATGTTTTCTTAAATATATATATATATATATATATATATATA
>JXCR01127132.1:347894-360200 GCA_002079205.1 Phalaenopsis hybrid cultivar
ATATATATATATATATATATACTACAAGTTTTAACATTTCAGTGGGAGTGCGAGAAGATGACAGGTACCATTTACATTTTTGCAATGCAATTTCCTTTCCTTTTACTTTACTGTATTTTCTTACCTATATTTTTTTACTTTATCTACAAAACCTTTTCCAAAAACGAAAATTACAAAACCTTTTTTTTTTAAATTAAACAACATTTTTCAAAACAAAACAAAAATAACATAACATTGCATAATATGTCCTTTTGAATTTATGGGAGTCACTTGAATGAGGTAACCCACAATTGCTAACATGATGTCCCCAGTTTAAATGAGCTTAACAACCCATTTAGACTACGTAAATTAAAAGAAAATAGTAGTACCAAAACAAAGGAATCATGGGATCTTAACCGATGTCACTCTAATCAACTTTAACACTCCCCCCTATAATGCTTGAACAACAACAGGACTTGTCTCTTGAAGAAAAACTGCTAAAACCTATTGAACCTTAGACTTTAGGATTGCTAATTTGAGAAGGAGCTTGGAGCTAACTCTGTATGTAGCACGACCAGGATGTACTGAAGAACTAATTCGAGAGAGCAAATGGATCTGCAATAGTAAATCCTTTAATTTGAATTAAATAACAAGCCATAGGATTTTGAGGTTTTTTCCTAGTGCAACATAAATACTCACCTTATCTTTAGGCCTTTGCATAGTCCTGTTGTGCAATTTAAGCCCTAGCTAGCCTTAGGCCCCGAGGTTGTCGTTCGTTATGACATAAATCCTTCTATATTTAAGGCTATTTGTTTGATTGTGTTATGCAAATGTAATCCCTAAATAATAATAATAAGCAGAATGAAACATTCAATAATTTCCTTCTCAAAATTGAAGCCAAACATAGGATAGCTTGGGAAGCCATTGAGATTCTCTTCAGGATCTGTGACAACCCCTAGTTTTCTCTCTTTAGATTCCATAACAATGTTCCAAATTTGAGTCTTTCCCATTTGACACCCCTCCACCTGATCTTTAAGAATTCCTACCCTTTTAAATTCTTGAAGACAATATTATTTGATCTAAATCGAGAGTTTTCTTAGGTGACCTCGGTCATTTAAGATGCAATTAACTATAGGAGCTTGCCCTTATAGGAAACTGTAGAGCCCAATTTAATATAAACCCTATCTTATTTTTCATATTAGATATGGGAACTTTTTTATCATCATAAAGGTTCGTGACTAAAACGAATGTCATAAATTCTTTAGTTTATTTAATGAAGCCTCAAGGATAAGTGATATGTTTATTCTTCGGAATAGATATGTCACTTGTAGTGTTGTGCTCATTTATTTAAAATATTGTCTATATGGGATCGGTTCGGTTTCATATATTCAAAATTAAAACATTATTTTATCAAATTATAATTAAGTTTACATTAAATTAAATTAAATATGATTTCAAGAAAAAAACGGCTGACATAATAGCTCACAAATTCTATCTACCACAAATGTCTATCAGAAACATTTACAAGTATTCATCTAGACAAAGCAATTTGCAACAAAAAGTAAATATAAACTAAACATGCCAAAATAAAATTGAACTAATGAAAGGTCTAAAAAGCATGACAAGTATCAACATAGAAATATATATTTAAGTGTTCTTCAAGTCTTATATAGTGTTGTAACACAAACACTAACACATTCGATAAGTGAGGTTAATTCTTGCTTTAACTCATCTCCTCTCACTACTTTGCTTCCAATCTCTAGCGGAATCACTACACTAATAAACTTGGTACTTTAAAATAATTTTATAGAGTCTAATCCCATGGACATGAATATTCCAAGTATATTGGTTCGCGAGCACCATCCTCAAACATCACCTTACCCCATTAATTAAGCACCTCAAACATCACCCAAGGTTATTTACTATTATTAATTAAGCACCTCAGCCCCAAGACTTAACTAATATGATAAAAAATAAAAATATTTTTGGTACTTTGGATTTTTTTTAATTAAACACACAATAATTTAAAAAACTAGATAATAATACTATAATTTCCAAATCTAAGTCTTACAGGTGCAACTAAAAATTCTCTTAAAGTTCTTATTGTTGCTTCCATGGCAACGATACTAAAAATTTGATCTAACCCACAATTATGTAGTAATTAACTTCCAATAGATGAACAAAAACTTAACCCAATTTATAATTAGTAGCTAGTGTACAAAATTGATATGTTATAAAATTTAGAAATTTTTATTAATAGCTTACACACTAGGCGCAAGTATACATATCGTTTCAAGTGGTATAGGGCTTTCTTTAAAAACCCCAATATCAATCTCATAGAGAAGTTAGCTAATAAATCTATTGAGCAAATTCTAGTCTATTACTATCAGGTCTTAGTTTGGAATTTTTGAAAATTTTAATTTTCCTAAATTTACTAATTCACTATAAAATTAAAGTTAACAAAATTAACTAAAAACCAAATCTAAGGAGAGTAGATAAATTTTGAAAAGTTCTTATATAATAAAAATCCCTTCCCTTGTCATGAGATCATAATAAAAGTAGGAATTGAATGCATAAAAATATGATTTTGTGACAATAGGAGCATACCTATTCCTTACCCATTCCAAGCATAAAGAACTTTGGCTAATCTAAAGTTAGTTCCAGCTTATGTGGTAGTGCTGAGTAGATTATAGCCTCTCACTTCCAGATTACCCACTGTGCCCTCTCTATAAGACCTACTAGGGACCCTTAGTACTAATAATAGACCAAATTGGAGAAGGATCTAACTTGTCACCCTAGAAATTCTAATTCTACGTCCATCAAAACTTATCTCCCTATCTATTTGCATTAACTAGTGGACTGAGTCGGCCTCCCATCCTAAAGGTTAACGTGGTATTCACAAGTTGGGGAAATCATAGCCCTTTTGGGTTATAACCTCACAAGTGATCAATTTTTAAAGTAAATTAATAACCAGAGAAAGTACCATCACAAATTTTGGAATAAAAGAAATCTTCAAAACATTCTAACCCCATACATGATGTAATATCATCACAAAGAGAAAGAGTAAGGAAAATTACTCACTAAGCATGGAGAGAACAAAACAAAAAACTTTGTTTAAATCAAAGAAAATTCACTAGAAAAGTGTTTACAAAAATTAAAGATAATTAATATCATAATACTTAGCTTTTCCTCTGAAAGAAAAATGAAAATCCCTCCAATAAAGTCTTCTGCTGATCCACACAATGTTCCTACAATTCCTTTCAGATATCTCGCAAAATCCCAAACCAATCTCTCTTATAAAGGTAGAAATCTAGATTCATACTCCTATCTGCAACCTCTGGACATTCTTTGAAGTTCCAAGAGTTTGAAAAGCCAAAAGGTGCCTTCCCAAGTGCCTAATGGTGCTTTTAAACTCAAAAATTCAATCTAAAACCATCCGAAACGGTTTCTGTAACCGGGGCGCCAAATTTTTTTTATATCATTTTTTTCTCCAATTTTACTCCAACAAAATTTGTCATATTAGAATTTTCTTCCTTAGTTGATTTGACTCCAAACTGCACCATTTTTGCTCCAGTTTCTTCAAAAGTCCATCTTTCATCCCTGCAATAAAAAACATGCAAAATATCTTCCTTTAAAGTGCAATATATTTAAATATCATTAAAAATTAGCAAGAAATATGCATAAAAAATTACGAAATTTTTAGGCTTGTCACTCAGGTACCAATGTATAGAAGAAATTGTGGATTGGTGGGGACAACTTAGTGGAGTTCCTAGTTTACCCACCTTACCAAGTAAATAAACACAACTGACAGATTGATGAGGATGAAGAAGAAGAAAAAGATGATGATGATGGTCATGGTGATGATGATGATGACGAAGATGAGGAGTGATTAGTTTTAATTATCTATTTGTGGATGTTGTGGATTTTATTTTTATTTATTGTTTTGTAGTTGTACTTGACTATTTATTATTTCTTGCTGCTACTACTAGCCTCTCTTCATTAAATTGTATTTTTTTGTTGTGGATTAGTTTTTATATATCTGTTTTTACTTTTAATATTTTTTAGATGTGATTTAATTGCTACTGCATATATGTTTGTCCTGCTTATACTTGTTAATTTTGTTGATAGACACATGTGATAGAAGGTATTTTTGTGCAATTTTCTCCCTACTGAGATTCATGTTTTACATTCTTTAATTTGGCGGTGAAGAAATTTTTTTTAAGAGATTAATTTATTTGTTCTTAGTAACTTATATTTAATTTGTTAAATTTTTAAAAGGGATTTGAGGTATGTGGTGTCTACTTGAATGTGTTGCAATTTTGAAAAAGTAAAAAAGATAATATTTTTTATTTTAAATTCTACATAAATGAGACTAGACTAGTGCTTTGTTAACTTATAGTCCAACCTTTAAAAAATGATTTTTGCATTCATTTTTAAAAAGATTTTTATATTTGTACAACTAGGTGTCCTTAGATATACACTTTATAAGAATTGAGCTTCTATTAAAATCATATTTTTCACCTAGTATATTAACTTTTCAAAAGTTTAGAAGTAGATGAATGTGATATGTTTTAATTTTGGAAAATGATAGTGGAATTTAAAATTATTAAAGATCTATCCAGATATATTAATCATCATAAAATTATTTTAAGGATTGAAATACACATCCTAAAGTAAGAAAAAAAAAAGATTAAAAGTAAAATAGTGAGTGGGGAGAAGCTAATCAAAACCTGGTTTCACTAGATTCTTTCTAGAGTTGAAGCTACATTATAGTCTTAAACTACTTGTATGTAAGATGTACTAGTATTTTTTTTAAAATGGATAGCTTAAATTCTATTGTTGCACCATCTAAGGTACTTTAGTTAAGAAGTATTAATTTCTTTTTAGAAGTAAATAGGAAATCAGATTTTCATAGTTATATGAAATGTTTCTCATACACTAGTGTTAAACATGCTAGAATTATTCTAAATTTACACTATGAATTTTCTAAGGCAAAATTGTTGCCAATTTAAATAAAACCCACTCCTCAAAAGAAGTAAATTTTTTTTTAATATTCTTGTGCAACTTGAGGACAAGTAACATTTAAGTTTGAGGGACTTTGATGTGTAGAAATGAATGATTAATTTCCTTTATTTTTTACACATGTTTATGAATGAAATTGCACTTCAAAGAAGGGTATTTGTATATTTTCTTGCAATTAAAAAAAGTATTATAAGCGAAGCAAAGTGGAGAAGAAATGGAGCAAAGTGGAGGTGACATGTGGCTATGAAGGACAAAGATGACTAGCACCTTGGCGCAAGATTTCTGGGGTGTCGAGGCATGAGTCCCCGTTTGTTAACTTGAGAGGCTAACACCTTAGCTATAGCCAGTGGGCCTAGACGCCCTACCAAAACTAGTGGATAGAGAGTTTGGTGACTAGGCGCCATCCACGTGGCGCCTAGGTGTCAAAAATTGCTTGGGCAATTTTCAGCAGTTCTTCTACACGATGTGGGGAGTTATTCAACATGATAAAGAATTCTTTAAGAAAGAAGGAATATTTTGGAGTGCGTTTGATTTTCTTTTTAAAGTCTTTGGTCTGTTCTTTTGAGAAGGATAGATTAGGAGAGTGATGGTGAGAAATTAGAATTGAATTGTAAGGGAGTGTTCATGAAAGCAGTAAAGAGATTTGGGAGACTCTTGGGGGATGCATTCTCAGCACTTTATCAAGGTTTTAAGCTAATTTTTTTCTACTCTTATATTTTTATTTCTATAAACATAATTCTATAATTGATTTACTTATCTTCAAGGATGCTTTGTGGTGTTTTCTCAATGCTTTATGAGTATTCATCTTATCTTTTCCTTGTGGTGATTAAGTTGGAAGTGTAGGACTGAAGAAATGTTTTTTAATTTTTTTAAATCTTTAATGTGATGAGTAACCTTCAAGTCTTCATTTACTCGTAATTCTGGCTAAGTGATTAGTTAAAATGTGTAATGACCCCATAATTACTTGATAGAGCTATGGAAGAAAAACTAAGTTTGTCATATTGAGCTATAGTGTATGAATTAAGTACACTATAATGAGATGCATATTTTAGGGAAATACTCTTTGATGGGTTCCAATTGGGGTTTAAGAAATTAAAACCAATTTAAACACACTTCTTTATACTATCTAGAGAGGGTAAAGAAGAGAGTTGCTCCTTTTTGTCACTAGCCTAATTTACAATTTGCACTTTTTATGTCCATCACTCCACCTAGATCATTGCAAGGGAAGGTAGTTATATAACTTGATCATCATCAATTCAAACAAATTAAGTAGGATTTGAGTAGGAGAGAACATTTAAGAGTACTTTGTAATTCAGCAGGACTAGTTAGCACAACTATAAACCTATTTAACTTCCAAGCAAAGAATAAATTTAGTAGGCCAGAACTTTTTCTAAAACTTAAACACCTCGCTTCATTTGGTTTCGATAACCTAGAATCAAAAGTCTTATATTACAAAAATGATACATACACTTTCGTAAGGCTCCGGAGTGCAAGTACACCTGAACTTCTGTTAAGGTTGCATCACCTAATATACTCAACTATTTAGTTTTCTTTTGCATTTGGTCGCTTTTACATATCATGTGTAATCGACTTTGTATAATCTTGTACTGTACCATTTTTATGTATTTATTCAGTTTTTCATGCCTAATAAACCCTATGTTATGTACTTGTTCTATCAGCTTTACATAGTTATTAAGGAGACTTTATCCTCATATATTCCCATAAGTTGACAAATAAACTAATGTTGACTAAATTATAATCTAATTTTAAATTTAATTTAAATATATTTTGATAGCCCCTAATGCCAACGCCAACTAAATAATATGGGACTTAGTCTTGAGGTGCTCTAAGACATTTTCTCTTAGGAAGTTCTTGATTGTAATCTTAGCAGCTGCTCTACTTCATTGAGCAACCTTCTTGAGTAATATATTCTCAAGCACACCTTTAGTTTATTTTCCTCTACCATTTATTTAAAATTTCACCAAATTTGTTGCACAACATTATGTAATAAGCACTCATGTTTATTGCAGAGCACCACTTTTAGATGTCTTTGTAGCTTCTTTGCTTCATCTAGTCTTATTACATAACCACTCTCTTTTAATTCATTATAAATTTATTGCACATCATTATATAATGAATACTTATATTTATTACCAAAGCTTGTTAAAGATCTTTATATCCCTTATTAATTGTGAAAGTAGGGAGTTTGCACTTTCATCAAGTAATCAGGTTCCCATAAAATACCTTGATGTGTTAAGAACTCAATATAATTTATTATTTTCATTCAAAACCAAACTTGTAAATAATATTCCATCAATTTGATAACCATCTATTAAATTATCACATCATGCAACTAGGTTAAAGCTTCAAATCTAATACTCTTCGTACACTGAAGTATTATAAGCCTATTTTGTTGGCATCAACTTTTAATGTCATGAGTATAGGGTGTCCACATGCACACCTCAGGAAATTTTACTATTTTTCTGTAGCATCTAGTAGCTCAACATACCCTCTCGGGACTCTCTAACACTTGTTCAGGGCAAGAAGTTATGGTTAGCAGCAGTTTAGTCGTACCCGAGAGAACCTATAGTCAGGAAGGTTCAAGCAAAATGTGAGACATGTTTAGTACTCATTATGATGTTTATACGTCACCACATGTCCATCTGGAGCCTCCCATGGCAAAAGTAAGCCACAAGGTCCTTTTACATGTGCTACATAAAAATTAGGGTTTGGGACACCCTACCCACGCTGTGGCTTAGGACCGCCATTTGAAATGATTTTCCCAGTGAATGCCTGATGAGAATACTCAATTCTAGAGTTGCAAGACCAAATTTAATGCATATGGAGTCTGTCGTAGCTCAGAGATTGAAAAGTTCTCTATTGGGCATTCCTACTAAAAAGTATGGGTTCGGGGCTAGACCAGCGCCTACACGCTAGTCCCAAGTGCCCATGCAACCAACATGCCTTCCTGGACATCTAAAAGAAGTTGTTAGAAGTTTGGAGTCATTTCTCAGGTGCCTAAGCACCATTCTGAGCACCTAAAAGCCCAAAACAATCTAAAATTTTACCTCTTACCCAGAAGTGGTAAGTCCGGCGTCGGTTGGGCACCAGATCTGGTTTCTAAGCACCAGGAGCCTGACACCATGGTTCCAAACTGGCACCTAGGCACTAGGAACCAGGCTCCTAGGAGCTGGTTACTTCTCGGGTGACAAAATTTAGCCAATTTTTTTACCCAGATTTGACTTCCGAGGCAGCCATCATGAAGATGAACCTTATGGATGGGAAAAGTTGGATAGATAATACTCCTTTTTCCCTCATCTAGAAGCATTCTAGGAGTTTTAGTGGGAACTTTTTGGTCACTTTCTAGCGCGTACTGGCTTAAACCTAGAGGAAACCCTCACCCCCTGCCCACCCAACGACACTTATCGACGCCTATCAGGTTTGTCGCTTTCGCTTTCCCTCTCCTTAATCATCAGCAGGCTGAAGGAGCTTGGAAAAGCTTTTGTGAGAGTCTTGGGAGAGTAATCAAAGGTCCATGAGAGAGGCTTCTTGGAGAGAGAGCAAGGAGGAGGGGTTTCTCTTCCCCTCCTTCATCTTCTTCTTCCTTATTTATGCCCCCCATTTCCCTTATTTTCCTCCACATTTCATGAGGGTGTGAGAGAGTTTTCTTAAGAAAAAACTTGGACGCAAGGAATCCACCCTCCTTTACTATAGGATAGTTTCTTCCTAGCTCAAATAAGGATTGTCGGAGCATTACCAGAGCGCTGCCGAATCGTGAGCTTCTCTCCTACCGATAAAAGAAGAAACACGTCTGCAACCTTAGCGGTGATGAGATTCTCTAACTCTTAGCCAACCCTAGGTTAGTCTCAGTTTTTCATTATGGGTTAGGGCCACCCACACTGGCGAGCGTGGCCAATTGTCAATAGTCAGCACAACCACGCTCCCTTTTAATAGTCGTTAATCTCTTAGACGTAGCCCTAGGTTAGGAATCTCATGCAAGGCCAAGACCTACTTGGAACAGAGTGATTCCCGTCTGTGAGCCTTAAAGTAAAATTCCAATTTGTTTGAATCCTAATTTCCCACAGCTTTGGTGCTTCCAACCTTCCTTGAAGTTGTTGGAGAGTTAGATCTTGAAGGATGGGAAAAGCATTGTACCTAGCCCATCCAGCGAGATCACCAGATTCATAGGATGGAGAAAGTTTTATACCTAGTTTGCCCTACAATTGGTGCAGGACTTTCCCTATGAGAAATGTGAGAGAAAAATCCTCCACATTTTCCATGCCAAAGCCAAAGGGGATATGTCACACATCAAAGAGTTGAACACTAAATACCCATGTGAGATCATTAGGATGAGTTTGGCGTGTCGTCAAACATGTTGGGTTGCATCGCATATGCATGGATCATCTTGTTGCATTTATAAATATGTTCATTTGTTGCATTTTTGCATGATTGCATGATCACTTTGATTCAATCGGACACCCCTTCACAATTGACCGATCCTTTGGAGTTTGATTAGTCATCCTGGGCCGATCACCCAATCTTATGGGTTTGATAGACAGCTACGTGTCAATCATCCATCCTAGGTTCGATTGATCGTCTAACATATCTTTTGAGTTTAATCGGCTGTTATGTGTTAATCACCCATCTTAGGTTCAATCGGCCGCCTCAGGCTGATCACCCTATCTCTCAAGTTTGATCGATCTCTATGTGTCGATCACCCACTTGGGCGACCGGTTGTCCCATGTCTATCATCCTATCGAAACTAAATTGGTTTCTTCACATCTTACAAGAACACCCTCATTAACTTCATTGGTTCTAAGTCTTTGTTATCCATTTACAGTGTTTGTATCTCCTTATTACTGCACGTCGTTATTCCATGCTACTATGTTTATTATAACTATGATTGTTGGTTTTCCATTTCTGGCTACTATCAGTTGCGGCTGGGATTTCCTACTCATTGTTTCCTCATTTGTGCTACTGATGAGTGTCGAATGGAGGCCTCTGCCATTGTTTCCCAATGCTATTTACAGAGTTCTTCTAGCTCGTGCTCTACCAGTTCCTGCTTCAACAACTGTTTTGAGTTATTCTTCAGTATTAGTTTTCTACTCTTCTTTTGATTGTTTGGGTATAATTGTAATCTTTTTTTGGTGTTTATTTATTTATTTTTTTTTGGTGGAGTTGTACTGTTATGAGTGAGTACACTGTATTTTCTTGGCTTTTTATATGTGGGGATCTACCTCTCCTCATCTTTTTGTAACTTCTTTTCGATGAAATAGACACGGAGCTTTATAACGCTCCTTCCCCAATGTATATATATATATATATATATTTATTTATTTATTTGTTTCTTCGCAAAATATTTATAAAATAATATGTAGGTTTAAAGTAAATCTTAACATGCATATTAAAGCATCTATTAATAAAATATATTATATTTTACACCAAAAATATACAAATAATTATACGCTTCAGTNATTAGCGTAAACTACTTAAATACGAGTACAAATTTTATTCAATTGTTTATTTGTTTAATTTATTAAATAATTTATTATCAATTTCAGATAAAAATTGATATATTGATTCAAATATTAAGCTTATTCATTAATTTATTAAGTTATTCGTTCAATTAATATGAGTAAGTACATGCTAAGTTAAGATTATTTNGTTAGCGTATACTACTTAAATAAGAGTACAAATTTTTTTCAATTGTTTATTTGTTTCATTTATTAAATAATTTATTAACAATTTCAGATAAAAATTGATATATTGATTCAAATATTTAGCTTATTCATTAATTTATTAAGTTATTCGTTCAATTAATATGAGTAAGTACATGCTAAGTTAAGATTATTTAAAAATTAAAACAAATTAAATATGAATATATATAAAAGCTTGCTTGAGCTCGAGACAAACATGAACAACTAATAATATAATCAAACCAAATCCAACCCACGACATACTGGCTTGTCTCAGCTCAATTACAACCCTAAATATAATTGTTATCATCAAAATCATGAGTCCAAATGAGCATCAAAACACAAACATACTTGTAAACTGTTGTTGCTAGATTAACTATATTGTACTTAGCTTTCACATATTTTATGCTTCTGGATGTTCATTTGTGGTGANTAACCCACAACATACTGGCTTGTCTGAGCTCAATTACAACCCTAAATATAACTGTTATCATCAAAATCATGAGTCCAAATGAGCATCAAAACACAAACATACTTGTAAACCGTTGTTGCTAGATTAACTATATTGTACTTAGCTTTCACATATTTTATGCTTCTGGATGTTCATTTGTGGTGANAAGATTATTTAAAAATTAAAACAAATTAAATATGAATATATATAAAAGCTTGCTTGAGCTCGAGACAAACATGAACAACTAATAATATAATCAAACCAAATCCAACCCACGACATACTGGCTTGTCTCAGCTCAATTACAACCCTAAATATAATTGTTATCATCAAAATCATGAGTCCAAATGAGCATCAAAACACAAACATACTTGTAAACTGTTGTTGCTAGATTAACTATATTGTACTTAGCTTTCACATATTTTATGCTTCTGGATGTTCATTTGTGGTGAATCTAAAATAAGAGTTAATACTACAATTATGTTGACAAAATTTATGCTCATATAATTTCAATGATATTCTGATCACCATAATTTATGTTATAATGTGAATTTTTGTGATAATTTTAGTGATGGCAAAAAATTGCAATTGCTTTTATTATTGAGTTTTATACTAGTATCGTGTTCTACAAATTATACTCATATGCTTGATTAATTCAACCTATACCTTATAGCCTTGTGTATATGTGTTCTAAATATTTGGTCATTAAATTTATATATAGTATTTTGTAATAATTTTTAGCTTTCAATGTGTGCATTATGTAAAGAATACATTGGCAATTCTAAGATAAATTAAACAGTTGCACACCTAATTAACTCACCGTTTCATAATCTAATTAGCAAATCAAATAAAAAACCTTCTTGAAAATCTAGCTTTAAAGGGAGGAATGAGGAACTCCCTTCTAGTCACATTAGGTGGCTTTAACTAATGTCACCAAGTCATAACTATTCATCATACTTGAGGGAATAAAACCATAAAATCATAAAAAAAATTAATTTGTTTTGGAACAAATGCTGAAAGTTTATTCTTTCCAGAATGTAATGAAGTTACAAATCTCTGGAAATGTAACCTGAAGGTAAAAGAAGTTCACTTAAGAATGGATCAGACAGAGAATCCTTAGCAGATTCATAGTTGTTCAAACGCCTTTTAAATGACCTAA
>JXCR01127132.1:368576-391060 GCA_002079205.1 Phalaenopsis hybrid cultivar
CTTACCATATTATATTTTTAAGCTTATGAGTTTCTCAAATCTTATACTTTAAAAAGATCAAATGTGGAACCAATTTTTTATTAGGCACTAATCCTCAAGCTTCTCCTCTCTTTTCTTTTCTTTTTTTTTTCTTTTACTTTTTATTTTTCATTTTTAAGCAAGAATTACTATATCTGGATAGACCTTTAATGGTTTTGAATTTCACTTCTCCTTTCTTAAAGCAAAGCCCTGATATAAATCTTTTACTTATAAATATAATAATAGTTTTGAAAATTATTTTTAATAAATAAAATTTAAGTATTAAAAATAAAAGTCTAAATTTCTAAATATTTCAAAAATACAATTTTTCTTACTAAAGTTAGTTACCCTATATTGACAATTTCTAAACTAAAAATTTTTAAGTTCAAGTTTTTCTTCATTACTGTAAATTTTAACTAAATTTTTTTACTCATTTTTAATGTTAAAAAAATATGAAAATATGAGTTCATATCTAATTTAGAATTATTGTAGATTTTCCAAATANGCATGATTTGATGGATAGTCATGCGTCATTAACCCCTCAACCAATATCTAGGATCCTTATAAAGAGAACCAATGATCGCTCCCTATAACACCTTCTTAACCCTCTACGAAAACTTCTTGTCCAAATAAATGTTGTCAGTCAATTTGTGGTAACACGCCCTCTGCCTGGTGATCTAAGTTCATCATAAGGATAAGATGGTCTCTGTAGGGGATTCTCTCAAGAAAGTTGTCCGACGACCTTCCAGCCAACCGAAGGATATTTATTAATTCGAACGATTATCGGACGCCCAAATGTTAGCATCAGTAAATCATTAATACCCCACTTCATATAGTTATGAATGTGAAATGGTGTCAATGACGGTTGCGATTATTCAAAAAACCCAGAGTCAATTACAAATATGTAAAGGTGTAATGACACATTAATCATTTGTAACGTTCCAATTTAAAAAAAAAAAGGCAAATATGTAACTTACTAGACATTTTTTAGAATTTATAAGAGGAGGGGGGCTCATTTCTTCAAAAAGAGACTATTGAATCTATTTCATGAATACTTGTGTTATTATGCAATCTACTTCTTTCTCTTTCTTTTACACTTCTACCCTTCAATTCGTCCAATGCTCTAATCCTTGGGCATGACCCATGGTACATCGTGGGATTCAACACTAACATTCATTTTTAAATGAAAAATAATTAAAAATTAATTTCATTTGAATCTACATCCAATGTGTGATAATGTCTTGTATGTTGAAGTATTTTGTTGGAAAAATTTGTTCGAATCGTTTGAACTTGCTTTTACCTAGTTCAACCAAGATTGAATATTAGTTTGAAATAAGGATCAGTTGTTCACATGAATACTCTCACATATTTTCTTTGAATAAAAATTTGTAACAAGAGGACATTGACGAGAACACACGTTGATTTCTATATGGAAGTTCACATGTGCCATCGACAGGAGCAATGACACGATGAATATTAGGATTTCATAATGAGAGTTCATCGAGGAATTTGACAGAAGTAGTGTCATGTGAAGGAGAAATTGATTTCATGATGTGAGCTTAACAACAACATCATATGAAGTTGTGGCATGTCAAGGATAAGAGGACTTTATGACAGTGGCCAATTAAAGTCATGAAGTGTAAAGGGAGATATTATTTTATGATAGGAGCTCATTGAAAGCATTGATTGGAGTGACATTGCATGAAGAAGAAGTGGTGTTTGAACCTTATTTCTAATAAGGTCAAACTAAAGTTTGAATTCAAGTCATTTATAATTAATTTTGTTTGCAACAGACATTACTAAGAAGTCTATGTATACAAGTGGGGTTATTTTTCTTAGAGCTGAATTTTTAGATATATTTTTCTAAGAAAATAAATAACTAGAAAATTTCTCAAATTTCAAATTTTAGGAGGCAATAAGTTCAATTTTATTTATTAAAAAAATTCAAAAGTTTATTTTTCTCTCACGTCTCTCAGGTCAAGAGATTTTCCAATCATGCATTTTTCCATTCGTGAATCTAAAACATTATTAACACCCCTTACCAATCTTGCTTACCATGACTTATCACCTCTTTGTGATTGTTGCAACAACCATCATCGCTTGGCATAAGCGCTATAACCATCATTGCTCATCACACCACCTGTTGTAATTCTCACCCTCCACCTACTGCAACTTGTTGCTTGATAACCACAATCTATTCTCACTCACTCTCTTGTTGTTATTGCTCTCCATGTGCCGTTATTTAAACGTGACTACTAGTAGTTGTCTACTTCTCCTGCTTGTCGCCATCCACCACTCGACACTACCCTTCTCATACTTGTCTCTCACCATTGTTATTCATTGTCCTGTGATCCCGACTTTATATATATAGAGATGTAAAATGTGATGTATGCGATTATATTTATAATATTTAAATATGAGATATTACGCAAGTATACATATCGTTATCAAGTAATATAGAACTTTCTGATTAAGTCCCGAATATCAAACCCATGGGAAGGATTAGTTTTATATAACAAAATACTTAGCAATATATATTCTTACTCAAACTTAAGGTGCTATAATAGGAATAAAAGTTTGATTTTTTTTTTGTATTATTTGATAATTTCAAATAAAGTAAATAACTAATTAACTTAACTAAAATACTTGCAAGAAGAATGCAATATAAGTAAAATATCTTTTTCTTTATCATGAATCAGTGATAAACAAAGAAATTCAGTTGTGGAAGTATGTTAAATGCGGTGTGTCAAATAAGAGCAATAATATTTTTTACCCTTTCTAGAGATGCTATGAAAAACATTAGTTAATCTATAGTTTGAATAGTCTTTAAGACCGGCTAGGCAGGGAAGATTCTAGCTCCCACTCTAGAGTTCCCTCTTCTCTTTCTACCTGGGGGGCTAACATTTTGTATCAAAACCTAAAACTATAAATCAATTAAGGGGCTTTAGCCTATCACTCTAAAGTCCTCTAATTTTACGCCCTTGAAAATATATTTTCCTATTTATTTGCACTCAATCCCATGAACTACATTCTCATTCTTGAAATCAATATGTGATTCCAACCATTTGTTGACTGAGACAATATCCTCTTGGATCTTACATGTTTTCACAACAGATTTTAACATCTTAATTAGTCAAATCAAGAAGTAAATGAAGTGCAAGGTCTTGAATCTTCACAACTTCTTCCAACATTGAAGTCTAATACTTCACACAACTTTCTTTAAACATTTAATCACTTATCATTTTAAGAAAAATGATAATAAAAACTACTCTGAATCCATGGAGAAAACACAGCCACACATGAGTTTAAAAGTATAAATCATGCACATAAACAATAAATCTAAATTAAAAGCTAAGTGTAGTCACAAATTTAAACACTTATCTCAAATTCTCTCCACTAAATGTCTTGGAGTTCCTTTGAATTCTCTTCCTTCTCTCACAATACAAACTATCACTCAAAATAATATAAAATAAAATAAAGGTGGCCGGCGGCTATAGTTGTAAATTTTGGTGGTTGGTTGTTGGCCCCCTCTTTTGGAAATTCTAAGTCTTTTCTTATAAAAATCTAAGGGGTGGCTTGGTGTCTCTTAAAAAATGTGTCTTCATTCAATGAATCTTCTAAAATTTATCTCCTCAAAAGCCAATTGAATGAATTTTTGTGTCCATGGGCTATTTACCACATTTTTATCAAGGGTTGCTTTAAACACCTATTCAAAATCCCACTCCAATTAATATTTCTTCAAGTAACTAACTTTGGCACTTAGGCGCCCCAATTCATTTTTGCACATTTCTTCATTTTTGCTCCAAATTTGACCCCTTTTCACTCCTTTTAGCATTTTCCATCCATTTGATTGTACATACAAGAAAAATACATAAATACCTTTCATTAAAGCGTAATATCTCAAAAATAGGTATAAAAATGTGTATAAAAACACTATATATTTTACGTGTATTAAAATTTCCTAAACTTAAGATGTTACTTGTCCTCAAGTGACCATTCAATCTTTAAAAACCAACATAAGTAGATAATGCATATGAGTTTCTTTAGGAGTTGCTAAAATTTAGATTTATAAATATAGTAGTCCAAATTAGAAAAAATATTAGTTAATGAGACCAACTTAAAGTTTAGAAATTTTTAATGTTAAGAAATATGAAAATATGAGTTCCTTCTAATTCTAGAAATATTGTAGATTTTCTAAATATATAATTTAGCCCTTTTATTATCTCCACTTAATAATTTTTATTAAGAATAATTTTGCTTACCATATTATATTTTTAAGCTTATGAGTTTCTCAAATCTTATACTTTAGAAAGATCAAATGTGGAACCAATTTTTTATTAGGCACTAATCCTCAAGCTTCTCCTCTCTTTTCTTTTCTTTTTTCTTTTCTTTTACTTTTTATTTTTCATTTTTAAGCAAGAATTACTATATCTGGATAGACCTTTAATGGTTTTGAATTTCACTTCTCCTTTCTTAAAGCAAAGCCCTGATATAAATCTTTTACTTATAAATATAATAATAGTTTTGAAAATTATTTTTAATAAATAAAATTTAAGTATTAAAAATAAAAGTCTAAATTTCTAAATATTTCAAAAATACAATTTTTCTTACTAAAGTTAGTTACCCTATATTTACAATTTCTACACTAAAAATTTTTAAGTTCAAGTTTTTCTTCATTACTGTAAATTTTAACTAAATTTTTTTACTCATTTTTAATGTTAAGAAATATGAAAATATGAGTTCATATCTAATTTAGAAATATTGTAGATTTTCCAAATATAGAATTTAGCCCTTTTATTATCTCCACTTAAAAATTTTTATTAAGAATAATTTTACTTACCATATTATATTTTTAAGCTTAAGAGTTTCCCAAATCTTATACTTTAAAAAGATCAAATGTGGAACCAATGTTTTATTAGGCACTAATCTTCAAGCTTCTCCTCTCTTTTCTTTTTTTTTTGTTTTCTTTCTTTTCTTTTCTTTTTCTTTTTCTTTTTCATTTTTAAGCAAGAATTACTATATCTGGATAGGCCTTTAATGGTTTTGATTTTCACTTCTCATTTATTAAAGCAAAGCCCTGATATAAATCTTTTACTTATAAATATAATAATAGTTTTGAAAATTTTTCTTAATAAATAAAATTTAAGTATTAAAAATAAAAGTTTAAATTTCTAAATATTTCAAAAATACAATTTTTCTTACTAAAGATAGTTACCNATTTCACTTCTCCTTTATTAAAAGAAAGCCCTGATATAAATCTTTTACTTATAAATATAATAATAGTTTTGAATTTTTTTTTAATAAATAAAATTTAAGTATTAAAAATAAAAGTTTAAATTTCTAAATATTTCAAAAATATAATTTTTCTTACTAAAGATAGTTACCCTATATTTAGCATTTTTTACACTAAAAATTTTTAAGTTCAAGTTTTTCTTCATTACTGTAAATTTTAACTAAATTTTCTTACTTATTTCTAAAATCAAAATTTTATTTACCTAATATAACTTCATATACATAATCATTTTTCAAATCAAAATCAAATTTATTTGAAATACAATTGAGAACAAATAAACTTTCAAGTTTCTTTAAAATTTTTCATCCCCCCAAACTTAAATTTTTAACAAAAATAAACCATTTAGCATCATATATAAAAGTAGGAATGAAAACAAACTATAACATGCTTGCAGGAATTTTCATATCCTAAATATACAAGTACAGAAATTAAAAATAGGAGTAGAAAATTAAATTGATCAAAATTTTAATTCTACTTAATATAAGGAGATTCATTAGACTTATATGCAGTGGAGTATAACTGAAAAGCAAATAAACACAATCACAAATAAACACAATTGCAACATAAAGAAAAATAACTGGTAGTAAATTGAAAATTTTAAACATGCATATTTAANTTTTTAATTCTACTTAATATAAAGAAATTCATTAGACTTATGTGCAGTGGAGTATAACTGAAAAGCAAATAATCACAATCACAAATAAACACAATTCATAAAGAAAAATAACTCGTAGTAAATTGAAAATTTTAAACATGCATATTTAAGTAGCAAGTTAGCTAAATTCTAAACCTTTCTAAGATTCCAAAAAGTTTAACAAACACTAAATAGATACAACAACATAATTAAAACAATTACTAGGACTAAACCATAATAGCTAAACACAAAAATACAAATACATCACAATAGGTGTACAAAATAAAATATTCTCAACAATAACAACTGAAAACACAACACAAAGTACAGAACAATTACACTAATAACAGTTTATAACAACACAGAAACTACAAACATAAAACATAATACAGAACTGCAAATCCAACTAAGCATCATCTTCCTCATCACTATCATCACTACGCCAAGCAGCTATAGGCTCATATGGTAGATATCTAGGATACTGAAGAAATACTACGTCTCAATTACCTCTATTAAGATTCTCCATAACTGTGTTGTTTTCCTCCTCATAATCAATTCTTCTCATATACCCATCCATATGCTCAGCAAAATGCTCTAAATTTGCAGCTTTTTCATTGGTATAAATAGCATTATTCAATATTCTTTCCATAAGCTGTGACTGAGTATCAGAACCAGAACCCTGACCTCATGATGTAGAAGCATGTGAAGCAAATGCTCCTGAAGTAGAGGCAGTAGAAATACTGGAGTATCTACCCTTCCAACCAAAAATAGAATGATGTGAATAAGTCTTCACATTCACACTGGTAATGGGCTTCAGTGGCTATAAGATCTCCTCCCAGCTATCATATCTAACACCAGTCTACTCACATAACAAAAAGATCAAGGTTGAAAATCCCAAACCTGTGGTAGCAGCAACAATGGCAGAACTGGTAATAATTTCATAAATCAATCCTCTAATATCAGTCACCTTGGACTGTTGAATACAGTAGTTCAAGGTTGCTCTCTCTCAAGTCACTTCATTTAGATGATTTGTAGGCAGCAGACGAGCATAGATAAAATAGTGCCAAGCCTTTGCATTGGCATCCAACTTCGTGGCAGAAAATTTACTCTTCTTTCATTTGTAACCTTCCATAATCCTCTCCCATCAGTTAAAGATGATATAATCTCATCTAGCTCCTCCTCAGTAAGACTATAGTTTGCATAAAAACACAAAGTACTAGGAGACAAATGATAAAACTGATTAATTACCTCAGCAGAAAATGGTACCATCTTCCCCCTCATTATGACTCCTTCCTCATCAGCCTCTAAGAGATTCACATAGAACTCTCGTACTACAAAGATCATGATGACAGCAAAAAAATAATAGAACCACTCCCACTGGCGGCTAACAATCAACTCTTCAACAGCTCCTCCTGGACTTTTGAAACATCACTCAGAAATTAGTTTCCTTGTATGTAAAGCATCACTGTACCTGTCCTGCACTCTCAAACTAACAAATTTACTTGAATCAAACGAAGCTTTTCCTTTGCTTCTTTTCATTCTTGGTGCCATTTCTAAAAATTTATATGAAATTCAAATTATATTCCACAATCAACTCCAAATCATAAAACACAACTCCTAAAAGCTTAAACTAACAAATCTGTGCATTTTCCATCAATTTTTTTTTTCAAATTTTTACCATGAATAGTGATTTTTGGGTAGCTCATGAATGTGCTCAAAATACATAGTGANCAAATTTTTACCATGAATAGTGATTTTTGGGTAGCTCATGAATGTGCTCAAAATACATAGTGAAAATTAAAAATTTTTGCATAGAAGTGTTAGCTCTTACCTTAACAAGATTAAATCAAACGAAGTTGGCTTGAATCCACCAAGAAATCCTCACTTAAGATGATGCCCTAGCTCTCTAAATTGCGAAAAACTGAGGAAGAAGGTGAAGTGGAGTGGTTTAATGGTGATTTTTGGACCAAAAATTTACTTAAAACCGTTCACAAACCAGTTTTCGTGAACCGATGCAGGATTTGGCTCTTATGCGCCAGTGCACAAATTTTGATTTTTTTTTCATTTAATACAAATGCACTTCTACCCTAAGTCAACCAACCCTCTATGGTATCAAAAACATTTTATATACTATTTTTTTCCCTCTCCCTTTCTTCTAACTCAAGATTCCCTAATTGAAGCTAATTCGATTCAATACTAAATAACACAAAATTTTTCACANAAAAAACCGAGGAAGAAGGTGAAGTGGAGTGGTTTAAAGGTGATTTTTGGACAAAAAATTCACTTAAAACCGTTCACAAACCAGTTTTCGTGAACCGGTACAGGATTTGGCTCTTATGCGCTAGTGCACAAATTTTGATTTTTTTTTTCATTTAATACAAATGCACTTCTACCCTAAGTCAACCAACCCTCTATGGTATCGAAAACATTTTGTATACTATTTTCTTCCCTCTCACTTTCTTCTAACTCAAGATTCCCTAATTGAAGCTAATTCGATTCAATACTAAATAACACAAAAATTTTCACAAACAAAACACTTATATTCACAAACGATTACAAACATTTTTTAATACTAAATTCCCAATCCAAATAGTCGTGGATGAGAAAATTCCTAACACAAACTCTAAACAAACTTAACATATGAAAACACTTTAAAACATACTTAACAATAACAAACAATCATTAAAAACACAAACACTAAGCATAAGCACTAAGTCACAAACTTAATTCCATTCTCTAGTTGATGGAACAAATTCTGGCCTATCATTAGTCTCTCCTTCAACATTTGGTAAGTATATCTGAAAGAGCAGATGATAATTAATAACTCTTGTTGAATCTTCTTCAATCCACTTGTTCTTTAGATACATAGCCTTATCTGCTTCCTATATAAAACTGGTATGGCTAAACTGCATCTTTAGTTGTCATCTTATATGATCCAAATGTGAGTTAACTTCCATCACTTTTGCTTCAATTGAAGCCACGTTAGCCTCAATTTTAATGATATTTACTACTATTCTTTCGATACTAATGACTAGAAAACCGTTATACATCTCTTGCGCACTCTGACTAATAAACTTCTTCCTCATTGCTTACTCCTTCTTCTTCAAATCACTCTCCCAAGATGACATTTTTTCAATAATCTCTCTTTTTCACTTAGAATTTAGGGTAAAATGAAGGTGTGGTGAGATTTCTTCTCATACCCCTTCTATTTATAGGCTTTAAATCCTTCCTAAGACTTCTAGGCACGTTTTAGAACTGCTCTTACATGTTCAAGCCAACCAATCTGCAGTTAGAACTTCTAGAACCCAAAATTCGCACATGTTTTTTTTACTATTGTTCTTAAGCGTTGGATCTTGGCGCTTAAGCGCTAGTGCTCAAGTTAGAACAGGTCAACTTAACTTCCAAACATTAGTTCTAACATGTCTAAGCCATCTTTTATGGTCTTAAAATAATCACTAACTTAATATATAATCAAATTACTACTAGAATTTTCTAATTCACACACAATAACATAACAATAAAAATAAACACAGATAACTATGGGGTGCCTCAAACAGAGCGCTTGGTTTTATGCATCAGCCCAACGTAATCAGTGCTTATTCTAGTTGATCCAACATCAGAAAATCATTTAATTTGAGTTGGTCACCTAAAAAGTAAGATTTCAACATGTGACCATTCAGTTTGAATATTTTATCAGTTTTAGGATCTTTGATATTCACAGCTCCATAAGGAGAAACTTTCATCACAATAAATGACCCCATCAACCTAGACTTAAGTTTTACTGGAAATTATTTTAACCTTGCATTATAAAGCAAAACTTGTTGCTCTGACTGAAAATTTTTAGTCAGAAACTTTTGATCATGCCACATCTTCATCTTTTCCTTATAAATCTCAGCACTTTCATAAGATTTATTCCTTATTTCTTCAAGCTCATTTAATTGCAATAACCTCTTCTCACCAGCATCTTTCAAATTTTAATTAAATTCCTTTATCATCCAATATGTTTTATGCTCAACTTCAACTGGTACGTGACACACTTTCCCAAATATTAGCATGTATGGGGACATTCCTATAAGAGTTCTGTATGCAGTTCTATAAGCCCACAAAGCATAGTCAAGTTTGACTGACCAATCCAGTTTAGTTGGATTTACAGATTTTTCTATTATTCTTTTTATTTCATGATTGGATAATTCACGCAAACCACTTGTCTAAGGATGATAATCAGTAGCAATTCTATGGTTACTATGATATTTTCTTAATAATTTCTTCATTATTGCATTTCTAAAATGATTTCTTCTGTCAGTTATGATCACTCTTGACATCCCAAATCTACAAAATATATTTATTCTTATAAACTTTACAACAATATGAGCATCACATCGAGGTAAACAATAATTTCTATCCATTTGGATACATAATCTACTACTAACAATATATATAAATTTTTTAAAGATGGTATAAATGGTCTCATGAAATCTAATCCCTAAACATCAAATATCTCAACTTCTAACACATAATTGAGTGGCATCTCATTCCACCTAGAAATATTGCCTCTCATTGGCATCAATCACAAGTTTTAATATAAGCATTAACATCTCTAAAGATTGTAGGCCAATAAAATACAGATTGTAAAATTTTGTATATTGTTTTATCAACACCAAAATGTCCCTCAAAATCAGAATTATGACATTTTTGGACAATTTCATAAGTTTCTTCTAAAGGCACACATCTTCGAATAATAATATCCTTTCCTTGTTTATATAAAAATGGGTCATCCCAAAAATAACTCTTAGCTTCAGATAAAAAATTCCTCTTCTGTTGGTATGTCATTCCATATGGTATAATATCACTAACAATGAAGTTCACAATGTCTGCATACCATGGAACACACCACTCATTAATATTGAACAAATTTTCATCTAGAAAATGTTCTTTAATCTTTTTCAAAATAGAGTGGTTTTTCTAATTCAAGTCTGAATTGATGATCAATAATTTGATTCTTAGCTCCCTTTTTATATACTATTTCAAAATCAAATTCTTGCATAAGAATAATCTATCGTATTAATCTAAGTGTTGCATCCTTCTTTTTCATTAAATATTTAATAGTTGAATGATCTGTACACACAATACATTTAATTCCTATCCAGTATGATCTAAATTTATCAAAAGCATATACTACTGCTAATAACTCTTTATTTGTTGTTGTATAATTAATTTGAGCTTCATTAAGAGCTCTACTAGCATAGTAGATAACTTTGAAAATCGTATCATGCTTTTATCCTAAAACACCTCCAATAGCATAATCACTAGCATCACATATTAATTCAAAAGGTTTTTCCCAATCTGGTGCAATAATATTTAGTGCAGTGATTAATTTTTCTTTTAATAATTTAAAAGCTTTTAGGCACTCTTCATCAAAATTAAAAATTACATCTTTTTCAAGTAAATGGCATAAAGGCTTTGCAATTTCGAAAGTCTTTAATATATTTCCTGTAGAATCCAGCATGTCTTAAAAAACTCCTAATTTTATTTACATTAGTTGGGTAAGGTAAATTAGTGGTCACTTGAATTTTTGCAGGGTTTACTTCCATACCATTTTCTGAAATTTGATGTCCCAAAATTATTCTTCCNAAAAGTCTTTAATATATTTTCTGTAGAATCCAGCATGTCTTAAAAAATTCCTAATTTCTTTTACATTAGTTGGGTAAGGTAAATTAGCGGTCACTTGAATTTTTGCAGGGTTTACTTCCATACCATTTTCTGAAATTTGATGTCCCAAAATTATTCTTCCTTCTATCATAAATTAGCATTTTTTCCAATTAAGAACTAAATTTATTCCTTCACAACGCTTAAGAACTTTTGATAGATGTTCAAAACATAAGTAAAATGAAATTCTAAACACTGAAAAAATCATCTATAAAAACTTCAATCCCTTTTTCAATTAAATCATAAAAAATAGCCATCATACATTTTTGAAATGTAGTAGGTGCATTGCTAAACCAAAGGGCATTCTTCCAAAAGCAAATGTGCCATAAGGACTGGTAAAAGTTGTTTTCTTTTGATCCTCAGGAGCTATTTATATTTGGTGATAACTGACCAAAGGAAAATATGTTGAGATTTTCATACCTCTTTTATACTGTTTTTAATGATATTGCACTTTAAAGAAAGGTATTTTTGATGTTTTATTGTAGGAATGATGAATTAGGGTCAATGGAGCAAAAAGATGCAAAAAGGAGCAAATTTGGAGCAAAAAAGATCAAAACGTAGAGAATTGCTC
This sequence comes from Phalaenopsis hybrid cultivar, assembly GCA_002079205.1. Taxonomy (NCBI): domain Eukaryota; kingdom Viridiplantae; phylum Streptophyta; class Magnoliopsida; order Asparagales; family Orchidaceae; genus Phalaenopsis; species Phalaenopsis hybrid cultivar. The sequence continues at coordinate 380,799 of JXCR01127132.1, forward strand.
TAGGGCGCCGACGGTGCCATCGAGGCTGCCGACGGCTAGCTTTTCCCGATGCTACTGGACAAATTCTCCAAAAGGCCGCCGACGGCAGGATCGATGGTTATGTGACATGTACAATGGATAAGGCCAAATTTTGGAGGGGTGCGTAAGCAACTCTTGGGAAAACTCATCCACATCTTTAAAGAGAACATTTTGGCCAAAAATAGAGAGACTTTTAGATTCCTGGAGGTTAGAAAGGATCCATTAGTGCGTATAAAGCTTGCTAGAGCGTATAACTGTGAGGAATTCTTCAAGAAATTGTAAGAGTGGAAGGAAAATGAGAGATTTCTTCCTCCTTACTACTCTGAAGAGGAATTCTGTGTGCTGTAAATAAAGGAAGAGATTCACAGGAACTTCGAGGAGTGTTCTTGGGGAGAAATTTAGAGATAAGTTATTTACTTATTATAGTTTGTATGGCTTTGATTTTATATATGAATTCTAAGTTGTGTTGTGTTTTCCCCATGAGTTGTGAGTAGTTTTCTCTGTCATTCTCCTTGTCTCAAGATTTATGAAATGGTGATTTGAATTGGTGAAGCCATGANCCTGGAGGTTAGAAAGGATCCATTAGTGCGTATAAAGCTTGCTAGAGCGTATAATTGTGAGGAATTCTTCAAGAAATTGTAAGAGTGGAAGGAAAGTGAGAGATTTCTTCCTCCTTACTACTTCGAAGAGGAATTCTGTGTGCTGTAAATAAAGGAAGAGATTCACAGGAACTTCAAGGAGTGTTCTTGGGGAGAAATTTAGAGAAAAGTTATTTACTTATTATAGTTTGTATGGTTTTGATTTTATATATGAATTCTAAGTTGTGTTGTGCTTTCCCCATGAGTTGTGAGTAGTTTTCTCTGTCTTTCTCCTTTTCTCAAGATTTATGAAATGGTGATTTGAATTGGTGAAGCCATGAAAATGTTTAAGAAATTGTGATGATCTTTTCACTTCGATCTTAATTTACTTTTAATCTGGCCAATTAATTTGTTAAAATGTGTTGAGTTTTACAACTAAAGTGAAGATTACATCCAAGATTCAGGGAGGTCAAAGCCCTTGGAAGTTGGGTGCAAATAAATAGGGAAATATTATTATCGGGCGTAGAATTGGAGATTTTAGAGTTACAGACTAAAATCCCCAATTCAGTCATATCGTTTGGGTGCTCATGTGTAGATGTTAGGCCTCAGGTGAGGGGAACGTGGGAGCTCCAAAGTGAGAGCCAGTATCCTCCCAGCCTAACCTCAGAATCAGTAACCAAGCATAAGATTAGTCAATGTTCTTTATGTCTGGACCAAAGGGTAAAGAATAGGTATGCTCCTATTTGGCTAATATAAATTGAACTAATTCTCATTCACTATAATTTCTTGACAAGGAGAATGATGTTTTCTTATATATTAAATATCACATTAGATGGGTAAAGAATAGGTATGCTCCTATTTGGCACAATATAAATTGAACTAATTCATTTTATCCAAAATAGGTATGCTCCTATTTGGCACAATACAATTTGAACTGATTCACTTTATCCATTCACTATAGAATAGTTATGCTCCTATTTGGCACAATATAAATTGAACTAATTCATTTTATCCATTCACTATAATTTCTGTGCTCCTATTTGGCACAATACAATTTGAACTGATTCACTTTATCCATTCACTATAATTTCTTGGGAGAAAGATGCTTTCTTATATTGAATATCACATTTAAACTCTCATTAGTATCATTCGTTATTTAATAGGAGAAGGATGTTTTCTTATATATTGAATATCACATTAAAATCTTTATTAGTACAATTAGTTACTTTCTTATATATCGAATATCACAATTACACCCTATTTTCTATCATTAGTTACTTATTAGTTATTAAAATTATCTATGAAGGATGCTTTCTTATATATTGAATATCACAATTAAACCCTACTTTATATCATTAGATATTTAGCACAATATAATTTGAACTAATTCATTTTATCCATTCACTATAATTTGGTAAAGAATAGGTATGCTCCTATTTGACACAATCTAAATTGAACTAATTCACTTTATCCATGCAATATAATTTGAACTAATTCACTTTATCCATTCACTATAATTTCTTGACAAGGAGAAGGATTCTTTCTTATATATTGAATATCACAAATTAAACCCTACTTTCTATCTTTAGTTTTTTATTAGTTCAATTTGAACTAATTCACTTTATTCATTCACTTTAATTTCTTGACAAGGAGAAGGACATTGAACTAATTCATTTTATCCATTCACTATAATTTCTTGACAAGGAGAATGATGCTTTCTTTAGTCATTGAATATCACAATTAAACGTTATTTTCTATAATTAATTATTATCCAAATTATCTACTTGTTTCAATTGCCTATTAGTGACAGATAAACAACTTGAACGTCATTGTAGTTGAAGTATTGCTTTTTATTAAATCTTAGTCCGTAGTATTCTATTTCTCCCTCTCGGATAGATATCTAGGACTATTATAACCCAGGTTGGAAGAATCATCCAAATCTTAATTGGAATAACAATTTTTCGACAAATCAACAATNCTATTCTTCAACGCCTCTTATCATGGAAGAAAAATCATCTAAGCAATTTGTGGATGTTCAACCTTCATATGAAACCTTAAATGTTATTACTAGACCCAACAACCGTACTCAAACTATTATAACCCAGGTTGGAAGAATCATCCAAATCTTAATTGGAATAACAATTTTTCGACAAATAAAAAATGGGCAAACAACTCAGTGAACCCATTAGGAAATTCATCCAACCAAGGAAATGTTAATTATACCTTCTTATATAATACTCAAATTAAGGAGAAGAAGTTATCTATGGAAGGACAAACAACCCAGTGAACCCATTAGGAAATTCATCCAACCAAGGAAATGTTAACTATAGATCTTTTTTTCCTTCAGGATTTAACAGTAACACTCAAATTAAGGAAAAGAGGTTATCTAAGGAAGAGCTAGTGAACCCATTAGAAAATTCATCCAACCAAGGAAATGTTAACTATAGACCTTCTTATCCTCGAACAACCCAATGAACCCATTAGGAAATTCATCCAACCAGGGAAATGTTAACTATAGACCTTCTTATCCTCCATGATTTAACATAATACTCAAATTAAGGAGAAGAAGTTATCTATGGAAGGACAAACAACCCAGTGAACCCATTAGGAAATTCATCCAACCAAGGAAATGTTAACTATAGATCTTTTTTTCCTTCAGGATTTAACAGTAACACTCAAATTAAGGAAAAGAGGTTATCTAAGGAAGAGCTAGTGAACCCATTAGAAAATTCATCCAACCAAGGAAATGTTAACTATAGACCTTCTTATCCTCGAACAACCCAATGAACCCATTAGGAAATTCATCCAACCAGGGAAATGTTAACTATAGACCTTCTTATCCTCCATGATTTAACAGTAATATTCAAATTAAGGAGAAGAAGTTATCTATGGAAGAGCTGGTATTAAACATTGGTTAACAATTACAGAATCAAGGAAATCAATTACAAATTCAAGGGAATAAATTACAAAATCAAGGAACTGCTATTAAGAATATTGAGAACCAATTAGGGCATATCGCTATTGCACTTAGTAACCGAACAATAGGAACTTTTCCAAGTAATGTGGAACCAAATCCTAAAGATCAAGGAAAAGAAAAAATCAAGGCGATTCAATTACAAAATGGAAAAGAATTAGAGACAAGAGTACAAAAAGAAATAGAAACTGAAAAAGAAAAAGTGGATACAAAAAANGAAATTGTTGAACATCTACTGAATGAAAATTTTAAAGAACATTTCAAAGATTAAAAGTATTTTGAAGAACAATTTGAAGAAAATGATGAAATTATTCTGGATAAATTAGAAAGTGAAGAATCAGATTATGTTGAGGAAAGATTTAAAATGTTGGATATTACAGAAAATGTTGATAAGAATCTATTTCCATCAATTATGAAACCACCTGAACTTGAGTTGAAAACATTACCTAACTACTTGAAGTATGTATTTTTGGGAGACTCAACTACATTACCTGTTATTATATCTTAAGAATTAAATGATTTACAAGAACAAAGACTGATAGATACATTGAAAAGATATAAGAGAGCTTTTGGTTGGACCTGTTTGATCATTAATGTGCTTAGTTAATTCTCATTTCTGCTCATCTATCGTTACTCTTCCAGTGGCTAGGAAGGTCTCCCCAAAATGATAGGTATCTCTTTATCTTATTCTATGTCTAACACAATTAAATCAATAGGAAAGATAAGTTGATCCACTTTCACTAGGACATCTTCTATAACTCCTTTAGGGTAATTTATTGATCTATTTGCTAAATGCAGGGTTATAGTAGTAGGGATTATTTCTCATAATCCTAGACTTTTAAATAATGATAATGACATAAGGTTGATGCTTTCTCCTAAATCACATAAAGCTTTCCCATAAAATTTGACTTCTATTGCACATGGAATTGTAAAGCTACCAGGATTTTAAGCTTTTCAATAAGCTTCTTCTGAATTATAGCATAACACTCCTCACAAAGCGCAACAGTCTCATTATCTTCAAACTTCATTTTTCTTTTAAGAATATCCTTCATAAACTTCACATAGCTTGACATTTGTTCTAAGGCTCCAGCAAATGGAATATTAATTATAAGCTTCTTAACAATTTTTAGAAATTTTAAAAATTTCTTATCCAACCTTTGTTGTCGAATCCTCTGAGAAAATTGTGGCGGTGGTCTTTCTAAATCAACTTTAAGTGGAGAAATAGATCTTTCTAAGCCTTTTAGAGCCTCCTCTTTTGGTTCTTCAATCTCTTCTCTCTCTACTTCAGTTTCTTTTTGAACTCTACCTTCCAATTATCTGCCGCTTCTAAGTTGAATGGCTTTTACTTGCTCTTTATTCTAGTTTTTTTGATTTACGTCTATAATACTAGGAAGTGTTCCTTGGGATCTATTANGAAGTTTTCTGGGACATGTTGGTTTTTACAGACATTTTATTAAAGATTTCTCCAAAGTTACTAAACCTCTATGCCAACTTTTAGAAAAGGACAAGAAATTTGAGTTTACTGAAAGGCTGCTTAAATGCCTTTGAGTTATTAAAGGAAAAATTAATCACAGCCCCTATTATAGTTTCACCTTTATCAAAAGAAAAATTAATCACGACCCCTACTATAGTTTCACCTAACTGGGAGAAACCATTTGAACTGATGTGTGATGCTAGTGATTACGCTATTGGAGCTGTCCTTGGACAAAGGTATGAAAAGATTTTTAAGGTGATATACTACGCTAATAAAAATCTTAATGATGCTCAAATTAATTATACTGTTACTGAAAAAGAGCTACTAGATATCATATATACTTTAGATAAATTTTTATCTTATTTAATTGGAGCTAAATGTGTTATGTACACTGATCACTCAGCTATTAAATATCTGATGCAAAAGAAAGAAGCCAAACCAAGGTTGATTAGATGGATATTATTGATGCAAGAATTTAATCTTGTAGTTATTGATAAAAAGGTAACTGATAATCAAATTGCTGATCATTTGTCAAGATTAGAAAACCCTGAATTATTTGATGTTGAAAATGAAATTACAGACAGTTTCCCTGATGAACAGCTTTTTAATGTTAGTGTGTGGAAAATACCATGGTATGCTGATATTGTTAACTATATTATAAGTGATATTATGTCACCTATGCTGAAATTGCAACAGCAAAAGAAATTCATTCATGATGCAAAAGAATATTTTTGGGATGAGCCTTATTTATATAAATAATGTAAGGATCTGATTATGAGGAGATGTGTACCTTATGAAGAAACTGAACTGATTATTAAAATGTCATGATTTTGAATTTGGAGGATATTTTGGGAGCGATAAAACTGCTTATTAAATTTTACAAGCTGGATTTTATTGGCCTACTATATTTAGAGATGTTTATAGATATATAAAAACATGATCGATGTCAACGTGTAGGCAATATATCTAGAAGAAATGAAATGCCTCTGAATTTCATGGCAAGCTGGATTTTATTGGCCTACTATATTTAGAGATGTTTATAGATATATAAAAACTTGTGAACGATGTCAACGAGTAGGTAATATATCTAGAAGAAATGAAATGCCTCTGAATTTCATATTAGAAGTTGAATTTTATTGGCCTACCATATTTAGAGATGTTTATAGATATATAAAAACTTGTGATCGATGTCAATGAGCAGGTTATCTAGAAGAAATGAAATGTCTCTAAATTTCACATGGGAAGTTGAGATCTTTGATGTTTGGGGATTAGATTTTATGGGACCAGCTATTCCCTCATTTGGGAACTTATATATATTAATTGCAGTAGACTATATTTCTAAGTGGATTGAAGCACAAGCTTTACCTCGTTGCGACACTAAAAGTGTTTCAAGATTTTTAATGAAAAATATTTTCACTAGATACGGAATGCCTAGGATGATTATTNCCACAGAATCTCTATAGCCTATCATCCTCAAACCAGTGGGTTAGCTGAAGTTTATAATAGAGAGATTAAACAAATACTGGAAGATTATAAACTCTAGTAGAATAGATTGGTCCACTAGATTGGATACTGCATTATGGGCTTACAGGACTTTCACACTCAAACTAGTGGGTTAGCTGAAGTTTCTAATAGAGAGATTAAACAAATACTTGAGAAGACTATAAACACTTGTATAGTAGATTGGTCCACTAGATTGGATATTGCATTATGGGCTTACAGGACTACTTATAAAACTCCTAGTGGAATGANCATAGAATCTCTACTGCTTATCACCCTTAAACCAGTGAATTAGCTGAAGTTTCTAATAGAGAGACTAAACAAATACTTGAAAAAACTGTAAACCCTAGTAGAAAAGATTGGTCCACTAGATTGGATACACCATTATGAGATTACAAGACTGCTTATAAAACTCCTATTGGAATAACTCCTTACAGACTGATTTTTGGAAAGACTTGTCACTTNGTGGAATGACTCCTTACAGACTAAATTTTGGAAAGACTGGTCACTTACCAGTAGAATTGTAGCATAAGGCATATTGGGTGATTAAAGAATTCAATTAAAATTTGAAAGATGCTGGTAAGAAGAGATTGTTACAATTAAATGAATTGGAAGAATTAAGAAACAATCTTATGATAATGATAGAATTTATAAGGAAAAGCTAAAGTTATGGCATGATCGAAAGATTAATATGCTGGTAAGAAGAGATTGTTACAATTAAATGAATTGGAAGAATTAAGAAATGAATCTTATTTGGTAAGAAGAGATTGTTACAAATAAATGAATTGGAAGAATTAAGAAATGAGTCTTATGATAACGACAGAATTTATAAGGAAAAAATTAAAGTTATGGCATGATCGGAAGATTAACCAGAAGAACTTTGAATTAAATGAATTGGAAGAATTAAGAAATGAGTCTTATTATAACAACTTAAGAAGAGATTGTTACAATTAAATGAATTGGAAGAATTAAGAAATGAATCTTATGATAATGTAGAATTTATAAGGAAAAATTAAAGTTATGGCATGATCGGAAGATTAACCAGAAGAAATTTAAACCAGGACAAGATGAAAAAATTAAAGTTATGTCATGATTGGAAGATTAACCAAAAGCACTTGGAACTAGGACAAGAAGTTTTACTTTACAACACTAGGTTGAAATTATTTCCTGGAAATTGAAGTCTCGTTGGTTAGGGTCATTTACTGTGACTCAAGTTTATACTTACGGGAGTTGAAGATCGAAAAACAGGAAATAGATTTAAAGTAAATGGACATAGATTAAGCTATTGAAATTGAAGACTAGAAAATGTGAAATAGATTTAAAGTCAATGGATATAGATTAAAACCATATTATGAGGGTAAAAGACCAAATTTTAAAGAGGTTTTAATGATCGGTCAANGCATATTGGGCGATTAAGGAATTCAATTATAATTTAAAAGATGCTGATAAGAAGAGATTGTTACAATTAAATGAATTGGAAGAACTAAGAAATGAGTCTTATGATAACGACAAAATTTATAAGAAAAAATTAAAGTTATGGTATGATCGGAAGATTAACCAAAAGAACTTTGAATCAGGAGAAGAAGTTTTACTTTACAACACTAGGTTGAAGTTATTTCCTGGGAAATTGAAGTCTCGTTGGTTAGGGCCCTTTATTATGACTCAAGTTTATACTTACAGAGCTATTGAAATAGAAGATCAGAAAACAGGAAATAGATTTAAAGTAAATGAACACAGATTAAAACCATATTATGAGGGTAGAAGACCAAATTTTAAAGAGGTTTTAATGATCAGTCAACCTGAATGACACCAGAATAGGTCAGGCTGACAACGTTAAACCAAGCGCTTTATGGGAGGCAACCCATATTTATCTTTACTTTTATCGCAATTGTAGTAGTTTTTATTTGAAATTATTGTTAGTTTGTGGTAGTATTAAACTCTACTACTCTTATTTACCCTAGAAATATCTTAAAAATTGGGATCTATGAAGAAAAATTGGAACGCATTCGGACTAGAGCGAAACTGTGAAAATTTTGCCTTGGACGCTAACGGTGCCCTCGACTCTGCCGACGGCTGGTTTTTCCTGAGAGTGCAGACAAAATTAATACAGAGGCTCGTTGACAGCGCCATCGACCCCGCCGACGGCAAAACCGGTGAATTGACGGTTGTGCGGATTCAAATGGCGGTTTTTGGCGGATTTTGGGCGGGAATTGTCTTTTTAAACTCAAAAATTCGAATTTTAGTTCATATTTTCCCTCCAAAAATGAAGTAAAACTCTACCAATTTCATTCCTATGACGTCTAATTCCCTTGATAATCCCATAATGCGAGTTTTCAATCGACGAAAGTTTATTAGTGCGGAAGCACAGCGAATCTTCAACAAGTTGCTGATGAAGAAAAAATTGATCAAAGAACGAGGATTCATGAATCGGGGATTGAATAACTCCACGACGGATATTGAAGAAACGATAGTACAGTGAAGATGGGAAGTGATGTACTACACTACTGCCGCCGTGATGGTTCCTGTGGTAAAAGAATTTTATGCAAATTTACATGGAATCAACCAAAGAGTTGTTTATGTGCGAGAAGATGGATCACTTTCACTTCTGTCTGCCACTATTCTAATTTCATCCCAACAAGAAACCAGATGAATGAGATTTACCAATATTTAACGGACAAAATTGACGACTGGGAAACAAGAGAAAATGTGTATCTTAGTTTTTTTGCAACACTCCTGAATCCCGTTTTGAAACATTGGCACTTTTTCATTTCTGCGAAACTATTACCGACAACGAAGATTAGTAAAGTTTCTAAAGAAAGTGTCATTTTGAATTACTTCATCCAAAGGGGACTGCCTATCGACATTGGATCTATAATTGTGAAGTCGGGGCCTGATTGTTCATGGATCAACTTATGGCCTTGGACACCCCTCCACAATTTTCTCACTTTGTAGTCAGTTCTAAGTGTCCTATGAAAATTGGGAAAAGGTACTGCTACCTTGGAAGCTTTTGGATCCAACTGAAAGATTCCCAATTTTTGAAGATGAAAATGACATGGCAATTATAATTGATCAATCATCTTAGAATTAACTGCCAGTTCAACCCTTAATTCCTGACAAGTCTCTGGTAATCCTGCGCCGAATCAAGAAATTGGAAAAGGAGGTACAAAATGTCATGAATGCGATTAATAATATGTTCGATTTCTTTTATCATCTAGACTGGAGGATGAAGGAACATTTCGAGCACTCTGAACATTTAGAAGATAGCTTGATACGACTGATGAGGAGGCTGAAATTGATAGAGGACTGGAGGATGAAAGAACATTTTGAGCACTCTGGACATTTAGAAGATAGTTTGATTGATTGATGAGGAGGATGAAATTGATAGAAGAGGATTCTATTGAAGAATTTCCATTCTGACCCTTCTACAACCTCTTCGTTCATGTGCAATTAATAGGTGATCTGAGAGGAGAATCGAGTACCGAGTCTGAGGATTAGTAGATTTATATTACTACTTATCTGTCTATCTATGTATTTTGATTTTAACTTTATATTTGCTTTACTTTAGAATTATGTTTTTAGATCTCTGTATAGTTGAGACTAAGCATAGGATGTTTTGTTTTCAGTGTTTTGAGTGTTGTGGCTTAGATTGCGACGCTGAATTAATGTATTGAGGTTGAGAAAATACCAAACTTAGGTGTGTTATGTAACGTATATTGTA
>JXCR01127132.1:393244-405324 GCA_002079205.1 Phalaenopsis hybrid cultivar
GTTCAAAATCATTAAAGGCTATCGAGATATAATAATCCTCACTTGAAAAAGGAAAAAGAAAGGATTGAAAACAATCCCTGAAAAGAAAAATAAGATTGAAAGCAATCCAAATGAAAAAGAAAAGAGAAAAGAAAGAAAAAAATTATTATTGAAGTGAGGAGAAGCTTGAGGATATGCCTAATCAAAAATTGGTTTCACTAGACCTACCTGAAGGGAAAACTTAAATACATTTCTGAACCTATATTTATGGAATTAGATCTTTTACTAGTGGAGTTCTCATGAAGTTCATATCTCTTGGATATTCTAAGTGACTTAATATTACAACATATAGTTATTCTTGAAATAAATAGAAGACTAGAATTCTTAAACTTGATGACTAGATAATCTTGTGGCTACAGAGTTAATTCAATTACTTGATTTTTTTTTTGAAAATCTCACTATGATATTTATTTAAGTCAAACATATAGTATTTCTAAATTAAAACTTTACTGCAATAGATCACAACTTTTATATAGTACTAAAATTACTTGAGGACAAGTAATAGTTAAGTTTGAGGGATTTTGACCAGAGGAAAATATGTTGAGATTTTCATACATATTTTATACTATTTTTGATGATATTGCACTTTAAAGAAAGGTATTTTTTTATGTTTTGTTACAGGAATGAAGAATTAGGGTCAATGGAGCAAAAAGATGCAAAAAGGAGCGAATTTGGAGCGAAAAGGACCAAAATGTGAAGATTTTGAACTAGGGCGACGACGGAGCCATCGACGCCGTCGAGGGTTAGCTTTTCCTGAGGCTACAGGACAAATTCTCCAGAAGGTCGCCGACGGCACCCTCGAGGCCTCCAACGGCGAGATCGATGGTTATGCCTACTCAAGCTTTGGATAAGGCCAAATTTTGAAGGGATGCTTAGGCAACTCTTGGGAAAGCTCATCCACAACTTTAAAAGAAAATTTTGGCCGAAAATTAGAGAGGTCCTGGATGTTAGACAGGTCCTAGAGTGTATAGAATTTCCATTAGTGTGTAACAATTGTGAGGATTTCTTCGAGAGATTGTAAGGGTGGAGGGAAAGTAAGAGATTTCTTCCTCCTTGCTACTTTGAAAAGGAATTCTGTGTGCTGTAAAGAAAGGAAGAGATGCAGAGGAACTTCAAGGAGTGTTCTTGGGGAGAAATTAGAAAAAAGTTATTTACTTGTTGTAGTTTGTATGACTTTGATTTTATATATGAATTTCGAGTTTCATTGTGTTTTTCCCATGAGTTCTGAGTAGTTTTCTCTTTCTTTCTCATTGTCTCGAGATTTGTGAAATGGTGATTTGAATTGGTGAAGTCATGAAAATGTTTAAGAAATATGATAATCTTTTCACTTAGATCCTAATTTACTTTTAATCTGGCCAATTGACTTGTTAAAATATGTTGAGTTTTACAACTAAAGTGAAGATTACGTCTAAGATTCAGGGAAGTCAAAGCCCTTGGAAGTTGGGTGCAAATAAATAGGGAAATAATATTATCGNCTTCCTAAAACTTCTAGGCACGTTTTAAAACTGCTCTTACATGTTCAAGCCAACCAATTTGCAGTTAGAACTTCTAGAACCCAAAATTCGCACATGTTTTTTTACTATTGTGCTTAAGCGTTGGATCTTGGCGCTTAAGCGCTAGTGCTCAAGTTAGAACAGGTCAACTTAACTTTCAAACATTAGTTCTAACATGTTTAAGCCATCTTTTATGGTCTTAAAATAATCACTAACTTAATATATAATCAAATTACTACTAGAATTTTCTAATTTACACACAATAACATAACAATAAAAATAAACAAAGATAATTATGGGGTGCCTCAAACAAAGCGCTTGGTTTTATGTCGTCAGCCCGACGTAATCAGTGCTTATTCTAGTTGATCCAACATCAGAAAATCATTTAATTTGAGTTGGTCACCTAAAAAGTNATTCTTCTAACTTGGGTTATAATAATTCAAATATGGGTTATTATACTTGTTATTTATGTCATTCAAAGTTTTTAATGATGCTTGAGAATGTACTATTTGGCTTAATGAATTCTCTTTAATCATAGGTATTGGTTAAGAAAAATTCAATCCAAATTGGTCTAACTTCCTTGAAATTGCAACAACTTTATTTGCTAACATGGAAAAAGCATCAGTTTTATGAACGTTGGCTACTTTCTTAAGATTTACCATCTTAGAAGGCCATTGAAAATTATTGGTAGTCATCTCTTCTATTAAAGCATAAGTGTCATTAAATGTATTTAACATCAATGAACCACCAGAAACAACCTTGATAATAGATCTAAGAGTTCCAACTAATACATTGTAAAATGTTTGAATTATTAACCAATCTGGTATATCATGGTATGGACACTTTCTTAAGAGTTCTTTAAATCGCTCCCATGCTTCATAAATAGATTCCCCTTCAAACTGACTAAAAGATGTAATATCGTTTTTAAGCTTCACAATTTTTTTATGGTAAAAAATATTTAGCAAGGAATATTTGTGCTAAATCACTCCAAGTTCTGATAGATCCAGGTGATAATGAATGTAACCTTATCTTAGCCTTATTGCTTAGTGAGAAAGGAAATAATCTAAGTATTATAGCATCATCTGATATACCATCATATTTAAATGTAGCAAANCAGGACGAATTATTAAGCAACATAATAAGTTTAAAAGAACTCGGGACTTTCCACCAGACAACGAGAAAGCAGCACAAACCTGCTTCTTTTTCTAGATCTGTTGGATGCCTCGGAGATCTACTAAACTTAATATATTTCACTTTATAAAATCATTCTTAATTGATCAAATAGGTACCCACCAAGATATGACCTAGCGTTAGGTAGGTCGTCAAAATTTTACTTCCCTGTTTCATATAAACTGCCTTAACATGCCTTTTGAGTTTCAGGTGGTCGAACGAGAAGACTCACCAGGTACGCTTTTATAGTTTTCAGTATTGTCTTTCTTGTACTTTCATATTGTACATTTATACCTGCAAACTTGCATGCTAAACAATGACGCCACCGTGCATGAAAACTAAAACTATTAGGATAACCAAAAAACTAAAACCAAAACCAAAACTTAAATCAACCAAGATAAAATTCACCGCCACAACATTCAAAATATAAAACAACTCANGAGTTATGCGGCGGCGAAACCTGGTAAGCATAGCACTCTTCCGTGAATCTTAAAATTTCTTGTTCTATGTGTGGTGAGATCTGGAAGTTAGCCGCTTTGGTGGAGGTGTTGGGGGTTTGGCGAAAGGCTAAAATATATAGAAATTTCACGTTTTCAATGCAACTATTTTCACTTTAGGGTTTTTGACTGCTAGTTTTATCTTCCAAATTTCAGATTCGACAGTGAACAATTTTTCTGCAGTAATCCTTGCTAAAAAGTTTCTTATATTAGATGTTTTACTATAGTTTTTCAAGAAGGATATTTGATAAAATCTGCAGTAATCCTTATTATTTTCTGTCTATAACTTTGCTCAAGCCTCAGAGCGAGAGTAATGTTTTTTTATTTTTATCTTTGTCATCACTGCAATGAATAATATGTTTCCGTTTATTGGAAAACATGATACTTATGGAAGAGATGCTTGATGATTGTATTTCCCCATACTAAATCTTGAATTTGATGTATTCTCTAAAAGTTAAATCAACGACTCATGATGGACTTATTGGGCTTATATACTACTTTAAGGTATTGCCCCAAATCCAACCGAGCTACTATAGACTATAGTTTGATGCTGATTTGTAGAATGGAGTATGACCTATTTCAAAAAATTGGCTTAGACTTTGCTCAATGTCATGGTGATATATTGGTTGTTACAATTATAAATATTGCATGGAATTTGAAGCTTTCCTTGACATTGTTGGCATCACAAATATGATTTATTCGATTACAAAGTTGGTTAATTAAATTGACTCTTGATCAAAATGTGGTAAGTTCATAACAATTATATGTTCGACGGTTCATTTATGTGTTTGCCAAATCATCATGCTTATTTATTCCTTATTGGTCGATTGAGAGGAGCATTGGTTTCCTTCAGACTTAAATCATATCTGTATAAGAAAAATACCTTTTGTGTATTATTGAATGATTTGGAATAAAGTAGACTTTTTTCGTATTTGATTATGTTCGTCAGTCACATGAGGAACTTTCTCATTATTGTGGAAATTATCTGTGGAAGTAACTCTCTCACTAGGTTTTCTTTTTCTTTCTTTGGAATAATTTTACTTTTTACATTCGGTGCTATCATTGGGACAATGAAGAAGAAAATAACTTTCATTAGGTGCTAAATTCACAAAGAATTGGATGAGTTCATGGAAACAGACAAAATCACATTGAAGCTTGTATTTCACCATCTTGATCCTTTTATACTATAATTCTTATCAACAGCCTATTGTTCTTAAGTGATCCTTATCCATGATGTTTAGCGCTTTGATATCCTTTCTAAGATCTCCAATACTTAAGCAGGTTTTATGGAAGTATACATCAAGTCTTTTAATTGTGCAATAACTTTGTTAGTGAGCCATTTTCTTGCGCTCATTAAAGTAGTATGTGTTTTTTTCAATTGGTTATCTCCATGCTATTGTCAAGCTATCTCATTTGGTCATCTAAGTCTGCTCTGTAAATTCACCTTGCAAGCTAGCTCAATAAGCCCTCTTGATCATCTTAGTCGGCTATCTTAATTCCCGTGACAAACAAATTGGTCGATCCCCTTGGTCTCTCAATCAACTATTATAATTTTTTTAGCAAATTATATCAGCTTGCTCTCCCCATCTTCTCTGTCGGTTTATCTTAGTAAAATTGGACACAACCATCATTACCATCATGGCTATTTCAAGCGCTCGTCTTCTTAGAATATTCTCTATTCTCTCCATGCATTTCAATGAAAGTTATTTCATCATACTCTAAATTTCTTGTAATAGATAATTACGTTTGTATAAAATGTTTCTTAGCTAAATTTGGGTAGGCTTTTCAATCATCTCATGTGCAACATGGCATTTAATGTTGCAGTAGGTCCAAATGATTATACTTATAGTGACTTGCCACCTATATTTATTCATACGTAATTATGTATGTATAAAATGTTTCATAGCTATATCTGGTAATCTTCTCAATCATCTCATGTGCAACATGACACTCTATGTGGCAGCAGGTCCAAATGATTATACTTTTAAAGGCCTGCCACCCATCTTTATTTTAATAAAACTCCTAACAAAAATTTTCATCATTCTTAGATATCAAGTAGAACATTTGGCGTGCAGGTAACACAATTAAAGCTTATAAACAGTAAAATTGTCAATATTAAATTAATTTAATATGAACTAATTATAGTTTGGTGTCTGTGCGAAGAAAAGAAAATGTTTTTTCCTCATGAAAGGTATGACAATTGTGATGCTGTCAATTGCTAAATCTAAAGTCTCAAGAAATAGCCATTCGAATTAATAATCCAATTGTACTATAGTTGACCACACAATAGCTCTCTATCCTTAACATTCTCCCCTCGGTTTATTTTCTTCCTATGTGAAACCCCTCTAATGGATTACTCTCCAACACTNCGTGATGTTTTCAATTGCTAAATCTAAAGTCTCTCAAGAAATACCCATTCGAATTAACAATCCAATTGTACTATAGTTGACCACACAATAGGTCCCGATCCTTAACATTCTCCCCTCGGTTTATTTTCTTCCTATGTGAAACCCCTCTAATGGATTACTCTCCAACACTNTGTGATGTTTTCAATTGCTAAATCTTAAGTCTCTCAAGAAATATCCATTCGAATTAACAATCCAATTGTACTATAGTTGACCACACAATAGCTCTCTATCCTTAACATTCTCCCCTCGGCTTATTTTCTTCCTATGTGAAACGCCTCTAATGGATTACTCTCCAACACTCTTTTTTGAGTGAAGAGAATTTTCTTTTGAGTGAAGAGAGTTTTTTTTTTCAAAGGCTATCATGTGCATAGTTTTTCTTACTATTCTTTTAGAGCAATTTTGTGTTTTGCCCNCTTGAGTGAAGAGAGTTTTCTTTTGAGTGAAGAGAGTTTTCTTTTTTCAAAGGCTATCATGTGCATAGTTTTTCTTACTATTCTCTTAGAGCAATTTTGTGTTTTTTCCCTTCAAGTTGCCAGTCTAAATTCTTTGTAAATTTTAAAATCAGCGTGCGTTGAACTTTTAAAATTACTCAAAGGAAAAAAAAACGTTTATTTTTTTAAAGCAAGCTTAAGAAGAAAAGGGTTTGTTTCTTGATTTAATGATTTTACTGCTAGACTCTGTCTTAGCAAACATAAAGTGTGTATTGAAGTTGATAGTGTTGGCTTCTTCAACAGTGGTAGATCTATGTAGTCTTGGAATGCGTTTTAGCCTTTTGGTGGTGAAAAAACAGAAAGGTAGCCATCGTTCTTAATAAAAGGAAAAGAGCCAAAATGATGTTCTTATCGAGATGTCTTCAAAAAGTGACAAACACTTCTTATTCCTTAAAACACTACTTATTTTTTTGTTGATGGGATTTTCTTTAGGCACATGGAGTGCACTAATTACATCATGATTCAACCTATAAATTAATGAGATGTAAGATTGGTTTGGCATGCAATTAAAAAAAAACAAGAAAAACTTTGAAATGTTATAAATAATGACTCCATTAAATATATTTTGTCATATAATATGATGATTGTTACATTGCATCTTGTCTTAGAATCATAAAATCCACCACTTAATATATGAATTCTTTGGCTCAAGATAGGCTGAGACAGAGATGGGAAATGAATGTAAATATATTGAACAATTGCTACACTACAATAATTCTTTGTTGATTTGAGTGGATGATTAGGATTTGTGGTTGCCGGAAGCACCAATCTCGAGATAACTATAATAAGCAGTGGATTTTTTTTTTAGTTCCATGACTTAAATATAAGTTCTTACGATCAAATCTTCGATGAAAATGTTATTTCAATTTTGAGCTTCTTCATTTGGCTTGGTTCTGTATTCCCAACATTAATGAATGGAAAAATGTAACAATTGGCTCTCACCCAGTTAGTTTTTGGGCAGCATCATAATATGTTGGTAAAACCGTTTCACCTATTTAGCCATTCCTTCAAGATATCAAACTAATTAAAAGGGTCTTGATAGCGTTGGCTTGCGTCATTTTCTTTCACCCTAAAGTGGAGCATAATAATTAAGTACTTGAGCTTCACCCTAATAACTTCATACTTCAACAATGACATCAACCCCCTTAGCTCACCAACGTTAGTTTTGGCTCTTTTAGCATTCCCTTCGCTGAGGGTTTGCATATTATTACTGACTAAATAGGCTTTAGGGTTTTCGCACTCCCAATTGTTCAATGATTTTTTGTTCTGGTGATTAAACAATATTGCCCTTTAAGAAACATTCAATCATGTATAATTAATCATGGAAGTATTGTTGGTTCTGTGCTTTGGACTTCCCAGATTTATTATGCTTATATATAAACCATTCCTCATTAGGGCTGTCAAAAAAACTTGTCGTTCGCGAACAGTTCGTGTTCGGCTCGCCAGAAAGTTCGTATTTGATTCGTTCGATAAACAAACGAGACGAACACATAATTTTTTTTAGTTTGGTTTATAAACGAACCAAACACGAACAAACCTGTATTCGATCTTGTTTGAATCGTTATTGTTCGAATTATAAAATAATTTAAAATAATTTATATAAAAATTATAACTATAGACTAAAAATAATTTTAAATTAAATACATATTCATAAAATTTAATATTATAACTTATAATTCATTAAAATATTTTAAATAATAACTTAATCTAATTTAAAAAAAATTAATTCCTATAAATTATAATATATACTAAATTATTAATAATGATATTTTTTTTATTAGTCATAAATATTTAGGGTTTGTCGTTTTTATTTGTTCTCTAATTTCTACTTTTATTGGCCTCTTCTTCGAGTCTTCTCCCTCTCCTTTGAAAATCTCGAAAGGCCTGTAGCAGCGAGTGCTTAGGGTTTGTCATTTTTGTTCGTTCTCTAATTTCTACTTCTATTTGTATGCGATATAGTGTGTTTGTCCTCGGCGAGTTGGCGTTGGCTCAACTACTCGGTATTCTTGCTTGGTTGCTTGATATTCTTGCTCGAGTGCTTGTTTGGCTTCCGAGGTGTTATTTTTTAGTATATTTTCTCTAATATTTCATATTTATCTTCAGGTTCACCTCTTAGCTTAATTTTTTTAAAAATTTCTTTTAGATTTATTTAGATTTTTTGAGTGAAACCCATTTTTTGAAGTTTTTGGGAGTGAAATCTCGCATATTGCCTCTACATCTAATTTTTTATGGCTGAGATATGATGTAAGGATTTTGCTGTGTACTATGAGGATCATTCAAATCTTCGATGAAAATGTTATTTCAATTTTCAGCTTCTTCATTTGGCTTGGTTCTGTATTCTCAACATTAATGAATGGAAAAATGTAACAATTGGCTCTCACCCAGTTAGTTTTTGGGCAGCATCATAATTTGTTGGAAAACCCTTTCACCTTTAAAGCCTTTCCTTCAAGATATCAAACTAATAAAAGGGATTTGACAGCGTTGGCTTGTGATGCTTCTTTCACCCTGAATTTGAGCATAATGATCAAGTACTTGAGCTCAAACCTAGTGACTTCCTACTTCAACAAAGACATCACCCCCCTTACGTCGCTAACGTTAGTTTTGTTAAGCATTCCCTTTTTTGAGGGTTTGCATATGCCTTTTGACTAAAAAAGCTTTTAGGGTTTTCACACTCCCAATTGCTCAATGATTTTTTATTTGGTTGATTAAACAATATTGCCCTTGGAGGAACATTCAATCATATATAATTAATCGTGGAAGTATCGATGGTTCTATGCAGTGAACTTTCCAGAATTATTATGTTTATTTATGAAGCATTCCTCATGCAAATTAGAAAGATTCTTAATTAAATATAAACTTTTAGTGACACCCATTCAAATATTGGTATTAGTAGTAAACATTGTTATATCTGATGAGGTGCTGTCAGCAATATGAACCTCAGTTAAAAGAGAAAATCATTTCTAGAATTTGGGTTGGAACTATGGTGAAAGGAGTGGTTGAAGCTAAGACACCTTTTTTGGCTTTACTGCCTGAAGAGAAGTAATCATTCGAGAGAGGCCTTTGGGAGGATATCTTCAGAGGGGTTGAGAACAATTGCTATAAAGTGTGATGTTTGTTATATTTTGGGTGAATGATGCTCTTTGTACTCATTTTTGAAATAGGATTTGATAGTAGAGGGAAATAATGTATGCCCCGAAGTTGTCAAACAATGTGGGAGGTCATTGTCTTTTTTGATTGGTGGAGTTCATGATTCATTAGAAGGGACATGTTTAACGTTTGAGTCATTGCATTTGTACTTGGTGGTATTTGTAAACATTTATCTTAATGTGTTGTTATCATTGGTTTTCCAGTTTTTATCATGGTGAAGCACAATAATGTGGTGCCTAATGGCCACTTCAAAAAGCATTGGCAGAATTATGTTAGAACATGGTTCAATCAGCCTGCTCGTAAGACTAGAAGACGTATTGGTAAGGATCCCGCTCTGTTACATTAATTTTTGCCTCTTATATTTCAATTTTTTTTTTGGCTCATTGTTATGGATTAAACTGTTGATTGGGTAATGCAGCCAGACAAAAGAAGGCAGTGAAGATCTTTCCCCGCCCGACATCTGGCCCTCTTCGCCCAATTGTCCAGTGCCCAACTCTTAAATATAATATGAAATCTAGAACTGGCAGAGGTTTCACCCTTGAGGAGCTCAAGGTATTCAAAATTTTATCAAAGTTGCTCACATTTGCTATTGGTATTTTTATTGCTTTTCAGGCCTTCATTTGACTGTCTTCATGTAGCTTTATGATTTATGCATATGCTTGCTACCTATAATAACTACCTTATCTTTTATCCAATTTGGGCTTCCATTTGTATTTTGTTTAGAGGCATGCCAATTATGTTCTCTCTTTGGTTTACACAATTGTAAATCTTGCAAATTCTCGAGGCATCTAATGGCAGCTGTTGACAATGACTGCAATATTTTTGGTATTTTTCTTAGGCTGCAGGAATTCCAAAGAAGCTCGCTCCCACAATTGGCATTGCGGTGGATCATCGTCGTAAGAATCGCTCGCTGGAAGGTCTCCAAGCCAATGTTCAGAGGCTGAAAACATACAAGGCGAAGCTGGTCATCTTCCCTCGGCATGCTCGCAAGTTTAAGGCCGGAGATTCTGCACCGGAGGAACTTGCTACGGCGACCCAGGTGAAGGGTGACTACCTGCCTATTGTCCCCAGGAAACCTTCAGTTGAGTTGGTGAAGGTTACTGAGGAGATGAAGGCATTTAAGGCTTATGGGAAGCTTCGGGTGGAGAGAATGAATGCTAGGCAGGTTGGTGCCAGGCTGAAGAAGGCTGCAGAAGCAGAGAAAGAAGAAAAGAAGTGAAAACTGTTAGGTGTTTTCTTCTCTCGCAGTAGTGTTTTTGACTGTTGTCTTTGTTTGAAGGGAACGTATTTGTTTTGGAATCGATGGATGACTGTTGCTCTTTTCATTTAAATTAATTTGGCTCTGTTCCTGCTTCGACAAACCATTGTATTTTCTTGAATTAAGAGTAATGGATGATTTTGCAGGGGATTGATTTGTTGTTACTGATTTGATATGGTCAATTAGCTGTAACAATTCTTATGTATTTGCTTGTCTCATTGGTAAATTTACATATTTACGCATGGTACTTAAAATTTTAATATCACATAAAAAAATAATATTATTATATTTTAAAATCATGCATAGTTTTAAAGCATCAAAGTGATGGTGCTATATCTGAAGGTACAAATAATGATTATGATTGGTCACTTGAACAATGATTACCCATAAATTAATATAATTTATTTAGAGGTAAGTACATACGTAGCATTCGTATTGTTACTATTTATAAATTTTAATACTCTTTCATCCTTTTTTCAAATGAAGACTAAAAAATCAAAATTCATGATAAAAGCCCGACTCACATTTTTTATTTTTATCAAATTCTCGATGATTTAAATGTTACACAGCATAAATACGATGCTTTTAAAATATCCCCTAAGTATTAGATTTTGTGAATAACAATATATGTATATAATTATCCTTATTTATTAGAAAAATACAAGATTTTAAAAATTCTTAAAACCACAAATTTTTACTTTTTTAATTTATTTTTTTTTAAAAATTACAATTACCAAATATGTTTTAATTTAAAATAAGTATAAAAAAATAATAAATGACAAAAACAAAAGTGTTGTCATACAAGGCCTAAGCATTCATCTTAGAAACCTCGCCTGACCTCCCATGGCTTGGGATGAGGTAATGGCTTGAATTTATCATTTTAGCTTTCAGCTTGGTCTTTTGTGAAACAAAACTATAATGCATGCTCACTCAACCAGATAGATATGTTCGTCTCACCTAGATGAAGCTATAAGATCAAACCTCATGCAATTTGAGGGGGTAATTCTGAATTTGAGGGGGTAATTCTGAATTTGAGGAGGAGATTTATCTCGTCGGACAATACTTGGGTCCACCCCTGCATATGAGATACTCAAAATAAACTTTAAAATTCCTATAAAATGAATGATCTATTAGAACCCTTTGTTGACCTCACTTTTGTGAGGACCACTTCACTCTCTAGAGAAACCTTGGATTTAGCCCTTATTATAGTGACCTTCTTAGATGATTAGAGATGGAACTCACCTATATAGAACTTTTAAACCAATTTTACATTTACTTGGGGTTTCTAAAGGTTGAGCCTAAATCTTCAGCCCTTGGTTGAGGTGATTGAGGGTCTAGCCCATTGTAAGCCAAAGTTGAATTCCTATAGGTGGAGGATGCCTTAGGTTACCCACGGAGCTTAAAGCCCTAGGATTTCCCCTAATGACCCATTGACTACCCCTAGAGTTCTCATTGACCTAGGAAAACCCATTGGACACAAGGCTAGTCCTAGGCCAATTAATGATTGTATCTCTAACCACAATTACCTAAAAGCCCTAGAAATCCCATGACACCAAAATTCAAAAGAGAAAAGGGGG
>JXCR01127138.1:3921-20312 GCA_002079205.1 Phalaenopsis hybrid cultivar
CCCCCCCCCATTAAAGCAAGGGCAAATATGTAATTTCACATTTTTTTACTTCTCCTCTATAAATAGTGGAATTATTTTATGAGAATGGGCTAATCAACAATTCAGATGATTGTACATTATTGTGCATTGCCCTGGGTCTTAAGCTCAATTCCGTGGGTGTAATTTAGTTAGAGATCAAGCTTTAACAATTAAAAATTTTGACTCGAAAGTAAAACAGTAGAAACTGAAACATTCACTTGTTGTATTTATTTACTCATTTATTCTTATTATCTTTGTTTTGTTTTCTTAGATATTTGAGCATTACCGATGGCAACCGATGCCAGATAGTGTCATCGCCTATGACAAGCAGTGCTTGGGCATCGATCGGGTCAGCACAATGCTGGCATAGACGAGTTAGGCCTGTGCTGGGTGGCCCAGACAATTGTGCGAGCTGGGGATCCGATCTAGTCGTGTTGAATCATGGGTGGTGGGTAGTTGTGTGGGCTGGCGACCGAGTCAAGTCGGGTTAGATTGTTGGATTATGTAGTTTAGTGTGGATCGAAGCGGCTAGATCAGGCCGAGAACTACTTCATGTTGTGCACTGGACTCACACTTGTACACGTGATTACGCGTTTGCATTTGTGCGCAAGATTTATTGCACATTTGCTCACATGTGCATGCACATGCATCCCCATAGATGGTTTCGACACAAAAATATTTATAATATATTGTTTTGACACCAAAAAATTCAAAATTATGGCCTATAAATAGGTCCATTCGAAAGGGGAGAAAGCTGACCTCTCTTTTAGCTGTAGGAGCCCTTTCATGCTGCAATTGCTTCACCTCCTAGGTTGCTATTAGCCAACGACGTTGGAGTTTTTTTAGGCTATTGTTGCCTCCCCTTCTAGGCTAGTGTTGTCCAATGATATTGGAGTTTCTTTTAGGCTACTATCGCCTCACCTTTTGGGTTGTTGTTGCCCAATGCATTGGAGTTCCTTTTAAGTTGTTGTTTGCTAACCTTTTGGCTTGTTTTTGCCCAATGACATTAGAGTTCCTTTCTGGTCATTGTTGTTTCAACTTCTAGGTAGTTGTTGTCCAACGATGCTAGAGTTTTTAGGTGATTTTTGCTTCACCATCTTGGTAGGTGTTGCCACAACTCTTGAACTGGTTTTGGCTAATCTCCAAGTTTTGACCCACGTCCTAGGTTTGTTTTACCTAATCCTATGGGTTGGTGTTGCCCTATCTCTTACGCTGTTATTGCCCTATCTCTTACGCTGTTATTGCCCCAGGTTTTGGGCTTTTTTTTGCTTTTTCTGAAATAGGCTTTTTTTTTTCCTGAAGCATGTTGTTGTTGCCTTTCCTGAGGTAGGTTCTTATTGCCTTTCTTAATGTAAGTTTTCATTACATTCCCGATGTAAATTGTTGTTTCCTTCTTCAAAGTAGGTTGTTGTTGCTTAATATAAGAATATTTATTTCTTATAACTTACTCATTAGAGAAGACAAAACTATTATAAGACTTGACAGAAATCCAATATACTTAAATTAAAATACGCCCCATAGTTGGAGCATAGTGACATCAATCTTTTCTGAAGCTTATTATTTTTTATATTCATATGTGAAAATTCAATTTTTTAAATCAGTAACACCTTTAAGGTTATCTGATTTTTAGGTGAATATTCAACTTTTTGAATAAGTAATACATTCTGAGACTTATAGCCCCTCTAAGAAATTTTGAGTGTGCATGTACCTTTTTGGACTTACAGCCTTTTGAGATTTTTGATTGTATACATACCTTCTTTGATTTATATCTTTTAGAGATTTTTTGAATGAATACCATGTCAACCACTTGCTCTTATGGAGTCTTTCTAGTGAGGACCATGTCCACTACTAGCTTCCTATCGGGACTTGCCTCATAGGCTCGTCTTCCATGGGCATGGTAGCTTCTTATTGAGTCTTGCCACTTGGGCCTGATTTTTAGGAGTACCGTATCTTCCCGTCGAGACTTGCCTCTTAGGCTTGACTTTTAGAGGCATGGTAGCTTTTCATGCTCAAAGGAGCTTTTTCTCATTCGATTCGATAACTCCAATGATTCTCTTATGGTTCCCCTAACATTGTTCTTGTAAGCAGCTACCTAGGTGACATTAGTGTATTAGACATTCAATTTCTTCCTTTAATTGAAAATATCTTTCTTTGAATGTCCTTTTGCTTGGTGGAAATGACAATATTGAGACTGATCTCTACCATCTGAATTTTTAAACGGCTTTCGCCACTTGAAAGTTTTTTCATCCTTGATTGCCCTTAAGATGTTAACACATGACGTGTTGAGTGGCTTGTATTCTTTTTCTGATCGTTGTTCATGATTCTCCTGTGATCTGAATTATTTTTGCTGTTAGATTTGATTGGTATCCCCAGCGTTATTCTTGCACTTGCCCCCAAATTGCTCAAATTGTTCTTTGTGAGCAATGATGGTCTCATATGCAGAGATTTGTGCATCAACACGGTAAACAAGGTCAGCATAAGAACAAACTGTCTCCCGCATCAATGATGAGTAGAAGGGTCCTGGGAGGAGCCCTCCAAGGAAGACTCCTCTTAGTAACTCTGGATCTACTCCCGAAATATGTCAGGCTTCAGTACAAAACCTGTGGAAGTATTCATTCAGTGATTCTCCTTCGCTTTGACGAATTCCTGAGAGATAGGATGAATCCTTTATGATCCGTCAGTTTTCCACGAACTATTCCACAAACAATCTGGCAAGCTCATGAAAGGTGTTTACAGTGCCCCCTGACAAAGAGTAGAACCAGGTTCGAGCTTGTCCTTTAAGAGTAGCCATGAAAACCTCACACATAAGTGCATCAAAGGCAAACTGAATGTGCATGATAGTTCGATAATGATCAATATGTTCGTAGGGGTTTGTTATCCCTTCATACGTGTTGATGTTCGGAAGCTTGAAACCTATTGGGATGATGTGATGGAGGACCGCATTCGCTAAGAGAGATAATTCATGGATGTTACGGTGAGTGTAGAAGTTATTGCTTTTCTCTCGGGGGAACTCTTCTCGGACGAGGCGTCATAGTTCATTACAAATGCATCATCTGGAATGGCATAAAGATATGGCGATGTCGGGTGAGCTGCACAAGATGGATGAGTGAAACTTGCGGTATCTAGGAGTTCAGCATCACGACCTGACAGGGGAAGTGTTCTTCTTGAGGAGGGGGGACGGTACGAGTTCCTCCGAGCAGTATGTTTCTTGTACGTTGCGGAATTAATGATAAACAAATTTCACCCAATGGTGTAGGCAACGACTATTGAGCCGTGCATAGAAGCTGTAGGATCTTTGGTTGAGACTTCTTCATTCTATGCATTCGATCTTCTATTGAAGGACCTGAAACACCTTCGTTGGCAAGATAGCGTCTTCCAGTGCAAGAAGATGAAGAAGCATGTCGCCCTTGGCTTCGTGACTGCTCCCTGGAATGATGAGTGTTGAAGCGGGATGCTCCGTTGTCACGAACATTGTGTCTGGTGGCCATGTAGTAAACCGTGCAAGTATTTTAGTTGTGGGATTGAAACTTTCCCACAGACGGCGCCAAACTGATGCGTGCTAAAAAATTCACGGCGGTAGAGTAATAAATTATCATTTTAGCGTTGCACGAGGATTCAATACACATTCAAATGAAAGGGAATCAATCTGTGATGACACCAGAAGTTTTTTCGTGAAAAACCCGTAAAGGAAAAAAACAATTAGGCCTGACACAGTTATAAAAATCCACTATAAGTTGTGATTACAGAGCCCCCTTGTCCCACAGAAGGGAAAAGGTTACTAGATTTTCCAAGGTACAATGTTGACTAATGACGCCTGGTTAGCGGTGGTTGACAACAATTGATGGTGGTCGACGGTGATCGGCAGAGGTCAGCGACGATCAGCGATGGTTGACGACGACTGGCGATAATCGACGGAGGTCAACGGTGGTGGTTGACCATCGGAGCTAGTTGGCGGTGATTGGCGGTGGTCGACGACAGACGATGATGGTCGGCGGTGGTCGACGAAGGTCAGAGGTGATAGGTGGTGGTCGACGGCTGTCTGCGGTGGTCGACGGTGGTCTGCGATGGCATGGATGCTGTTGGACTTAAGCTCATTCTCAAAGCCTCAATTTCTCTCTCCAGCACTCCTCTCATGTGAGGGGTGAGGCTCTATTTATAGTGTTTTTGGGTGCAATTAATGCAGGAATATGAACTATTTTGATTAGACAGTCCGGAGAGTTTCCCTCAATCAAATGACGTTTGATGGACTTTGAGTGTCTTAACGATGTCAGAATTGAGCAATCTTGGGCTCGTTGGATTCGTCTTGTTGAGACGCTCAATTCAAGTATGAACTCGCTGAATTCGACATTTGTTTGATATTTCAAATGTGCCGTAAATCTTCCAAAAATGAATTAATCACTTGATCTGGGCTTGATTTGACTCGGATTGGACTAACTTTGACATTATTAGGTTCGTCTCATCGAGTCGGTTAGTTTGACTATAAGTTTGCTGAAATTATAGCTTTAGATGACTTTTAATTGAAGTTTGAATGTTTCTTGCTCAAAATATTGTCTCGTGATTCGTGTCATGCCTCGAGATTCATGATGGATGATAAAAATTTGTTGGTGGCGTATCAATTGTAATCTTGGATGGCCAAGACCACAATATTTTTTGTATCTAGAAATTATGTGTTGCATAAGAAAGGTTTCTTTTCTAAACAAGTTTATTTGGAATTAATATAACAGATTTGAAATATTAATATCAAATTAGATCGATAATCACACAGAATAATATAAACGAAAGATTAATTATTTATATGAACATTAGTTTATTTTTTTTTTGTTGGCCAACTTATTTAATTTAAATTAAATTAAAACTAAAAAAATTAGATGATTTACATGCCCAACTCTCAAAATGTAATAATTTACATTTAGCAACTAATTTTCATCATTTTTGTCATGTAAAACTCCATTAAACTGTTAACATATCACATCAGACTTACAAGAAACGAAAAGGGAAGATTTGGACAGCCATTGCCAGTTCCAATAGGCGGTAGGCGACGAGATCATAGGGGGCAATTTCAAATGTCACAAGGCAAGTCACGATGACTTTGGAGGTGCCAGAAAGTCGGCAGTGAAATTGGAGATGGGTGTTATTTTTTCTATTATTTATTTTGATATTTTTAGTATTATATCCGTCTATAAATTATTGTGAAAAATAACGACAATAAAACGAATGTAGATGCACATAAATTTATATGATTCGGCAAATTACCTATATTCATAGAGTTACAGAGAATTTTACTAGTTAAAGATTACACAGTTTCTCAACATGATTATAAGAACTTCCACTAAGCTTGTTCTGTGGTTATCTTGGCGTGATTCCTTATGTTGCTTAGCTGTTCGCAAGGCAGAGATTCTTCTTTTGTGGCTTAGCTAACACATGTTTGGAAGGTGAGTTTAAGATCTCCTTAATAATTATTGAATATTAGAGTAAGATTTCATTGTAAGATTTTATTCTGAAAGCAAAGTAGTAACCAATTTGTATTTACAAAAGCCAACAATTGATATTAGAAGGAATGTCACATCGCCATGTTGTTTATTACTATTATTATTATTATAAGAACTAACAATTAAGAACAAGATGATTTAAATTTTCACAATTATAGTGATGGAAGAAGCAATTATAATTAATGATTAAGTTTCAATATCTAAGGTTTTACTTCTTGCCCTAAAAGCTAATAATACCAAAGATAAGAGTATTTTTATCTTAATTCAAACCACATATCTAAAAAAAGTTCAAGTTTTTAAGGATGGACTTGAAATATCAAATGGGAGTGACTCAAGCAGGAATAATTTACTTTATGAACATTTTGTTTGCATACATTTTAAGAACTAACAATTAAGAACAAGATGATTTAAATTTTCACAATTATAGTGATTGAAGGAGCAATTATAATTAATGATTAAGTTTCAATATTTGTAAGTAAGAGTATTTTTATTTTTTCAAATACATTTTTGTTTGCATACATTTTGGAGATGGGTTCAAGGGATTCTTAAAATTATTGAATATTGGAGTAAGATTTTATTATAAAAGAGAAATACCACAAATCTTATTGTAATGAGTACCACATGTCCATGTAGGTTGTTATTATTACTATTATTATTATTTTTATTAGAGAGGTGCGGGTTGTAGAGTGAGCAACCTGAGTGTAAAAGGTTAAGCAGTGTTATTACTATCTTTTTTGGAAATGATATAAATTAATGTTTCATAGTAAGTAGTTGATATTTGTTTAATGAGTCCTTTAATTATATAATATTATTACTCGCTCAGTCTCCCTCATAATGACTTGCAATTGTAGAAATCTATGTACTATGTCTCTTATCTCTCAATCTCTAGAGTTTTAAACATCCTCAAATTGTCAAATTAACACATTTTTATTAAGTTTATCTATCTTTGTGTTTTTTGAGTTCATTCTAATCAAATAGTGCTTTTATTTAACTAATTAGGGTTCATCGTTAATCTCACGACTCCTTGATCTACCTATATCAAAACCTTGACCGTTAAAAGCACTATATCCATCACATTGTCCATGATGTTGGCGTTATAGACATCAACATTCCAATCTCTGACCAAATCAAGCCACAATTTAAATAAATCTTCCTAAATATGACATGTTTAGCTTGCTTGAGTTCGCAAATATCAAATTTCTACT
Organism: Phalaenopsis hybrid cultivar; assembly: GCA_002079205.1. NCBI lineage: Eukaryota > Viridiplantae > Streptophyta > Magnoliopsida > Asparagales > Orchidaceae > Phalaenopsis > Phalaenopsis hybrid cultivar. Next base: position 10,634 of record JXCR01127138.1, read on the forward strand.
CATGTTTGTTAGGTCTCATTACATCTATGTCTCCACTCCCAAATCAAATCACATCCAAGTTGATTTCAAAATCATAGATATTGATATGGCTGTCTTTGTTTGGATTCACCTGCCTTTTACCATATCAACATATCTCCACCTAAATCGCATTCAAGCCTAATGGGCCATAAGAACTTCTAAACAGATGATCTCCCAACCCTCTAAAAATGAATTAAATTAAAAAATTCACCCTTTTTTCTTGTTTTCTTTCTTATTTTTTGTGTGTGTGTTTGCTCAACCGCAAGGATAAAGTTGGTGTGAAGAGGATGTTACGATTAGATAAAATGTTGTAATTTAATATAAAAGAAAAGTATTTTACTCGTCTTGTAAGACTGTAAAAATCCCTTCTTAAAGTGCATTGTAATGCAAAAGTAATACATAAATAAATTATGGTTGCTCCCTTTTTCCCTTTAATGAAAACTTAGACTTGCGGACATTGTCGAATTGCCAGTCCCTCCATTTTAACTTAATCTTTACAATCTTCAACATCCTCAAATTTCCTACTAGTCATATTTTGTTAGTTTCATCTCTTTTTTTTGTTGTTTTTCAAGTTTTTCTCATCAAATATTTAATTATTAGATGCATGACCTATAAACAAAACCTCATGTGTCGTAACAAGCTTAATTACACTCATGTTAGAGCCTGATATACAAGCTATCGCTCCATCTCAAATAAAGCATCATAAAATGGGTGTTATCTTGTTATGAATTTTATTCAGCCATGGTAGAGTAGCCCCAAGGAGTCATAGGAATCATAAATTGCATGATTCACTCAATCTCAACTAAACCATCAGCTCCAATATCAGCTGCTAAGAAATCTAAAATAACAAAAAGATTAAAATTCAAAATTTTAATTATAAGAGTGATGTTCAATTGTTGACCTCATTTTTTAATAAGGTTGCCTTCGCTCTATGGAAAACCTACATCTCAAAATAATATAAAACTAATATCACTCACATTTGACAAGAGTCGATTTTTTGGGACGTTAAATCATTTTTTTAAGCCTTTTAAATATCTTGGTGGTTTACTTAGTGGATGATATTTTATGTATGCTATAAATTGGATGGTTAGTTACTATGAATTTGATAAGATAAAGGGAGTTGTATCATTAGAAGACAATAAAGAGTACATTCAAGTACCGAATATGTACATATTACATGCACAGTGTTAGGGTTTATGACTACTTGATTCATTTATTGTTGCATTATTGGTCAATTGAAAATAGCCTAATTACATATTTTTTTTTGTGATCTTATATTGGGTGTTTGATTTCAATGTGATAATTAATAGATAATTAGCTTTATCTAAAAGCATATTACCAAATTTATATGTTTTATTTTTTATTTTATTTTTTTTTGCCCTTATAATGAAAAGTTTATCAAATATGATTATAGCCCAATTTTTCTATGTTCACAAAACATAAAATTGAAATTAAAACAAAAAGAATCATATCCCAATTTGTTTTCAACTAAATAAGTATATAAATATTAATTTCAAATAAAATTTTTAGGTGCTTCTTCACAATTGTACACAACATAAAGGAAAATGTGAAAAATAAAAAAAGGTGCAAATTGCACATTTCAAGATTTAAAGTAAAATATAAAAAAAGATTATGTACAATTCATTACTTATTAAAGGTAGCAAACATAATAGTACAATACTTAGAAGGAAAAGTATCATTTGTTTAGGATTAGGAGTTCCCAAATATCTATGTAGACTATTTTGACCTGTTGAGTGAGGATCGGACACCGCATGCGTCTCTGCATGCAGTGTATGTATGCAAAAATTTTTCGTTGATTGAGAGATTAGGAATTGAATTACGAGTTTAACTAAAGGAATTAGAAATATTTTCTATTTTAAGACTTATGGTTAATTAGTTGTTTAAGAAAAGATTTTTAAATTTTAATTAGTGTATAATTTATTCTTATGATTTCAATAATAAATTTAAGGGATACCATGCATAACATCTAAAACATTGCTATTTACAAATTTAACACAAGGTGGTTTTTTGAACTATAAATCGAAACTTTGCTACGTTCAAACCATTGAGAATTTAATAAAAGTGAGAAGTTTGGGTCGATATTTTATCATAAATTTTGATATTTGATAAAAATTTAAAAAAAAAAGAATGAAAGATGATGCTTAATGTATAAATAGCAATCTTTAAGGTGTTATGTATGTAATTGCTTTATCTACTTAGTTTCGTGGCATCCATGTATCAGCTTGATAGATTGCTAAACTGAAATTCAACTATTTACAGAGAGTAACTATTACATGCTGTGATCGCACGTCCGGATGACGGTCCGGATGGGCCGCCATGCAATACATGATGGCGTGACCGCATTTGAGCGATCGTCCGGACGTGCAGTCCACTGCATCTAATATTTTCTCATTTACCTGACTTTAAAACTTTATTGAGGCCCAAGTTATACCTATAACCAAATGCATACAAAATCCCACTATTGACAAAGTCTGTCTATTTATCAATGAATTAAAGGTATCTGTGTAAAAGTTTGAGTTAAGCTGATTTGCAAGCCAGTTTCGGTGATATTCAATCAATAATTAGTGAGCTCAGCTAGATGGCTAACAAATTAAATTTGAACTAGCCCCGAGTTAACATGCTAGCTCATGAGCCGATTTGTTTTAAGATATTAATGTAAGCTCTGTTTGAAATATTTTAAAATTTAATAGTTTGACTGCAAAGTTGTTAAAATATCTAAAATTATATCTTGCATTTTAATATCAATTTATTGTAGTCATTAAATGGTAAATAATGCATTATGATGCAAATATTGCATGAAAATTTACATACATATCACACCCAAAATTTGATATTTATATTATAATATATCTATGCCATAAATTTACATATGAAAAGGTATATTTAATTCATTTAAAAAAGAATGTCGACATTTTTAATGTCATATTGAAGATTTGAGGAACACACATGTACATATGGATTTTTAGGTGACACACAGACACACACATAAAATTAGGTGGAATGTATGAAAATGGCGAAACGCAGTTTCAGATAAGTTGACGAAACACGCGAACCAAACGGTACGGCGGCATTTTCACACTTATAAGTTGCCCCAAACGGACCCTAAATGTCCCTATATTGCACAATTCTTGTTAGATTATAGACATGAGGATCGAGGGAATCAACGTCGGTGAAGGTTGATCAAACGGTGGAAAGAGAGAGTTATATATAGAGTACCTGCTGTTTGATGGCAGGGATGGAGTTATGCTATTAATTTTTATTGACTAATATCATAAATTGTCTAAAATTTTGGTATGGATATTACACTGAAGGATTATTTTTAAATAAATATAATATATATAAACTGATTTTTTTATTTAATTAATTGTAAAATAAAAACTTAATATATTTGGGGCTTACCTTAAATAAAAAATAAATAAATAAATATTTGATCCAATTCTTCTCAAAAATTTTAAGAGAGAAAACAAAATAATTCAGCTAATTCTAATGCAATATTATTGAAAACAAGTTCATTCATATAATTATAAATTAGAAGGCTAGTGTAATTAAGGGTGTGCATTACTAGAAAAAAAAATAAAAAAATAAATTGTATCAATATTATTTAGTTGGTTTTGTTAGTTATTTAAATATTTATTCAATTATTAATAATGAATATTGACTTTACATAATTTTTTAATTATTAATTTGAATTTTACTTATGTAGCATTGAACAACTAAGAAAATGAATATAATGTACATCACTAAAAGACTCTTATGTGTCAGCGCATTTCGTTAATAGGCTTGATGAGCCTATGAAGCTCATATTTTCAAACCATGTCTTCTAGTAGTCATGTACCGACAACCGTCTAACTTGTCGAAGAGCCAGTTATCAACCTATCAAGGTGATTCACTAACCTCACCTGTCGAAGTGCCACCTGTCATGTATCTCAATCATTATTAAATAAGGGACATATCTCTACATCCATTTATGGATCGTCCGATATCGTCGTCTTTCATTTGTGTTTCATGGTTAGACCTTGCACGATACCTAAGATTATTCAGAACTATCTCTTTGTAACTTGAAAGAGGTGTGATAAGTAATCTGGAGTCATTATAAATAGGAGCAATCTCTCCTTCTAAAGGGATCTCTCATCAACCGATCTCTTTAGAGTCCCTTTTGATTTCTTTTTAAGCATATAGAGAGAACTCCATAACTATACATCCATTCGATCTCTTCCACTTTCTTCACATGTCTCCTCTAGGTTGTAAGGGCTCACAAAAGATATGGGACCTAAAGTTATAAAAGGATTCAACAACTAACATAATAAAATATTAAATCAATGAAATCATGTAAATAAATAAATTATGTAAAGGTCAACTCAATTATTGTCCATTTCACATGCAGAATTAAAGTATTACTAAAGTTAATTATATCTTGATTCATAAGAAAATAAGCCATACCAACCAAATTTCAGTTACATTTGAGTATAATTGCTCAATTCAAATTTTTGATTTTTTCTGACAAATTTAATTGATTCAACTAATTCATAAATCATTTGTCCAACCAGATCAAATGCTCAGCTTAAGCTAAACAACAACATTTTTTTCATGATGTTTCACAACAAAAAAATCTTTTATATCTAAACCCAAAAAATTTAACGATCAAATGCTTTTATTTTTCTTTCCAAATTTTGGCGCATTTTTTTCCTACGTTAAAATGACGCGCCAATGCCCTACGATGAGCCGAGTTGGGCCACCAGTTACTCACCCCATTTATTATAAATTTTTTAGAACAAAATAACGATAAAAAATATAAAAATATGTGACTTCCGCATCTAGATGGAATATTTTTTCCTAGTTTAGCTATTGTTGGCGTTCTCTAAACAATGGCTATGGACTCTCCCTTTGCCTACTTATGAGATTTTCATGATTATAGACTGGAATAGGCTATAAATTGCAATAATAGTTAACAATTATACCGAGTCGTAAAAGTAGTTTGCATTGGAGCCCTCATCAATGAGAAATATTTGCGTACGTAAGATGTACGCAGAGTTACGTACATATTAGGTTATTCGGAGGGTACAGGTAAGTTACACTTAGGTTACAGAAAAAATTACAAGGGGTATAACCTAAGTGTAACCTAGTTGTACCCTCTTAATAACCTAATATGTACGCAACTCTGCGTATGTATTATGTACGCAAATATTTCTCCTCATCAACCGTCTTAGTCACCACACTTTCCGTCTCTTATATCTTGTGTGCTTATGTAAACACCATTTTGTAACCATTTTGCAATCACAAAAGGGAAGAATTCTTTTACTTATAGATCAGGGGCATATTGTAACCAGTTTTACATTTTTAACACCCAAATCTATCATATCACATTAAATTCATCACTATTTTAGTTTAAACAGAAAAGAAAAAAAAATTTTCATTTTTTCATACATAGAAAAAACATCATGTATATAAAAGCTGAAGTTCAGATGTTAAATATACAAATACATCAGAATTGAGTAGCATATACGTACATCTTCCAAAATTCTAACAAGGCGAAAGTTTACCATGTCTTTAAATCCCATATGAGTTAACAAATTCCGCCAATATCGAGAGAAAAAAAGCCTAAAAACTAAAAATGAAGTGAAAGAATGAATGAGTGAACAGTTTAGTTTTCATGGATCTGTACTTAAAATTGCATCAAAAAATGAAGGAGTTGACGGGCATCTTGGGGCAAATCCAGCGAATGCAAGCACAGAAGAAAACAAATACTGCGCTGTCGCTTTGGATTCTTCTCACCTATCAATGAAGTGACAATTGATGGCACATAAAGCCTTTAAAGGCTGCACAATTGCTTTTGTCGCAGGCGGATCTATGGACATAAATGGCCAAGAAAGCCGGCATTCCCCCCTGCGCCACCTTGTAATGAGTCCCACAAGTCTACTTGACGCCATGTAAATTGTTTGTGCCGATTTAATTTAATGGAGAAAATATGTTTGTTAGAAAATGAAGTTTTGTTTTTTTTTTCTTTTCATGAAAGCTGAATATTTAAGCATGAAATTTTTATATGCAGGATAAATCTCAGGAAATTTGTAACTAATTTGAAGTTCTTTAAGAACTAAATTAACTGTCTAGTACAGACCTAAAGCACGTGTTCAGCAGTTAGCATTGGCATCTGATAACTATTATCATGTGCTCATATATATATATATATATATATATATAGTCATCGAAAAATTGTAGCTCTTTTGAGATGCTTTTGATGTTCAAGTTAAAAAGTTGAGTTGAAAAGCTGCATTTGGCCTAACTTGTGGATGGGGTTTGGTGAGCATGCTCCTAGCTTTGTTTTTGATAATGGGCATAAATTTGCCTTGAATACTCCAAACGCCTAAGAACTCTCGAATAAGCGTAAGTAAATTAAACATAGCTTTTTTAGTCAAGTGAAAAAGCAAGTTTGATCTTTTCAATTAAGCCACTGAATAGAGATGGATAATGAATTAAATTGATATAGGTTTTTCGGCGTTATTTCGGGGATGGTTTGGTTGCGGAGTTGCCCGTAAGAAGTTGTCGGTCACCGAAATCGAAATCCCGTCGCCCGCTTCGGAAGGACGTTGAGGTATGAAATCAAATTGACCCCATACTTTTCGTAGTTTAAAATGAAAGAGCACTGTACCTCAAATCATGTATCTATCCCGAAGGATAAACACAAGAATNAGTTCAAATTTAGAACATTTTATTGTAAAATCCAAAATGAAGAAGAAGTAGGGGATGCCATGGATCCAGAGGAGAACTCCGGTGACTTCCCAAGCTATCATAATGTTTGGCTTCAGTTTTGAGGAGAAATNCAGATGCAATTTTAAGTATTTCTTCTTTCATTGAAGAAGATAAAGTAAATAAGCCATTCATTTCTACTACAGATTTGTAATAACTTTCATTATTACATTTGCACTTAGATTCCATTCAATTAATTTCATCAAACTCTGATGAATAAGTGGAATTGTCCTCAATTTCGTCTGAATTGTCAGACGTCTCCGAATTTTGAGGAGATGAATTTAATATAATTTTGAAAATAGAATGCTTAATATTTTCATCAGTATTGAGCTTATTTATTTTCTTTTTTACTATGCATTTATTTGCACAGTGGCTAGTTTTGCCACATTTGTAGCAATTTTTTTCTTTGATTTCTCTATTTTTATTTTTCTTATGAGAAATCTTTGGCCTTTTCTCTGAATAATATTTTTCAAAGTGCTTATGATATTTTTCTTTTTACGGAAAGATTTTTATTTTTCTTTTGGAAATTTTAGAATATCATAAGCAAATTGTTCATAGAAAGCGCATAATTGTTTTATTTCAATTAATCTCTCTTTTTAATTTGATATCTTAATTTAAGATCCGTACATAAGGCTAATCCTTCTTGTACACAAGTATTTATTAGTTGTCCATATGTCAAATTTTCATATGGAATGCGTTTAATATTAATATCTTGTAATTTTCTTTTTACTTTATCAGCAAAAAGATTAGGTAATCCTTCAATAAATTTTTGCTTCTAGTGCGTACTATTCACATCTGGTAGAGACATTACTCTAATTAAAAAGACATCTTTATACCAACGAAAATGTGTCAGCATAGGACATCTTAATTTTTTGTAAAAGAGAGCGAATTTACTCTCCATTATCGGATACTATACTAGTAAAATGCTGTAAAATATTGATAATTAATTTATAAACAGCCTCAGTATTTTCTTGATTAGGATTTCCTATCATTGTAGGACTTAGAAATTCTTCTCTTTGTTCTTGAGTTAAATAATTATCCCACCATCCTTTGAGAAGACCAGTAAACCCACATGTTAACTGGGTTACAATACGATGGGCTCGATTATTATGACTATGTGCAGCAGAGGCATAAATCATCATTCTTTGTAATACTATTTGTATTTGACAATCTGTCATGCCGTCAATGTCCCATTCATAAATATTAGATGGATTATAATCATTTTGATATTTATTGTTATCTTCCTCATATAAAACATCTGCAGGGGTAGGTCGAGGATAGTAGTATCGACTTGTCTGTCTTGTTTGATATGAAGATGAGGCTTTATTACCTTTTATTTTATGTATTTTAAATAATTCTAGTTCTGAATTATTATCTTTAATTTGCTCTTCAATATGTTCTATTTTTAATTTATCATTATCAGAATTTTCTGATTGATCAGTTAATTGATCATCTTTATTTAAGGTTGTTATTTTAGTACTTTTTATATTTTTGATTAATTCTTCAAAATCCTGAGTTGATGGTCCTAGGCGGAAATTATGACTAGGAGGTGGTTGTAAAGTAGGAGCTGAAGATATGATTATCGAACTTGCTTTTTCTTTTTTTGATTTTTTAAAGAGAGAAAGAGTTGATCGATTTTATTTTCTAATTTCATTTAGTGATTTGATATTAAAGATAGATTTGTATTTTAAAAACTTAATTGTTTGATTACACCAATAAAATTTTTGGTGGCATTGCTTTCTAGAGTTTTTTCCAAAAGCACTTAATTCAAAATTTGGATTTCTATTATCTAAATCTAGTATTGTAGGAACATTCGGAGGATAAACTGATTCTATTATTTCTCCATAATTAATTTTCCATTTCCTGGTTAGCATGTCTAATTCATCTTCTAATTTTTTTGTTATATGATTACTAAACTAATTTAGGAATGACAGAAATTCTTTTCCTTCATAAAATCTATTTTAATTTTCTTGAAAATAAATTTCAAAAATTTTTCTCTTATCATCTTCTATAGTATAACTACGATACCAATTTCTAAATTATTAATATTTTGGTTCTAAATAATTATTGATTAAAGTTTGTCTGATTTGTTTTTTTACGAATTGTTTTAAATCTGTCATTTTTAAAATTAAAACTGGCTTCCGATTGTGGAGATAAGTTTTCTACCCTATTTTGGTGTAATAAATTATTATTTGATAGATTTATTCTATCTATCCTATGATTTATTGTTGATAATTCATCTGAATTATTTTAAGATATATTAGAAGAGGGATAAGATATCCTTGGAAGAGTAATGGACCTTCTCTGATTGAATTTTATGACAACATCTCCGTTAGCATCTTGACTAACTTGTTCTACATCCTGATTTATTGCAGGATGAGAATTTATAGCAGTTTGCAACTGTCATGATTCAGGGAATTTAACTTCGTCCCATTTTATAGTTCTATTTGTAGCTACATTTGAAGCTAGCAGATTAGTTTCCATAATTGTAGATCTATCTGTTGACTTCATATTATTTTTAATATTCAGACATAAAGTATTCATAACTTTGAAATGAATTCAATACATTATTGCGATTGTTTCATATCCAGGAAAAAATTCATACCCGTGTAATTTTATCTGTATTTTAGCTCCTTCAAAGAGATTTATGTCTGTTAGNAGCGAGCAACCTTGAAGTCCTATGACTTTGTTGTTTAAGTCTAAGGAAGGAAGATTGGTTTAGCTCGGGAAGACAGGTTTTGCTATTGAAGATGGTCGTGCTGCCCACCATGCTAGCTCTAAGCTCCTCCTGTGACGAGTTTGAGTTATCTAGTGTGTCAAGTTATAATATCAAATCAGGTGGCCCTATGGTTGAAGTTCTTTAAATTTTATGAGGGCATATTAAAGTTGATTAGAG
>JXCR01127141.1:8479-20855 GCA_002079205.1 Phalaenopsis hybrid cultivar
AAATATTAATTCTAAAGATAACCCTTTTTGGATGGATTGGTTTGGAGAATTTTAAGATATTAAAATATACTATTCTTATGTAATGAATTAGATAATGTAAAGGAATGAGATGCATTAAATAGGGTATGTGCCAAATAGGAGAAATCCTATTCTTTACCCTTTGGTCCAGACATAAAGAACATTGACTAATTCTATGCTTGTTTACTAAATCTGTGGCTAGGCTGGAAGGATACCGACTCTCACTTCGGAGCTCCCACATTCCCCTCGCCTGATTTTAAATTTTTTTTTATTTTTCTAACAGTTCTCTCTAATTCAGAATCGTAGGACACCAGTCCTTCAGAACCTGAACTACACATACACTAACATAAAATAAAATTGAACACACATGAAATAAAATACAATAACTTAAATTTTAAATAAGACTTTCTAAGAATATAAATTTTCTTTTAAATCAATAGATTCCTTACAATTTTCACTTCACTTCCCCAACAACGATGCCAAAAACTTGATCCCAAAACTGCTTATATGCAAGAGTATAACAATAATTCTGATTATATTCTTCACTTATATTTCCTTATTTCGCAAATAAACCAAAAACTTGATCTTGAAGAAAATTAAGAATTTAACTTTAAATTTATATATATTGGGATACTACGCAAGTATATGTATCGTTATCAAGTAATATAAGACTTTTATTAAGACCTGAAGATCAAACCCACAGGGAAGATATGCAATATGCACTTTCTGGAAAACTTTCTATTTTTAAAAAGATAATTATTTAAACTAAAGTTGTTTTTGCAGTAAAGAAAGTTTAAATATTTTTGGTAATTTTAATATTTTGACAAAAACAGTACTTTTTTGTAGAAGAAAGACACTAAATATGAAAATATATTTCTCCTTATCATAAATCAGTAATAAGTATATGAATTATATTGTGGATGTATGCATATTCGGTTATGCCAGAAAGGAGCAATAATTTCTTTACCCTTACTAGAGATGCTATAAAGAATATTGACTAATTTAAAGTTTAAAATAATTCTAAAGACCAGCTAGGCAGGGAAGATACTAACTCTCACTCTAGAGTTCTCTCGATTCACTCCACCTGGGGGCTAACATCTCGTAGTAGAACCTAAAACAATAAACTAAGTTGGGGGCTTTAACCTGTCACTTTATAGTCCTCTAACTCTACATGCTTTAATGAATATTTTCCTATTTATTTGCACTAAATCATATGAACTACATTCTCATTCATACAACCTCATGTGATTCTTTCCAATTGTTGACTGACACAATACCAGGCCGGTTCTTACATGTTCTCACAACAAATTTTAACATCTCGATTGGCCAAATCAGAATACCAGCCCGATTCTTACATGTTCTCACAACAAATTTTAACATCTGGATTGGCCAAATAAAGAAGTAAAATCCCACTTCTTACATGTTCTCACAACAAATTTTAGTATATGAATTGGCCAAATCAAGAAGTAAATCAAGTGCATGGATTTAAATTATCACAACTTTTTCCAACATTAAATATCAATACTCTCCACAACTTCCATCCAATGTTTATTTACTTATCATTTTAAGAAGAAAGATAAAGAAAACTACTCAAAATCCATGGAGAAAATAAAACGACACTTTAGTTTAAAAGTAGAAATCATTGTAAAACAAAAAAAAAGTCTCAATTAAAACTAAAAGTAGTCTAAAAGAAAAGATAAAAACTTATCTGAAGTCCTCCACCAAACTCTTGCAGTTTCTTTGATGCTCTTCTCTTTTACAACTCTCTCAATATAAAATTAGAAATAAAAAAAGGATAAATATGTGGTGCTTGAAAAATCTCTCTCCAACTAACTCCCCAATTTTTGAACTTTCCAAACTTTTTCAGTACTTTCAGGACCTCTTTCAAAGTCCCAATGTTCTTTCTTTTATAATTCTCCAAAAGGTGTCTTCATATCTCTTCAAAATGTGCCTTAATTCGATGTGTTTCCCCAAGAGATGCATCCTTTAGCAATAATTTTCGTCCATGGTGGTTGTAACCACCTATTAAGCCAATAAGTGCCTCAAAAACCTCTTCAAATTTTGTAAAAACCAAATTTACTCATCCAATAACTGCCACTGGCGCTTAAGCATGAGGCCACTGGTGCTTAGGTGTAGCCTTCTATGTTTACCCTACGCTTAAGCGCCGGATCTGGCGCTTAGGCGCCAAAACACTTTTGCACATATTTCACCTATTTGCTCCAAATTTGATCCTTTTGCACTCCTTTAAGCATTTTTCACCTTTTTACCTATATCTGAAAGAAAAACACAAAAATACATTCCATTAAAGTGCAATAGCTCAAAAATAGGTATAAAAGTGTGTCTAAAAATATTATATATTTTAGGCGTATCAGTTACGTCCACTAAAAACAAATATATGGTTAGAAGACTTATGAAAGGAGGCATCCTTTATAGAATACATCGAATTGGGACACATTTTGAAGAGTTGTCAAGGCACCTCTTTGAGATTTATAGAAGAAAGAAGTTGAGACTTTTTGAAGTGTCCTTGAAAGTCCTAGAAAAGGAGAGTTTTGAGAAGGGTTAGAGATATTTTTGGAGAGGTTTTCAGACAGCACAAATTTACTTTATCCCTTTTGTTTTTAGTTTTATTTAGAGAGTAAAAGTTTTGTAAAAGAGAAGAGATTCAAAGGAACTTCAAGAGTTTGGTGGAGGTTTTGAGATAAGTTTTCATCTTTTATTTTTAGACTACTTTTGGTTTTAATCAAGACTTTTCGTTGGTTTAGCAAAATATTCTACTTTTAAACTAAGGTGTGGTTTTATTTCTCCATGAATTTTGAGTAGTTTTCTTTATCTTTGTCCTTAAAATGATAAGTAACTAAAGTGCTGGATGGAATTTGTGGAGAGTATTGATCTTTAATGTTGGAAGAAGTTGTGATGATTTAAAATCTGTGCACTTGATTTACTTCTTAATTTTATTTATCCAGATGTTAAAATTTGTTGTGAGAACATGTAAGAACCGGGCTGATATTATCTCAATCAACAATTAGAAAGACTCACACGAGGTTGTATGAATAAGAATGTAATTCATATGATATAATGCAAATGAATAGGAAAATAATCTTTGAAGGGTATAGAGTTAGAGGACTTTAAAGTGAGAGATTAAAGCCCCCAACTTGGTTTATTGTTGTAGGTTTTGATACGAGACATTAACCCCCAGGTGGAGGGAATCGAGGGAAATCTAGAGTGAGAAATAGTATCTTCCCTGCCTAGCCGGTCTTCAAAACTATTCAAACTTTAAATTAGCCAATGTTCTTCATATCATCTCTAGTAAGGGTAAAGAATATTATTACTCATATTTGGCACAACACAATTTGCATACTTCCACAACAGTAAGGGTAAAGAATATTATTGCTCCTATTTGACACAACACAATTTGCATACTTTCACAATAGAATTCCTATACATGGTATCTTCCCTACCTATCTGGTCTTTAGAACTATTCAAACTTTAAATTAGCCAATGTTCTTTATAGCATCTCTAGTAAGGTCGGTCTTCAAAACTATTCAAACTTTAAATTAGCCAATATTCTTTATAGCATCTCTAGTAAGGGCCTAGCCTGTCTTCAGAACTATTCAAACTTTAAATTAGCCAATGTTCTTTATATCATCTCTAGTAAGGGTTCTGCCTAGCCGATCTTCAGAACTATTCAAACTTTAAATTAGCCAATGTTCTTTATAGCAACTCTAGTAAGGGTAAAGAACATTATTACTCCTATTTGGCACAACACAATTTTCATACTTCCATAACTGAATTCCTATACTTATTACTGACTCATGATAAGGAGATAGATCTTTTCATATCAAGTGCTTTTCTTTTACATAAACTCATGTTATCTTTAGAAGTTTTATTATTTTTTTAAAATATCAAAAATATCAAAAAAATTGAATTTTACCTACTGTGAAAATATCTATAGTTTAAATAATTATCTTTTTTAAAATTGAAGGCTTGTTGATAAATAGTGCATATATCTTATTTTTCATGTGGGTTCGATATTCAGGTCTTAATAAAAAGTCCTATATTACTTGATAACGATATGTATACTTGCGTAGTATCTCAGTATATATAAAAATTAAAAAGTTAAATTCTTTTTTTTTAGGTTCAAGTTTTTTGTTATGTTGTAAAGTAAGGAAAAATAAATAAACATTTTCATTAAAGGCATTTTTATACTGTTGCATATAAACAGTCGGGATCAGAATGTCTTCGTGAAAGTTGATCTTTTCTTTTGCCTTTGGAATGAAGTTCGCTGTCAACAGGGATAAGCTACTTGACCTGGTAGTTATTAAATTTGGATAAGTGTTCGATGATATTGGAGTCAAGTTCGGGAAGGTGGTCGTCACAGTAATGAAGTTTGAGACAGATAGGTCCGTGGAGCCTATTGTAGAGTTCAACTTGAAATCTGTCAAGGGATTCTCGCCTTCAAAAGTGTTGGTTGAAAAGAGACCTACTAGTGATATAAAGTCTGTTGTTGGGAGCATTGGGACTTCTCTAAGAACTGTTTCTGCTCCTACTACCAGATTCACTATCACCGCATAGACTGTTTTGCTAAATAAGGGAAAAGAGATTCTACATGAGGAAATGTCAATCATCGCTTATGCCCCCCATTGCTTTTTGGACTTGAGATTGGGTCTAATTGAAATTCTATGCAAATAACAAAGGCACAAGAAAGGAGGACTCATTCTGCAGATGAAAAGCCATCTTTAACAAAGGACCAACAATTAGGCAAGGTATACCCATTCAAAGAGGAGTCTGTGTCGAAGATGTTCAACGACTTGCTAATGAGACTAGAATCTAGACTTCAAAAGCCAAAAAAGCCAGAGAAAGCCAACATGAAAGATCATCCTCAATACTGCTCATACCATCAGTTGTTCGGCCACATCATAGAAAATTGCTTTATCTTCAAGCATTGGCTTGAGAAGAAATTCAAAAGTGAAAATGTAACGATCCCGAAATAGTATTTGAAAGAACCTGAGAATGGCTTTGTAAATATGATTTTGGTTGATTCAATTAACTTCTACATAACTACACCGGTGCTCAACAAAAGAAGTGACACTCTTTAGAAATCCCTTACTAACCTAAAAGTAATCGAAGGAAAGTCAATCAAGGCTGAGCTGGAGAGACTCCAAGCCAATATTGCGTGATTTTTGGAGGACAAAGAAAAGATACAAATGATGAAAATTATGATGTGTCAATCACATGGACGAAAGATTAACATAAATCAATGTCATCGAGACCTGGGTCGAGTTATCTGCATGTAACGCTCCATCTTCTGATGAGGAGAACGCCGCGGCTAAGAGGCAAGGGGTAATCCAACAAAGGGACAAACATATCAGTTATCTCAAAAAGAAAATTAAAGAATTGATGGCCGTCATGATTGCAATGCAAAGATAGTCACAATCACCGTAGATGACACCTCCAGAAATGAACTAACCAGAAACCATTCATGTTGCTAATGAAAGAAAAGAGTTCACCTCTGATGAACAAACAAACAAGGACTTTGTCTGAAGCTTCATACCAAAAAATGAATTTAAACAAATTGTCGAACAAGTTCGGGAGGCCTTAGCTTAGTCTAAGGGTGGTGCATTGATTTTAAAGGGTAGAACCTACCAAGAGGTGTTTGATGTTGTACCCCACTATAAGGGTTTTGTGTCACTAAACTTTAAGATATTTGACAGGATTGGAAATCCCATAAAACACATAACACATTTCAAAGCCAGTTGGGGCAATATCGGAGGTAACAAAACCTTGCTTTCCAGTCAGTTTGTCAGTAGTCTGTCAGGAATATGGTTTGATTGGTATGTTGAGCTGCCCAATAGATCGGTAAAGACATTAGACAAGTTAGAATAGCTGTTTGTAAAAAGATTTGTCAGAGCACAACATCATGTTTCTATTAGAGATCTCATGATAGAAAGACAAAAGTCTAACAAGACTTTAGTGGATTATATCTCGAGGTGGAGAAACCTTAGCATGAAGTGTGAACCTCAGCTACAAGAACATCATGCGATTGAGATCCTACTCAAAGCATCCATGGGCCAATAGTGTTAATATCTAAGGAGCTCACCATCAAGTCTTTCGAGAAGTTACTCGGCAAATCTAGCAATCTACAAGAAGAAGTCAAGCATATGGATTCTCATGAGCAGGCTGAGAAGTCCAGGACAACCAAGATATTCGAGAAGAAATCTGGGACAGTTGCTATGGTTAGCAGAGGAAAATGACAACTACAAATACAAGCCGAACAACATCAATAAACCTTCCAATGTCCTCATTAGAATATTCATCAATCATCTAGCTAGAGACCTTACCAGACATGTGAAAGACAAGTTCCTATCATGAACACTTGATCAAATGGGATATACTTTTTTAAAGATGAAGCATCAAAAAAGATGTTCCGCAGTCTGATCAAGAATCCCGAGTTTAGGTTTCCCAAGCTGAAGAAGCCTAACAAGGTCAACTAGAAAGAACATCCGAGATATTTTCTGTACCACAGGCTCATTGGACACAACATAGAGGAGTGTTGCAGTTTCAAAGACTTGCTCGAGGAGAATTTCAAGAATGAAGATGTAATGATCCTGGAAGAATATTTAAAAGGAACCTTAAAGAGGTTCTATAAATATGATTTCAATAGATCTGTTTGTTCTAACCTATTCCTACGCAACAGCCAATAAATGAAATGCCTCTTGGCTACTATTATACTACTATTTTTGCTTAAAGGGGATATTAGCAGGATCAGTGTTAGACTATGCCATCCCTCCCACCACATTAATGAAAAAATTATAGTTGGTCAAGATTCTTTAGTGTTCTATTTATTGCATATGTTTACCAGATAACCTCATGTAAAATGAAAAGGAAAATTTTCTTTTGGAAAAGAAAATACAACTTACTCAAAGGCTTAAACCCCAATAAAATGACGGTTAAGTAGGGGGTGATATAAGATGAAGTTTGAGTATTGTGATGACTTCAGAGGATAATGAAATTAATGCCCTAATAACTGAGTCATCCACTTTAAGGAATTTGGACTGGGTCCTACATTGATTTCAAAATAAAATAGTGTGGTTGAAATACGAGTAATTGACTCAAGATAGCACGAGCCTTTTAATTTCCTGCCACGTGACTGGGTCCTGACTTTTGAGCAAGTTACAATATCCCAGAATTCATCTTAAGAAATATTTGAGGATTATTAGTTAGGGGAGTTTAAACATTCAAAATCTTTAAGAGAAATATGATTCACCAGATATAGTAATTCTGAAAAAATAAACGGAACGAAAAAAAAAATTGTGTGGGTCCCCTGAGAAGAAGCTTGAGGTGAGCATAAAATCAAAAATTGGTATTTGAATTCAGACATTCAAAATCTTTAAATCATGCTCTACTATATATAGCAATTCTCAACAAAATAAGGGAAAAAGAAGAAAAAATATTGTGTGAAAAGCTTGATAAAAAAGGAAATCAAAGCAAAAAAGAATAGTCTCCCTGAGAAGAAGCTTGAGGTAGACGTATAATAAAAATTAGTGTCTGAGTTTCTCCTAATTAATGAGACTTAAAATGCTCTCTTAAGAAATTTTTGCTGATATTATATACAAGAAAAAGTTAAACGATCTCAAGTCTTTTGGTCGGCTATTAATTGGCTCAGAAATATCTCTAGACAATGAAAAATGTTTTAATCATATGAGCAAAATTTCTGAAATATGCTTAGGCCTAAAAAGAAAGAATTAAAGGAATGATGATGATATTAGCAGTTAATGGAAATTTGACCTTGAAGTCGTATCTTTCAGTGTCCAGCAAATACAACTCCAACGTCAACTTGAAGAATGTCAGAAAGATTTCTTAAAGACAACTTCAACAACCTTTACAAAATCTAAAACAAACCAAATGATGACTGCTACAAACGAAGCTACAAACTTGCGGCCTCTTCAACTATGGTGTCTGTAGAAATAGGCATCTTTAGGTGTACTTGAAAGAATATACTTTTGATAGTACCTTAAGGAGTGGGCTATTTTCTACAATTGTGATATGTCAGTGGACGATACTTCAAGAAGTACCATTCCTTGTGATGTTTCAGAAACAAATACTCATTCTTAGAAGCTCAAACGCCGTGCTTGTCTGAAACTAGGTCAAAATCCTAAAAAAAAGTAAATAAAATGGCAATGCAATAAAAGAAAACTCATAAAATAATTAAATAAACAAAATGTAGCAGAGATCGAGGTCCCAATTTTTCCTCACCATTGTCAATCTTCACAAATTCTACTAGTTTCCCACGAATTCGAAACATGATATTTTAGAGGATGAGGATTTCACATCCGATCCACATTTCTGAGAAAATATTCACACGATATTTTAGAGCATGAGGATTTCACATCTGATTCTGCATTGCTTAGCAATGGTTCACATGATATTTTAAGGGATTGCTTAGCAATGGTTCAAACAATATTCTAGAGGTTAAGGATTTCACATCTAATTTCAAGTTGCTTTAGGAGCCTCTCCTATAGCAATCTTTCAAATCTAATTCTAGAGGTTGAGGGTCTCACATATGATACCACATTGCTTTAGGAGCCCCTCTTATCACAATCCTTATAATCAAATTCAACGATATTCTAGAGGATGAGGATTTCATATCTGATTCTGCATTACTTAGCAATCGTTCAAATGATATTTTGTGGGATGAGGATTTCATATCTGATTGCATTGCTTAACAATGTTTCAAATGATATTTTAGAGGATGAAGATTTCATATCCGATTCAGCATTGCTTAGCAATGGTTCAAATGGTATTTTAGAGGTTGAGGATTTTATATCTGATTCCGCATTGCTTTAGGATCTCCTTCTATCGCAATCTTTCAAATCAAATCTTACAATATTCTAGAGGTTGAGGATTTTATATCCGATTCCACATTTCTTTAGGAGTCCCCTCCTATCAAAATCTTTCAAATCAAATTCAATGATATTCTTGAGGTTTAGGGAATAAGCCCTTCGATTAATTCAAGGCATCCTATTCCAATTTCTTTGAGATAGGTATAAGACCACCTTAAATGGAGTAAGGCATCCTATTCTCATCTTTTAAGATCAGTTTTAAGGCCACCTTAAATGGATTATGGCATCTCATTCTTTTTCTGGGTTTGATACCCAAATTTTAATTCCCATTTTTGGAGATTGTACCCAAATTTTGATTCCCATTCTCCAAAATTTGTTGAATTTTGAAATCAAATTATCATTTTCTAACATCAAATTAAAATTGTATCTTCACCGTGACCATCATTTTTCTTTTCCTAAGGGTTATTTTTGGAATTCCTTTCCTTTTAATCCCCAACAAGAGTTCCAAATCTTCGGTGTCGCTTGATACACAAAAAAAAATACTGTTTTAAGTACCCTTTTTATGACTATTTTGGTGGTATTGCACTTTAAAGAAATGTATTTTTGTGCTTTTTTGAAGGTAAACCATTTTTAGGCATTTGGAGCAAAATGGCAAAAGGAGCAATACTTAGCGCAAAAATAACCAATTTTGGGGTTTGACGCATGATGCGCCAAAATCTAAGGCGCTGACGCATGATGTGCCAGATGCAACTTTTTCAAATTAAGGCTGTTAGATCCCAATTTTTATATGTAAGGATTCATGAAGTTGACACCACTACAGTGCCAAAAATTTGATCATTATATGAAAAGTAAATTGTGTAAAATATATATAATTATAGGCTATTAATAATGGAATTCTACACAAGTATACGTATCATTATCAAGTAATAATGGACTTTCTATTTAAGCCCCAAATATCGATCCCACGGGGAAGGTGTAAGTTAGCAATGATAAATTTTAACAGGAAATTTACAGAAAATCAAACAAAATCACTATCACTAATTTTAAATGTTGGGATATTAACTAAATTAAATTACTTAACTATTAACAAAACAAAAATGCAAATTTTGAATAATAACTATTAATGTACTAATTAAGTTTATGTAATGAAGATTTCTTATGTGAAAAAGCATCATTCTCACTACAATGAAATTCTGGTGAAATGAGATGAGATAAATGTTTATAATATGTATTGTGCCAAATAAAAGCAATTTTAATTTTTTGAACTGATACAATGCATGGAAAATCATTAGTTAATCTTAGGTTTAGTCCCTAAATTTGTGGCTAGGCTAGGAGGATACCGACTCCCACTCCAGAACTCCCACTTCCCTTCACTTGAAGGCTAACTCTCGCTTTACTTTTTTAAACACTAAGACTAAATTGGAGTTTTTAATCTGTCACTCTAAAGATTCTCCAATTCTACACCCAACAAAGAATATTTCCCTATTTATTTTCACTTAATTTCTTGAACAAATTTCCCCTTCATGAAATCAAATGTGACCCTCACTCTGTTGTAGAACTTATACTCTATTTCCCGGATCATATGTTTCACAACATATTTTAACAAATCAATTGGCCAGATTGAATCGTAAATAAAGTTTGGAGTTGAAAAATCATCACAATTTATTTTATATTTTAATTATGGCACATTCATTTTATTCATCATATCTTAGAGTAGGGGGAAAGATAGAGGGAACTACTCAGAATTCATGAGGAAGATACGACAAAACACAAATTTCATATATAAAAATAAGTTTATACAATAAAAAATAAACAAACAAACTTATCTGGAACTCTTTCTCAAAGAAAATCCTTTGTAGCCTTTCCTTAGAAATGCAAGAAGAAGAACTTTCTCACTTTTCTCCTTCTCCAACACTCTTACAGAAAGTTTAGCACTAAATCTCACCATAAAAACTTTAAACTCTGAAAGCAAAATCACTAATTGACTCCAATATGGTGGTGGAATGAAGATGGATTATGAAAATGTGGCGTGGTGGAACGTTGTGGAGCAAAAAATGAATGTTGATGAGTGAAAAACGTAGAGGAGTCCCTTTTCTGATGAAATTCGGCTCTAAATAAAGTCCAAGGTCGGTTCTCTAAGAGGTGCCTCCAAATACTCTTCAAAAATCATCTAAATACATCAAATCTTCTAGAAACAGACGCAGTCGGTGCTAGTTTGGCACCGTCAGTGCTGAGAAAAAATTCTCTAGCTTTCGGTGTTCTACGTCGTTGGCGCTGAGTATTTCCTCAAAAACGTTATTTTGACTTCAAATTTCTTTCCTTTTGGTTTGTTTTTTCTTTAAGCCCTAAAAATCAACAATCTATAAGAAAACATCCAAATACCTTCCATTAAAGTGCAATATCACCAAAATTAAGTATAAAATATGGGTCTAAAAATGCATATATTTTCAGTGTATCAAAATCCCCCAAACTTACATCTCCTCAAGTAACTTCTCTACTACATAAAAATATGACTTTTGGTAAAGAATTTAACATTTAAACTTCCATATTTTAGTTCTCTAAACATAATAGTTTAACTTAAGAAAAATTCAAAACATTTCCAGTTAGTACAAAAGGTGTAAAGATATTCAGTAATTAAGTCTAAGGTTTTTGATCCTCTATTTCTTTCATGAAAAATTGCAATTTGTTATATTAAAGTCACTTAGGAAATTCATATGAAAAAGGACTTCATAAAACTTTATTAATAATTAAGTTAATATTCAAATCAAAAGTTTAGAAAATGTATCGTATTCTTTTCTCTTAAGTTGATTCAAGTGAAGCCAATTTTTAATTAGGCATCTCCTCAAGCTTCTCCCCACATTTTTTCTTTTTCTTTTCTTTTTTTTTATTTTTTTTAATTTTTTTTCTTTTTTTTTTCTCTGTTTGTGAGGACTACTATATCTGGATAGCCTTTAATGATTTTGAACTTCACTGTCCTCTTCATAAAGGGAAAATCTTTTGACATTTCTTCACTTACTAAACTTGTATTAACTTAAAGATTTCATAAAGTTTAATTCTTTTCTTTTTACATGAATTTTTTAAGATTTTTTTAATATTTCAAAAATATAAATTTTCTTTACTAAAGATAGAAAAACATAGCCTTATTCTCTTTGACAAAATATCTTAGTCCCTAGAATTAACCTTTATTGTTGAAAACTTTTACTTAAATTTACTACTTATTTAGAAACATAAATATAGTTATGTAGAGTTAACCTTTAATACCAAAGGTCATGTTAGCTTTAAAATTTTGAAAAGTTAGTTAAGTGAGGACAAATAAAATTAAGTTCTTTCTCTCTTTCTAAAATGATTTTTCTTCTTCCCCCCATCCCCCCNTAGTTATCTAAAGTTATGTTCTACTACCACAGCTTATGTTAAATTAAAAAAAAAATTAAAATATAGCTCATTGAGGACAAATAAAATTAAGTTTCTTTTTTTAAAAAGTAATTTTTCTTCCCCCCCCCCCCCCCAAAACAAATATA
>JXCR01127141.1:23451-70984 GCA_002079205.1 Phalaenopsis hybrid cultivar
TTAAAAAATTCATATGAAAAAGAATCTCAAAAAACTTTATTAATAATTAAGTTAACATTTAAATAAAAAGTTTAGAAAATGTGTCCAAGTCTTTCTCCTTAAGTTGATTCAAGTGAAACCAATTTTTAATTAGGCATCTCCTCAAGTTTCTCCTCACATCTTTTCTTTTTTCTTCTTTTTCTTTTATTTTTCTTTTTCTTTTTTTTTTCTTTTTTCTTTTCTTTTCTTTTTCTGAGGATTACTATATCTTGAGAGTCTTTAATGATTTTGAACTTCACTATCCTCTTTTTAAAGTTAAAAACTTTTTACATTTCTTCACTGAACAAATNTAAGTCTTTCTCCTTAAGTTGATTCAAGTGAAACCAATTTTTAATTAGGCATATCCTCAAGTTTCTCCTCACATCTTTTCTTTTTCTTCTTTTTCTTTTACTTTTCTTTTTCTTTTTTTTTATTTTTTCTTTTCTTTTCTTTTTTTGAGGATTACTATATCTTGAGAGCCTTTTATGATTTTGAACTTCACTATCCTCTTTTTAAAGTTAACAACTTTTTACATTTCTTCACTTAACAAATTTATATTAACTTAAAGGTTTCATAAAGTTTAGTTCTTTTCTTGTTACATGAACCTCTTTAAGATTTTTTAATACTTCAAAAATACAAATTTCTTTTACTAAAAATAGAAAAATATNGAACAAATTTATATTAACTTAAAGGTTGCATAAAGTTTAGTTCTTTTCTTTTTACATGAACCTCTTTAAGATTTTTTAATACTTCAAAAATACAAATTTCTTTTACTAAAAATAGAAAAATATAGTCTTATTCTCTTTTACTAAATATTTTTGTCCCTAGAATTGGACTTTATTACTGAAAATTTTTACTTAAATTTACTATATATTTAGAAACATAAATTTAGTTATCCAAAGTTANATTATTCTCTTTTACTAAATATCTTTGCCCCTAGAATTAGACTTTATTACTGAAAATTTTTACTTAAATTTACTATATATTTAGAAACATAAATTTAGTTATCCAAAGTTAACTCCTAATACCAAAGGTCATGTTAAATTTTAAATTTTGAAAATATAGTTAAGTGAGGACAAATAAAATTAAGTTCTTTTCTAATAATGATATTTCTTCTCCCCTCCCCCCCCTAAACTTAAATTTTTAAAAGATTTTTACATGAAGAACTTTAAAAATGAAGGGTAAAAGAAGCATTAAATACATAAAAAAAATTCATACTTGTTGGAGATTCTGATTTTTGAACATAAATTTTGAAATACTGCAGGTGCTATTATGAAAAATACAAGGCTAAAAACATTAAATTGCACATAATACATATAAAATTTGCTGAGAAAGAGCTAATCAAAGAACATAACAAAGTGCTGAAAATAACAACAGAACTAAACTAAATTCTAAAAATTAAAATAGCTTTTCACATTACAGATTCACATAAGATAACAACAGAGTCTTAACAACAACATAACACAAACAATAAAATCACACAGTACAAACACATACAAACAAACAAACAAACAAAAAGATCACCAGTCATCATCTTCCTTATCATCGACATCTAACTTCCGCTGCTGATATGGAGTATAAGTATGGTGAATATGGAACTGAACTGTATGGTCACCCCTTGTGTATCTCACTAATGCATCATCATAAGCAGCATTATACTCAAATTTCTGGCAAATCAGATCACCAGTGTGAGCATTTCTGGCCTCCATATTTTGCATCCTGTGATCCATCCTCAAAATATCTCCCTGTTGAATCATTGTCTGGTCGAACAACTCTCTATTGATGGGGTCACTTGAAGTAGGCTCACTAAAATTAGGGGTTCTAAAAGTAGAAGGAATATCTATGGCCTGTCTTCCAGATCTCCAATCAACATGGGACTCATAAGTCTTGATGTTGGCAGACCCAATCGGTCTTTGAGGCACAATCCTCTCCTCATCAGGTCTGAAATCAACTCATGCATGCTCACACAGTGTGTAAATGAGATCAGGGTGTGCCAATCCACCAGTGGTCTCTCCCAGAGCAATAGATTGAATGTTCATATACATGATAGAGCCTACATTTATATCCATCAGTTGCTAAATACAGAAGTTCAGCATGGCTCTATCGTTAGTCACTTCACTATGATGGCTTGTTGGAATCATCCTCCAAGAAATAAAATAATGTCAGGCCTTAGACAGTACATTTAACATAGAAAGGGGAAAGTTAACTTTAACTCCATTCTTTATTTTCCAAGACCCTTTCTCACTAGTGAGAAAAGAAATAACTTCATCTAAGGCTTGATCTGAAGCAGAAAATGATTGATACTAGCATCTATAAACATCTTCTAGTTGAGAAAACTCATTGATTTTTCTTGGAGTAAACTCCACCCTTTTTCCTTGAACAAAAACAAAATCATCAGAAGCGTCAGGAAGGTTGGCATAAAATTCCATCACAATTCCAACTATTGCAGCAGCAGTAACAGAAGTTTTCCCACTGCTGAGTGATAATCGATCGTTCAACTTCTCCTCCCGGATTTTTAAAACCTCGGTCTTGAATCACTTTTTTATTTTCTTGAAGACTATGAAATCGATTACTAGCTCTAAAGCTAATAAACCTTTGCTTATCATATTCTACTTTCCTTTTGCTCGATCTAGGTGCCATAGGAAATCTAGAAAAAATCCAAAAATTTCCAAAATTCTGAAAATCAAAATGTAAATCTCTTTAAACTTAAATCCACTAAGTAAGAGTTCTTCACTAAAGCATTTTCTCAAAATCTCTAAAAAAATTTCAAAATTTTGGATCTAGTTAATGTGAGAAAAATATTTGGTGAAAATAAAAAAAAATTTACTTTAAAGTGAAGCTCTTACCTAGAGAAGACGAAATCCGAAGTTCCTTTGCCTCTGAATTGCCTCAAATCCACCTAAAATTAGGCCCTAGGTGCAAAACCAAAGGTTGAAG
Organism: Phalaenopsis hybrid cultivar; assembly: GCA_002079205.1. Lineage (NCBI taxonomy): Eukaryota > Viridiplantae > Streptophyta > Magnoliopsida > Asparagales > Orchidaceae > Phalaenopsis > Phalaenopsis hybrid cultivar. Next base: position 26,407 of record JXCR01127141.1, read on the forward strand.
GTGACTTACGGAGTAAAAATAGAGGTTTGCGGTGAAAATCATCAATTAAAAGGTTAATTTGTCGTTTCGGGTAGAAGGCGCCGTCGGCGCCAATGCCAGCGGCGTCGGCGCTAAAGGAAGGAAATTCACTATTTTGATTTTAAAAATTTTAATTTCCTTTCAATTTTCTCCAAATTTTTTACTATTTTTAGACAAAAGTTTTTATCTAAATTCAAAAATACACATTTCACAAACAATCATTTGCATAAACAACAACAAACTGTTTTTTATATATGAAAATACACTTTTCACAAACACATTTCACAAATCACAAATTCACACCTATTAAGAAAACTAATTATAAATCAACGTCGAAATCAAGCCACAACACTAAACGCTGACACAAAACTATACACATAATCAAATTTCAGAATTCTAAAGCTAAAACAAACGAAATCAAACTTAACCAAATCCACACAATTACACTAAACACTTAAACACTTTTAAGCAAGTAGAGAATTCACAATCTTTAATCATTCATCCTCATCTTCAGTGCTTTCACCTCTTCTAATATCTTCCATAGATTGGTAATGAACATATAGATTGTAGAAGGATCGATACGTGAATTGATCTGTCAAATTTTCTTTGATCCACTCCTAACCATCTGAATTGTATGATCCAAACTAATCCTGCTTCAAAAATTCTAGTGTGATCAAAATTATCTTTCATTCTCCAATCTAAGTGATCAAAAAGGTACTTGAGATCTCCCACTGCATTCATAATACTCTGAAGTTGTCTTTCAATTTTCTTCAATTTCTTCTCTAAAGCAAGAAAATTTCCAACTGTTGGTGGCATTAATGGAGTTGAAGCATGTGAAGAATGATCTATAATAGCATTTACTGCTTCATTTCCATTACCAACATATTAATATTAATAGGAATCATGGGCTCCCTTTATAGTAAAACTTTTTCACAAATTTTCATATGGCACTTGGGATTGACTGCAAATCAGAAAAATTGTATAAGGATGCCCAAGTCCATAAATTGGCCGATTCATCATGATTCCCATCACAGATTTAAATATAATTGAACCTATATCAATAGGTTTCTCCATTTGAATGCAATAGTTTAAAATAGCACTCTCCTTAGTGACTCTACTGATCTTCAAAGTAGGGAGGAATTTTGCACAAATAAAGAAATGTCATTACTTTGAAATTAGATTTAAGTGATGAAGTAGGAAAACTAATATATCTTTCATCTCGTACTTCCCACATATCACTTTTATCTGTTAGAAAATTATAAATATCTTGCATCAAATCTTGAGTAGGAATGAAATTTGCATAATGACAGATTGGAACATTTTCTATCATATACAATTCATTAATCCTCACAGAAGTAAATAGTACAGCCTTACCTCGTATGAAGAAAACTCCTTGTGTAATTCCATGTAGATTTGCATAGAACTTCTTCACTACAGGTACAATAACCGCAGCGGTAGTGTAACACAGAGCTTCCCATCGCCTTTGCAGAATAATCTTGTCAACTAGAGCACTTGGATTGATCAACCCATGCTTAGGAAATCCTTTTTCCTTGATCAATCTCTTCTTTGTAATAACTTTATCGTATAATATCTACACATCAAAACTAGTAAACTTTCTTTTATTGAAAACTCCATACTTTGAAGTATTTCTAGAATTAGAAGCCATGAAATCTGAAAATAGAAAGTTTCTAGGCGTCCTAGGCAATTTTTAGGACTTTAAAAACAACTCCTTGTGGTTATTGTGGAGCGAAATCCAGCCAAAGTCTGCCAAAACTCGAAGGAACCGTCCAACTGCTCTTGGTGCCATCGGCGCTCCCGGTGGGCGCTCCTGACGCTGAGTCTGTTTTCTTAAGCGCAGGCGCCAGTGGCCAAATTTTTACGATTTTCATTTTTTCGTTCGATTAGATTCCAACATTTCTTCCAATACCAATATTGGACTTAATTACAATAAATACAATTGTGTACGATTATTATCTACTAATTTATAAGACACTGAAAAAACTAAATAGTAATACATAGACATATAAGTATGGGCTGCCTCCCACAGAACACTTGGTTTAACGTCGTTAGCCCGACATACCATTATTTAGTTGGGTTGACTTAAGATTAAAACTTCTTTAAATTGAGGTATGTGTCCTTCATAATAGTGTTTCAAACGATGCCCATTAACTTTAAATACCATTTCAGTGTTAGGATCTTTAATAACAATAATTCCATAATGATAAACTTTAATCACTTTAAATGGTTTGTTTCATAATGATAGACTTTAATCACTTTAAATGGTCCTAACCATCTGAATTTCAGTTTTCTTGGAAACAATCTCAATCTTGTATTATATAATAGAATTTCTTGTCCAGGTTCAAATTTCTTCTGAATAATCTTTCGATCATGACATATTTTCATTTTCTCTTGATAGATTTTTGCATTATGATATGTTTCATTTCTAATCTCCTCAAGTTCATTGAGTTACAATAATCTTTTCTTACCAGCATCTTTTAAATTAAAATTAAATTCCTTAATAGCCCAAATGCTTTATGCTCTAATTTTATAGGTAAATGACATGTTTTTCAAATAATCAGGCTGTATGGGGACATTCCTATAAGAGTCTTATGAGCAGTTCTGTATGCTTACAATGCAGTATCAAGTCTAGCAGACCAATCCAATTTATAAGGATTTACAACTTTTTCTAAAATGGGTTTAATTTTACGATTTGATATTTCTGCTAACCACTAGTCTGAGGATGATAAACAGTAGAGAATCTATGCATAATATCATACTTTTTAATTAATTTTTTGATTCTCTTATTCCTGAAATGAGATCCTCCATCAGTAATAATTACTCTCGGCATTCCCTATCTTGTAAAAATATTTTTAATTAAAAATTTAGAAACACTCATAAAAAATTTCAACTTCCAATGTGTAATTTAGAGGCATTTCATTTCTTCTAGATATATTTCCTCCACGTTGACATCTATCGCATGTTTTAATATATTCATTAACATCTTTAAAAATCGTAGGCCAATAAAATCCAGCTTGTAAAACTTTATATGCAGTTCTATTTGTTCAAAAATGTCTTCCAAATTTAGAATCATGACATCTTTCAATTATCTGTTGAGTTTCTTCATAAGGCACACATCTTCTAATAATAAGATCTTTTCATTATTTATATAAATATGAGACATCCCAAAAATAGTCTTTTGAATCATATAAAAACTTCTTTAATTATGGATTTTTTATAACAGGTGGTAGAATATCATTTACAATATATTTTACTATAACAGCATATCACGGTACATCCATTTCATCAATACTATATAATTGTTCATCAGGGAAATTCTTTAAAATTTCATTTACAAAATTAGTTAATATTTTTATTTCTTTTCTAGACAAATGGTCAGTTATTTGATTATCATTTCTCTTTCTATCAATAGCGGTAATATTAAATTCTTGCAATAGAAGTATCCATCTAAATAATCTTGGTTTAACATTCTTTTTTTGCATTAAATATTTAATAACAGAATGATCTGTATGCACTATACATTTAGTTCCAATTAAGTATGGTCTAAATTTATCAAAGGCATAAATAATAGCTAATAACTCTCTTTCAATAGTAGTTTAATTAATTTGAGATTCATTTAGAGTCTTACTAGCATAATATATAACTTTAAAAACTTTGTTGTGCCTTTATCCTAATACAGCCCCAATAGCATAATAACTAGCATCGTGCATTATTTCAAATAGTTTTTCATAATCAAGTGGTACTATTATAGGTGCAGTGACTAATTTTTTCCTTAATAATTTAAATGCTTTGGTGCATTCTTCATTAAAATCAAATTTTGTATCTTTTTCTAAAAGTTGGCATAGAGGCTTAGTTATTTTTGAAAAAATTTTTATGTAGCGCCTGTAAAAACCAGCATGTCCTAAAAAACTTCTCACCCCTTTAACACTAGTAGATGGTGGTAATTTTTGTATGACTTAGATTTTTGCAAGATCTACCTCCATGCCTTTTTCAAAAATTTTATGCCCGAGTACAATACCACCTGCAACCATAAATTGACATTTTTTCTCAATTTAATACTAGATTGACTTTTTCACATACTTCCAGAACTTTTTTTAAATTATTAAGGCATAATTCAAACAAAGTTCCAAATACAGAAAAATCGTCCATAAACACTTCCATTCCATGTTCTATAAAATTACTAAAAATTGACATCATACATCTTTGAAATGTTGCAGGTGCTTTGCGTAGTCCAAAAGACATTCTACGAAAAGCAAATGTTCCATATGGGCTTGTAAACGTTGTTTTATCTTGATCCTCTAGAGCAATTGGAATTTGGTGATAACTGGTATATCCATCTAAAAAACAATAATACTTATTCCCTGCCAATCTATCCAAAATTCGGTCTAGAAAGGGTAAAAGAAAGTGATCTTTTCTGGTGGTCATATTTAATTTTCTATAGTTAATGCAAATTCGCCAACCAGTTACTTGTTTTATTGGTATTTATTCATTTGTCTCATTTTCCTCAACAGTCACTCCTCCTTTCTTAAGGACACAGTGAATTGGGCTTACTCAAGCACTATCTAAAATAGGATATATAATTCCAGCATCTAACCATTTTAAAATCTCCTTTTTAACAACTTCTTTCATTATTTGGTTTAATCTTCTCTAAGGATCAGCTTTAGTTTCATATTATTCATCTAATAAAATTTTGTGCATACAAATTGAAGGACTAATTCCTTTAATATCTGTTAAAGTCTTTTTTATACTTTTTAAACATTTTTATTAACTTTTATTCTTGAATTTCAATTAACTCGGAAGATATAATAACTGGCAATGTAGATGACTCTCCTAAAAATACATATTTTAAATGGGCAAGTAATATCTTTAATTCAAGTTCAGGTGGTTTAATACTTGAAGGAATAAGATTTTTACTATCATTTTCCAACAAGTCTAACATTTCAAATTTGCCCTGAATATAATCAAAATCTTCTTCTCTAATTTAATCTTCATTCTAAAAAATTTCTCCTTGCTTAAATTTATCTTTGAATTCTTTCTTAAATTGTTCATTACTTAAATAATGAGCTACTTCCATCCTGAAACATTCATTATCTTTTTCTGTTGCAGGATATTTCATAGCTTTTGCTATATAAAATTTTTCTTCTTGATCAATAACTCTCATTATTAATTCTCCTTTTGTACATATATTATAGCTCTTCCTGTTGCAAGAAATGGTCTTCCTAATACAATAGGAATCTTTTTATCTTCCTCCATATCCAATACTATAAAGTTTAAAGGGAAAATAAATTTATCCACTTTTACTAGTACATCCTCTATAACTCATTTTGGATAAGCTATTGATCGGTCAGCTAACTGAAGAGTTACAGTAGTAGGAGAAATTTCTCCCAAATCTAAACGTTTAAAAATTGATAAGGGCATAAGATTGATACTCGCTCCTAAATCACATAAAGCCTTTCCATAAAACTTTTCACCAATTGCACAAGATATAGTAAAACTACCAGGATCTTTTAATTTTTCATGGAGCTTTTTTTGAATAATAGGACTACACTCTTCACTGAGTGCAACTGTCTCATGATTGTAAACTTCCTTTTCTTATTTAATACTTCCTTCATAAATTTTGCATAACTTGGCATTTGTTCCAAAGCTTCAACTAAAGAAATGTTTATTGTTAACTTCTTAAGGATTTTCAAAAATTTTGTAAATTGTTTATTTTTATTCTTCGTCTTCAGTCTGTGAGGAAATAGAGGTAATGATTTTTCTAAAGGAACCTGTGTTTGTTCATTTTCCTATTGATATTTTTCCATTTCTTTCTTCTCTTCATCAACTTCAGTTTCTCTTTGGATTCTTGTTTCAATTTCTTTCCCACTCCGTCATATCTTTCCAAGTCAATGGAAGAAAGAAATGGAAAAATATGGAAAAAAAGCATTGACTTGATCCCGATTTTTATATGTAAGGATTTATGAACTTGACACCACTACAACGCTAAAAACTTAATCCTTATATGAAAAGTAAATTGTGTAATATATATATAATTATAGGCTGTTAATAATGAAATTATACGCAAGTATACGTATCGCTATCAATTAATAATGGACTTTCTATTTAAGCCCCAAATATTGATCCCACAGACAAAGTGTAAGTTAACAATGATAAATTTTAACAAAAAATTTACAGAAAATTGAAATAAATCACTGTCACTAATTTCAAATGTTGGAATATTAACCAAACTAAATTACTTAACTATTAGCAAAACAGAAATGCAAATTTTGAATAATAACTACTAATCTACTAACTATGTTTATGTAATGAAAATTTCTTATGTGAAAAAGCATCCTTCCCATTGCAAAGAAATTCTGGTGAAATGAGATGAGATAAATGTTTATAATATGTATTGTGCCAAATAGGAGCAATTTTAATTCTCTACCCAGATAGAGTGCATAAAAAATCACCGGTTAATCATAGGTTTAGTCTCTAATTCGTGGCTAGGCTAAGAGGATACCGGCTCCCACTTCCCTTCACCTGAAGGCTAACTCTCGCTTTAGTTTTTAAACACTAAGACCAAATTGGGGATTTTAGTCTGTCACCCTAAAGATTCTTCAATTCTACACACAACAAAGAATATTTTCTTATTTATTTACACTTAATTTCTTGAATGAATTTCTCCTTCATGAAATCAAATATGACCCTCACTCTGTTGTAAAACTCATACTCCATTTTCTGGTTCATATGTTTCACAACATATTTTAACAAATCAATTGACCAGATAAAAATGTACATTTAAGTTTGGAGTTGAAAATCATCACAATTTATTTTATATTTTAATTATGGCACATTCATTTTATCTCTTCATTTCATCATATCTCATAGTAGAGGGAAAGATAGAGGGAACTACTCAGACTTCATGAGAAAGATATGACAAAACACAAATTTTATATCTCAGAGTAGGGGGAAAGATAGAGGGAACTACTCAGATTTCATGAGAAAGATACGACAAAACATAAATTTTATATATAAAAGAAAGTTCATACAAAACTAAATAAACAAACTTATTTGGAACTCTTTCTCAATGCAAATCCTTTGTAGCCTTTTCTTAGAAATCCAGAAAGAAGAACTCTCTCACTTTTCTCCTTCTCCAACACTCTTATAGAAAGTTTTACACAAAATCTCACCACAAAAACTCTAAACTATGAAAGCAAAATCACTAATTGACTCCAATATGGTGGTGAAACGAAGATAGATTATGAAAATGTGGCGTGGTGGAACTTTGTGGAGCGAAAAATGAACGTTGAGGAGCAAAAAACGTAGAGGATTCCCTTTTCTGAAGAAATTCAGCCCCAAATAAAGCCCAAGGTCGGTTCTCCAAGAGGTGCCTCCAAAAACTCTTCAAAAATTGTCCAAATACATTGAACCTTCTTGAAACGGGGTCTGAACCGCCTTTGGTGTTATCGGTGCTAGTCTGGCACCGTCGGCGCTAAGTAAAAATTCTCCAGCTTTCGGTGTTCTGCACCGTCAGCACCGAGCTTGGCGCTGAGTATTTGCTTAATAACGTCATTTTGATTTCAAATTTCATTCTTTTTGCTTCTTTTTTTGTTTTAAGCCCTAAAATCAACAATGTGCAAGAAAACATCAAAATACCTTCCATTAAAGTGCAATATCACCATAAATAAGTATAAAAAATGGGTCTAAAATGCATATGTTTTTTGTGTATCACGGTTCAAGACTAATTTTGCACGAATTTTTAAAGGGACACTTGTTCTAAACACCCATGGAGTGATTCAATGCAGCTAGACACTTTGGAAGGTTCTAATTTGAAGAGATTTGACTCTTAGATCAAAGAGGCGCATATTTTAAATTTAAAGGTTTAACTTTTGAATTTTGGAGGGAAATTGAAATTCTTTTCAGAAGAGGTTGCCCAAAATAAAATAAATTTGGTGAAGAACTTCAAGGGGGGGCTAAAAAGGTAGGTGGCGTGAGAACCAAGAGGGAGAGATAGAGAGAAAAAGTCAAGGGCTTGGAGATTGTCTTCTAGAGTTGTAAGAGGAGTGGGAAAGTGAGAGATTTCTTCTTCATTACACTTCTAAGAGAGAATTGATAGTGCTTGTAAAGAGAGAAAGTCTTGGAGAGAACTTCTAGGGATTTGCTTGGGAATGATTGTAAGATAAGTTGTATTTTTCATTTTTTTTTTTGTAAACTTGTTTTTATATATGAAGTTTGTGTTTTATCGTATCCTTCTCATGAATTCTGAATAGTCTTTTTTATCCTTCTCCCTACTTTGAAGAAATAGTTTTGTGAAGAATTGATTTTGTCTTCTACTATTTTAAATGTAGATGATTTGTGATGATTTGAACTCTGATCTTCATTTACTTTTTGATCTGGACAATTAAATTGTTAAAATTTGTTGAGAAACATATGTTCTAAAAAAGGGATGTTATTTTTAAAACATAGGGAGAATCACATTTGATTTCATGGGAGAGTATGTCATCCATGGGATTGGGTGCAAATAAATATGGAAATATACATTGTTGGTTATAGAATTGGAAGATTTTAAGGTGACAGGTTAGAATCCCAAATTTAGTTCAGTTGATTGGAATCTAATGTGAGCATGTTATCCCTCACATGAGGGAGTAGTGGAAGCTCTGGAGTGGCAGCCGGTATCATCCCAGCCTAACCACGGAATTAGGTACCAAACTCTAGATCATTCAATGTTCTTTATGACACTCGGAAGAGGGTAGAGAATAGGATTGCTCCAATTTGGCACAAAACAGTTTTTAAATATATTTTTCAAATGATTTCAATTTCTTTACAAGCCATATTTTCATTGTAAATGAGAAGGGTGCTTTCTCATACTTGAACTTTTTGTCAACAAAAACCTTTGTTTTGTTTCAGCAATTTTACTTTGGAAAGTTTAGAATCTAGTTTAACTTAATTGTTATAGTCGTACTTCTGCATATTTAGTAGCATTTCACTTGATTAGTTTAACTTTAAACTTCGTACTTTACTTATTTTGATTTTTATTTTAATTTAAGAATAAAATATTAATAGCTAGCTTATCCCTGTGGGATCAATATCTAGGACTCCATTAGAGCCCTGTATTACTTGAATGATACGTATACTTGTGTTATATGTAAAAGGGAATTGGGAGTTTAAAAGAGTTTTTAAAGATAAATTATTTTCATTAAAGTTGAATTGTTTTGTGGGTTATATTGCATATTTATTATTAATTTATTCCCAACTTTCCGCGCATCATTGCTCGAATATTTCACTTGCTAATTCCCTAGTGGAAATAACCAGCACTCGATTCTACACTTCTTTCTAGGTCTATCGACTTAGGAGTGTGTGTTGGTTTTGTTGATCTAGTCGGTCAATGCCAATACAAGCGGTGTGATTGCCCAGCACTCCACACCAATTGGGGTCCATTTGTTGACTTCAGTTTTGGTTGAGGTTTAGTTTTCCTTCTTTAGCTTTCCCATTGAATATTCCTAGAAAACTAGAAAAGGAACCCTCGCCTTTAGAAAGCCAAACTCTTCTGTGCTCAACTTGAAGTTCCATGTACTGGTCCTAACCTCAGCACTTAGTAGATGTGGACACTATAGAGGAAGCTCAAGGGGAGTCCCTATAGGATTGTCTGGCCTTAAGGTTGACCCTGGGTGTTGGTTTGTAGCTAGTTAACCCACTTGCACTCACTTGCACACACTTTCACTCACAACCCTAAAATTCAGCTTCGCTAACTTTGATCCCTTAACCTTTTGGGAAACTATGTAGATGGTCCCTTAGACCCACTGGCCTTAGGCAGTACATAGAGGACCCAAATGAAAATTTCATTGGTCTATAGCTCATATAAGTGGTTGGCACTCAAATTCTACCAAAATACCCAACTTGGCCTTTTGCCACCAAATCCACCCAAATTACCTAAATGCCCTTGAAATCTTAAATTTGACCAAAATTCTCAAATTCATCCAAAATATTCAAACCTGTTAAAAAATCATTTCAAACTATTTGAAATTATCCAAATTGCCTAAAAAATCCCAAAAATTTGAAAATTACCAAAATACCCTCTAATCTGCCTAAATTACAAAAATACCTGTGGTAGCCCAAAATTTCCTCAAAATCATTTCAAATGTCCCCAAAACCAATTTGGAACCTTTAATTAAACTCAATTTGATCAATTTGACCACTTTGACCAAAGAGCCCCAAATTGCCTTTAAAGACCCAATTTCTCCAAATTCACCACACATACCCATCAATTTGGCCCCAATCCTCCCCAATTCCAATTCTAAACTCAAATTAATCTTTAATATGATTCATTCAAACCAAATTAAAGCCTAATTGACCCATGCTTTGAGCTAAATTTTGAGCCAAATTAAAACCCCAATTTTTACCCTATGACTTAATCTCACTTAATTGAACCATATGATGCACTAAATTGCCCCAATTTGAATCCTAAATTCTTCCTCTCAATCTTAAAAAGAAAACTGGATCTTCAATTGACCTTGCTCAAGCCTCAACTTCACTCAATTTCAAGCCACATTCAAAATCCCAAAATTTGCCCCAAATTAGTTCTCCAAATTCCACCAAATTGAATGCCCTAACCCACAAATTAACACCCAATTTATGTTGAAAACTCTTTCTGATATTCCTCTAGATCATTTTGAACCATCAATTTTGACCTTATCCAACCTTATCCTAACCTAAACCCAAGTCTAACCCAACACCCTAAATTGACTAAATGCCCAAAATCCTCCAAATTAAACCTCCAAACCAATTCAAAATCACTCCAAATCTTTTCTAAACTCCTCATGACAATCTTCTACATAATATTCATCAATCAATTGAACTCAATGTCATGGCTAGCATAGCCAAAACCAAACTTCTAGCCATTTTGATCCAAATTGAACCCCTTCACCAAACTTGACTTAGCCATGCCAAAGTCACCAAATTAATATCACAACAGCCACTAAGCACACTCTAATGACCAAGCTAAACCACCCTAGACCCACCTAAGTGAGCTATGGACCAATGGGTCCCTAAAATAAGGGATTTCATCCCATTTTTGGTTCTTAACCAAGAAATCTCTTCCATTATGACAAATCATTGAGGGTTAATCGTAATTAACCCTCTCCCTGGCTCACCTGGCCACCTACCATGCTCTAGCCAGCCACCCTAGTCATGAGAAAACCCCAAAATCATGAGCCTCCACACTTAATTTAAACCCAATTCCACCAATAGAGCTCATCTTAAATGTGCTTTAGATTTTTTTAAGCCTCAACCTCAACAGCCTTTTGCATCTGAATTGAAGCTCTAAGCTCCACTTTAAGCCACTCCATGACCAAAGAGAAGGGAATTCCAATTGGGGAAACTCTACCCAATTGCTCTCAGACACTCTCCAAGAACTCTTAAGCCCATTGTAACCATTTTCCCCCTCTGGTTCCCACTGTGATAGCTAAATTTTGAGCTCAAAATTTGCCCTAAAACCAGGACAGATCTCCCCACATTTCCACAGTCCACCAAACTTTAATTAATTGTGCCCAAACTATCCTCACAGTGAGAGAAGTTGATTCCCCATAGAATCCCCATCACAAAGAGCCCCTGGCATAGACTTTGACCAACACCTAAGATATAGCTTGGTCAAAAACATACCTAAATAACTCACTAGGGCTTGGGCCTTCATCTTGAGGTTTGTTGAACTCAATCAAAGCTACCACAAACATCTGATTGAGGCCTCCTCTCTCAGAAAAATGTATTGAGCTCTGACCTTAGCTTGAGCTTCTTTTGATTCTCCATTTGTAATGACTTGATTTCATACTTGATTAACCATATAAATGTGTTTGTCTTGAGTAGATGAAGGTCTAGAAACAAACCCCATGTGATTTGGTTGAGTCTAGGTAGAGATCTTAAGGTTTTAGTGTGAATGACTTACGAGTTAGGTCACTTGGGGACGATGAACGGAGGCCGTCTGATCACGTGTGTATCCAATGAATGGAGGAGATTGAGCTGGATAGACACTTGGTACATGAACCGTGGGCCACATGGCAGTCCTAGATGTAAGCGCAACGAATGGGAGCACATCGCGTATGAGTTCGGAGCCGCCGTAGGATGAGTTAGCGCCGCATGGATAAGTAGAAAAATATGAATTTTTTGAATTATTTTAAATGCATGAACTTCAGAAATCAATATCTTTCTCTAGAAAGATCATAAAAATAAAATAAAATAACCTTGTTGCACAGTGAACAGAGGAGAATCACGTGGACTAAAAATAAAAATTATTTGCCAAATATATGATTTTTAATTAATTAAATATTATCTGTCGTATTTCAATTCTCCATGACTAAATATGGCAGACCATGGCTTGAAATTTCTAAGGTTTATTCCTCATCACAGAGGGGATATTCTCTGATTTTTCCAAGTTCAGAAGGCACCTCTATGCTTCTAGCCCTAATTTTCAAGCAAGGGTGGCCATTTTGGCTTATTTTAATTATATAAATAAAAATATCATTTGAAAAATTATGAGGATAATTTTAGTAGGTTTTCTATAGTCGAAGAAGACTAGAAAAAATATTATGATCTTTGAATTATTTTGTACATTTTTATATTTAATCAAATGTATACACCTTGTGTTAATTTATATAAATATATACTTATCAAAAATTGACAAAATCAGTTCCACACTGTGCACAAAAATCATATTTACTTACTATAAAAATTCAAAAATTATTTGGCTTAGTTTAAGCACTAAAATTGATTTTTAAAGAAACTTTTATTTTTTAACAAAAATAATTATAATAAATTAAATAAACTGAGAAAAATCATGAAAAATAGTTTTCTGAGTTCCTTGTGATCAGGGGCATTTAATAAAAATAAAATCTTTTTTTTTGTGAAAATATGTCATTTTCAAAGTGTATTTTGAATTAAAAATAATTAAAATAATCAAAAATTTCAAAAATACAAAAATGGTTTAAAATGTGTACAAGCTTTGCGTGACCACTTAGAATTCATTAGGATATTTTTACTAATTTTTCTAAGTTAAAAATAAATTTTAAAACCTTAAAAGTGAATTTTCCTTATTTTCTCATTAAAATAATTATAATAAATAAATTAAAAATTATAAAAATATAAAATTTGATTTTCTGAGTTTTCTGAACTCAGAGAGATCTAATAAAAATATAAAAATAATTTTGCTGATTAAAACATTATTTTCTATTTAATTAAATCATTGAAGTTGATCGAAAATTAAATATTAATAATAATTTAATTCAAAAAACCATGAAATTTTGCCTAAGTGTTTCTCTGACTCAAGAAAACCTCTAATAATTTTATTATAAATAAAAAAAACTTTATTTTGGATAGTTAAATAAATCAATGTTGAAAACCCTATTTCATGAATTTAAAAAACACAAAAGTAAAACCACAGTATTCTCTTCTGATGTTTCAATTAACTGATGGATATGCCGCTCTGAATGCTCAAGTCATTTGAGTTGTGCTTAATGAGTTATGGCATAAAGTACCCCAAGGGCAAAATAGTCATTTTAGATTTTGGTTCTTAATCAAAATTTAGGGTTAACCAATGGAAAAATTGGAAATTTTGATTTTAATGAATATGATTGGATGATTGAAATACAATGAGACTAAAAGGTAGAAACTCACTCACCACCTTTGCACAACATCAACAAGATCATAATTTTCCTAATTTTCATGACTTGGAAGTCAACTAAGATCAAATGATTCTTAAGTGATGGGCTTAAGATAGAAAAAATGATAATTTACTTATCTTGAGCCTAAGATTGATGATGATGTGATATTTCAATAAGAATACATATCACTTAAATCAAAATTTTGATAATTACCATTCTACCTACCATGATTGTTAAGGGCTTATTAGTGACATCGGCTCGATATCTACACTCAATTAATCAGATTTAGAAGATAACATGATTGGTGATTGACATTTTTAAACACTACAAGCTTAACCTTAACTGCGGGTACCACAAACTTAAATGACTTAAACATGCCTTAGGGGCACCTACTCACATAACTTTTAAATAAAATATCAATTAATTGATTGGGTATCCTATCCTTGGGATAATTAAATTGTCAAGCTTCGCTGAGCAATGGTTTGTCATACTTTAACCTCGAATGATTAATGGAACAATAAGATAAGTCCAAAATGAACTCAGAATATTTTAAGAGATCTTCAAAGTAGTCTAGGGTCATGCCTTGAGCATCTTGAAATTTATTGGACATTTTGAAGGGCAAATTAAATTTGTCATATTTTGCTCTAAAACCATCCAGTAGTATCTTCTGAGATTCAATAAAATCATAACTTGGGGTTTAGTAGCTGAATCTTCATCTACTCCTATAATTTAAATTCTCTACAAAATTATATACATGCTTTGCAAGTGCTAACCTTTCAGGAAGAGGAATGAGAAGAATCAACAAGTATGCTTTTAAATTATTGCATTGACCTTTTTTGTACTTCTTGCCTTAACCTTGCATGTTAAACAACGATGTCACCCTGCATGAAAACCAAAACTCCTAGGATAGTTGTAAAACCAAAACCAAAACTAAAAAATCAATCAAGATAAAATTTCCCACCACAAAATTTAAAATATAAAACAATTCAAAATTTAATCACAAACATCACAAAAACAAAAATTACAAGCAAATTAAAATGTCTCTATCGAATGATCGGGAATCTCTAGGAGGAGGTAACCTATGATTGCTAATGACATTTCCCATGGTCTAAATGAAAGTTTAGAACTCATTAAGTTGAGTTTAGTAAATTGATTTGGACTAACTGAATCTGAAAAAAAATAGTGGTGTCAGAACAAGGGAACTGTAGGATCCTAACCGGTGTTTCTCTAAACAACTTTAATATGCCCCCATAATATTTAAATAACCATGGCCTTTATGGATATATAATTTGATATTATAACTTGACACATTAGAAAACCTAAACTTGCCGCGACGAGGAGCTTGGAGCTAGCATTGCGGGCAGCACGACCATCTTCAACTGTAAAACATGTCTCCACCTGCTAAACATTCTTTAGAATAAACAACAAGCTAAAGGATTTCAAAGTTATTTGTGTAGTGCGACATAAATCTTCAACCTTTTCTCTAGGCCTTTGTATAGCTCTATTGTATAATATAAGCCCTAACTTGTCTTAGGACATCTAGGTTGTCATTCGTCTCGACCTAAATCCTCACATCTTCCAGGCTATTTGTGTGATCGTTACACACAAATGTAAGCCCTCAGTAATAAAATTGATAGGATGAAACATTTAAATATTTCTCTTCAAAACTGAAGCCAAATCATGGGGTAGGGAAGTCATCGAGGTTCTTTCGCTTTTGGATTCTACAATAAATTTTCTAAATTTGAGTCATTCTCCTTTCACACCACTTTCTCTAATTTCATTGATAATTTCTAATCCGTTGAACTCTTTGAAGATAATATTCCCTAATTTTTATTGAGAGTCTTCTTAGGTGAGTTTGATCATTTAAGATTTATTTAACTATAGGGGCTTGCCATATATAGGAAGTTTTTCCAAACCCAGCTTAATATAAACCTTATTTAATTCTCTGTATTAAATAAGGGAACTTGTCGGGTTATAAATAAAATGGATTTCATATATTTCTTAGCTTTTCCAAATCCAGCTTAATATAAACCAAACGGATTTCATATATTTCTTAGTTTCTTTGATCGAGTCTCACCCTCAAGTTTTGTGTTTATCCTTCGGGATAGATACATGGCTTGAGGTGTAGTGATCTTTCATTTGAATTATGAAAAATATGAGATCAGTTTGATTTCATATTTTTCTAAAATTATATATATATGTAAAGTAANTTCCAACAGGCAACTCCACAACCAAAATAGTGTCGACAGCCGGAGAGATCAAAGATTGCTTCAATTTCTGGAAATCCTGCTCTTATTTGTTCATCCACTCATACTATTTTTCTTTCTTTAGTAATTTGAAGAATGTGACACATTTGTCTCCTAACTTGGAAATAAATCAACTCAAAGCTGCAATTCAGTCGGTAAGCTTTTTTTTTACTTCCTTAGTGTTTCAAGAAAAAAAGCATATCAAAGAGTGCCTTCACTTTCTCAAAATTAGCTTTAATGCCTTCAGATTTTAAAACGTATCTCAAGAATTTCCTTGTGAAGGCTCCAAACGGGCATGTCTATGGAGTGAATTTCATGTTAAACTTTCTAAGCTTTTAAAAGGTTTCCTTTAAATCACACAGATGTTGTTCAACCATCTTAATTTTCACTAACACATCTTCCACCTAGACCTCAATTTTTGTTCCTTTTGGTATAGAAAAATCTACATCCATTAGGCGGTGAAATGTTGCACAAGCATTTTTTAGCCTAAAGAGAATTAAAATAAAATAATATAATCCATCACTTGTAATAAAAGCCATTTTCTCTGCATCAGTTGGTTGCATGTTGATTTAGTGATACCATGATTAGGAGTCAAGGAAACACATGATAGTGTATCTGACTAAAAAGTTGAGCAGAGCATCGATCCGGGGTAGTGGATAGTTGTCATTTGGACAAGCAGTGTTCAAATTTTTTGTTGTTGGACTTTCAAACCATGATTACATTGGATTCGTAGGAGGATGATTTACTTCTCAAATGTACACGGCTTCTAAAATTTCTTCTCTTCTTCATTGATTGGTTCTATTAAACTCATCACTGTCAACTGGAGCTTTTGCTTCACTGGCCTAGCATTTGGACCGATGTTGAGTCTTTGAAAAGAAATGTTGATGGAAATGCTAGGCATTTCAGTCTTCAACCATGCAAAAGCATTGTGGTGTTCTTGGAGAATCTAGATCAACATACATTTGTGATCTGCATCAAATATGTCATTGATTATAAAAGATTTATCATGATCCTCTATACTCGCTGGGATTTTAGTAATAGCCTCGTCAGTTTCAAGACCTCCTTCTCGCTAGTGTTCTATGTCTAATGCTTTGTGCTTCATGCTTCCTATGGCTCGTATATAACACGTTCGGAACTGCTCCAAATCTTCACATACAGCGACTATCACCCCATTACATAGAAATTTCGCAGCTACAAGCTAAGATGACACCACAGCTCAAATATTGTTTATAAAATGGTTACCAAATATTGCATTATAGGTTGGTGATGCATTAACTACTAGAAAATCCCCCATATTGGTAAAATCGATTTTCACCTTCTTCCAAAGTGGCAGTGAGCACTATTACACCAAATACCACCTTTTTTTTGCCAAAGAAATTGTACAGTGGGCCAGCCAGTGGAGTTAACTAATCAGTTATTAGATTCATTTTTCTGAATACGGTTTGGAATAAAATTTTCTCCGAGCTCTCACTGCCTACTTAGTAATTATTGAAACATGTTGTGATAATAATTGCATCATTGTATGGATTTCAAGCTATAGGAAGATCTGCATCATTGAAAATGATTGGGAGATAAGTTTTTCTTTTTGGAGCAAGTATTAGAGCACAGTAATTCCTTAATCAACTTCTTGTGTGGTTGGCCCCGACATATAAATCGCCACCCAATATTGCTGGTATAATTTCTACTATGTGAATGACGTTAGCTTGAGTCGACCCACTTGACTCAATTTTTTCTAGAACCTTAACTTTCCGTCAAGTATGAGCATCTGAGGCTATAAACTCCTTGAACTTTCCAGCCTGAATCAACTCTTCTACCAAGTAATGGAGGTGTTGCACTCCTCGGTGTCGTGCCCATGGTCTCGACGAGACAATATTTTTTGGGGTTTTGGAGGGAAGCTCCAATTTTCAATAGAGTCTCCTTTTAGAATCATTCCTTGTCTTAAATAGGATCTACGAGTTTCATCATAGATACTTGAAGTGGTACAAACCTGGATATTTTTCAGTCTTCTATAGACCAATCAGTGGATCAACTTCGCTTGTGTCCTTATCGTTCATCTTCTTTATCCCCCACAGCTTGCACGAGGGATATACTTCAATCTCCAATAGTCATCTTTTGTGTTTTGCTTTCATGTTTATCGATCCTACTTCTCACTTTTGGAAATTGGATGGTTTATATATTCTTTGACTGCAATATGGTTGTTGGCTAACTCTAGGAGGTCAGCCAACATTTTGGGTTCAAGCAGACCCAAAAACTATCAAAACTGTAGACTATTCAGTCCTAGTGCTAGCACTGCCTTGACAACTGTCAGTTCCATATTTAAAATTTTGAGTATCTTTTCTTGAATCTAGTAACATATGACTAGAGACTCTCATTTTGTTCTTATTTTATATAACATAAAGAATCTAAATCATTTCATGATTTTTGGGTGCTAGCAAACAATGCCAAAAATAACTTCTTAGAGTGTTTAAGGGAATTAATGAGTCTTATGGGAAATCTGTTGAACCACATGAGAGCGCAATCTCTCAGCATGATATAGAATAAACAATATTTCAATACATCGAAGGTCTCGAGAAGGCAGATTTCCAACTTTAAAAAATGCAATATGGTCAGCGGGGTTGCTCCAACCTTTATATGGATTCAAGGTAAGAACGAAAAGCTTCTCCAATGCTTAGCCTCCATAATATGTCAGGCGAACATATTCTCCTTTTGGCGATAAACTTCTATCGCCCTTGCCTACGTTTCTCCCCTTTGCGTAAACTTGCACTATGTTGATAGTGGGACTTTTCCACTTTCTTGATTGTTGGAGTTGCTTGTTAAGCTGGTGGTTCGGTTGCTTATGGATTGGTTTGCAGGATAGGTTGTGCCCTTCGCTCAAGCAGCGCTCGGTCCATCTTTAAAATTTTCCTGACCATCCAACCCCAGATTGCCTGGTTTTATTATTGTACAAATTCTCGAATTGAATCCATGTTGGAAGTTTCTCTTTAATGTGTCCTTCACCCTGTCATGCTCCTTGTCTTATCGTGGGCATGATTCCACGCTCGCCGTACCTTTTAAGATGTTGGATCCTAAATTGTCTTGTGGATCATATCTAAGGATAAGAGCATTTGTAAGATGAAAGAAGAAGAGAGAAGAATGATCTTTATATTTTTTTAGTGAGTCATTTTTCCCTTTTTCTTGAAAAACGATGATCCTACTTATAGGTAGGATTTGTAAGTTATATGGTTGTCCCCTATTAAAAATGAAACGTTACTATAATTAATGAGCTATTACAACCACACATTTGTAACTAAATATCATTTACCTAGACCTCATAATCGATGTTAGTGCCGCAATACTCTTGTAACTGCCTTGAGCATGGCTTCACATTCGTAAACGTCCAATTTGGTTGTTTGGAGTTCATTCTGTCGGCCATGATTCATTCAGCTGACTCAACATCATTTGATCATTTTCAATGTTCTTCGGGTCACCTATTATGTGGAGACTGAATATCAATATACATCGTTCTATGGCTGGATTATTTCATCGAGCAGAGAGTAAATCACAGTAATCTGACAAGCAGCCTACCTTCAGTCTATATTTCTATACTGAAGCGTCTCATCTTGGGCAACCATTAATTTTAAAGATGATACTTACTGAGTGGTTGGTGCTGATGCGGTTATGTGATGCTTGTTGGGTCGTTCATTCTCTTCATTTGATCGTACTATGAAATCAACCGATCATTTGCACGAATTATCCATCTCATTCATGTCTCCTATTATTTCTCCCTTAAATTCATGTAGGCACCTTCCTGACGCACAATATTAGTTACATCTAATCAAAAAAATAAAAAATTAAACATAATCTCAATCCCATGCAACAATAAAAATTGCATAATCCCAAATAGAAATTACATGATCAATTGGGGTCAACTTCCACCAACATAAACCTAACAAAATGATCTAAATTACATGCACCAACCCAACACCGTACAAAAAAAACATAATTAATAATCGTTACTACATTTAGGTTTTTTATAAAGCGAACAAAAATCTCCTCATTGTATACATAGTCCAATTTCCATCATGTTTGAAAGTCTAAATAGTTCTTATTTTCTTATATCATCATTAAATTATTCTAACAAGACTATCATATAATTAATCTTTTAAAATACATGCAATTCTCATCTAAAATCAATCTAATTATTATAAAATATTATTATATACGTCCTCCTAATTATTTATGTCCTTCATAGAACAAGACATAAAACAGCATAAAGCCAAATGAACACTTGCCCTTATAATTATTTGTATTTATATGTGGACCATTATGCTGTTTTAGGGATGCAACTTTCCATCTTAGTCTTTTGATTTAAGCCATTGAATGAACAAAAAAAATTACATAGCGACAAAAGTTGGCGAAGGATTAGACTTAATAAGTACTGCACTATAGGTCTATTTACAAAAATTAAATCATGTAAAGTCACAATAAACAAAAGAGCCCACAGAAAACCTTCATTTACAATTTTCAATACGTCCAAACTTGGTCTGCCTTTCGGTTCTTTTAAAATGTTTCTAGCTTGATTGGACAACATGCCACTGCTTGGCTCTTGCTTGTTGTATTAAGTTTATACGGTTATTTGCTTGAACTAATAATGACCGGGAATAGGGCTGTAAAAATTGCTTGTTGTTCGCGAACAGCTCGTGTTTGACTCGTTAAGAAGCTCGTGTTTGACTCGTTAAGAAGCTCGTGTTCAGCTTGTTCGCTAAGTTAACGAGCCAAACACGAACAAATTTTTGTTCGGTCATGTTCGACTCGTTTTGGCTCGAAATACTACTAATCAATTATATATGTATATATATATCTTTGATGAGTAATATTTTTAAAAAATTTAACTAACTACAAGACTACAAAGATTTATAATCAATTAAAAGTATTAATAAAGAAAATAGAATACAAATTATTAAATTAGATTTAAATGATATTTTAAATCTTGCCTCAATCCTTAACATATTATGACTACGTGATTAGAGTTGTCAAAACGTCTCTTTGTTCGTGAACAACTCGTGTTCGGCTCGCTAAGCAAACAAGCCGAACACGAACACACTTTTTGAGCTCGAAATATAAATGAACCGAACACGAGCTGAGCCTGGGCTCGCTCGTGTTCGGCTCGTTTACACCCCTATCTGGGATAATATTATGAATTATATATTTAACACATTGATTTTACTATTTATAATCTTAGTGTGGAGGGGCGGAATCAGGTTATTTTTCAGGGAGGGGGCAATTGACACTTGAAATTTTTAATTTATTTATGTAAATAATAAAATTTAATATTTCTTATTATGTAATTTAGATATTTAAGTAATTTTGCCCCACTCAATTTCTATGTATTTGCATTATTGCATATCAACACCAAAACTTCAATTTTGACAATACCTATGCATCAATAGGTGTATTGTAATTTGTAAAACAGACAATGTGATGTGAAAGAATTGGTTGATATAAATGTAAAAAATAATGTATAGATGTTAGAAATGTAAATATATAGAAATTGGGTGGTATGCATGTAATGCCTCCTATAATTTTTATGAAGTACTTATAAGGAAACATATAAAAAAACATAGATTAAATTATCTCTATCTAAAGAACATAATGATTTCAAGTAAAAGCTTTACAGAGAGAAAAAAATATATGATGTCTTTCAAAGAAACAACATACAAAAAAACAATCTCTATTAGAATCAAAGAAAGATTTTTGTCCATTGTTTTTCCTTCTTCTAGTCAAGAATTTTAATACTATTAGCTGAAATTACATACTTTTTCGTAAAAATGAAAATTTTATATATGCCACAGATGGTTTTTTACCCTAGTCTTACATTTCTCTCCATCCTAAAGAGGGAGATTTGAAGACCAATGTTGCAATACTTGTTCATGCAACCTTGATGAATCAAGCATTCAACCTTTTCTTTTAGGTGAAGGAGGATGATTTACAACAAGATTTAGATGTTGCATAATGTTGGCCCATGTATATTAATTGATGGGTGGACGATAATAGTAAGGGGTGTCAAAAAAATAACGAGATTTGACAATCTGGCCTCTACCGAATAAAAAAATTATTACTTGGGTTGATTAGATTACGAGAATTTCATTGTAAAATTATATATCCAAGTACTCATCAATCGGATTTTAAATTTCTCATTTAACATAAAGCTAACCCAAAATTGACTCAATTACTACTCTGATTTGGGTTAAGTGTGTTTATGTTAGATTGATTGGGTTAAAAAAGCTATATTTGGGTTAGTCACATTATGTTGAACTAAAAATTGCATAATTCATATAGGAGTGAGTTAGACAACCCAACTTTAAGACAAGTTCAATTTGAGTTAAATATTGACTTATATAATAAATGGGTTGAGTGAGTCAAGAATACTCAAGTTTGTTTGATTTAAACACAAACTTGAACCATTATCTAAATTGACACCCTTATTGAAAGCTACCATCAAATTTTGGTTGGCGAATGTGTACTATCAAATAAAAGCTGGTGATTTACATTATTGAGGGGTTTCTAGCTTGGCCACTATCCTTGTAGGAAGGAAGGCTAAGTAAACTAGCAAGTCAGTGTTGAGCATTATACACGTGCGCACATACCTACAATAATTTTTGAAGATCCATACAAAATTAACTATTGAATTATTTATATAAAAAATGTGAAACTTAGGTCTTCTTTTTACCTTTATAAAAAAGGAACAATTAGGTGCAATCTTGTAAAAGATTCATTTGTCAAACAAAATCAAATAACTATTGCTTACGTTTCATCAATTTGATACTTCTGACTATCAATAATTTTTAGAAGTACATATCAGATTTAGGGCTGATAAGAAAATGATGGTAGGTCTGTACTATTTTGCAAAATGTTCTTTATGTAAGAGAATTTTAATATTATTAATGACTCATAACTTTAACATTTGTAGAGATATTAATTGTTCTAATAAGTTTTAATCTCTATTCAGTTTAACAAACCACAAAAAAATGGATTTCTCGTGATAATAGTTGTTCAATGTCGGCTTAACCTTCTAAGAGGCCATCAATGCTCTTTGGGCATGTGAGACATACACCTCATGTATTGCAGAAGGTGGAAGGACAAGATTCGACCAGTTCCCTAGTTCAACATGCATCACCCAGCTAAAGGCCCAAACATGTAAAAATTTTGTTGATTTTGATATCACTTAAATCCATTACCAATGACATGTTACTAAAAATCTACTTTGTAGGCTTAAATTTGAATACATTTTAGATGAGATAACTTTTATATTCAAATTATACATCACTTTATCTCTAATCTCTATAAATTTTCAGTTAGACTAAAGGTCTTGATAAATATATATAAAAAGTATTTTGATTCAAATTCAAATGCGGCTAAACTAAGCTCCTAAAGTGTGGATGAATTTTTTGAAGTATTAATTGAAGGACCATATATTTCAAATCATTCATGTTGATTATCATATCTAGTTTCTAAATGATAGGAATTAAATAAGCTCATGATCACTCAATTCTGAGGTCATTAAAACACTTAAATATTAAAAGTTTGATTCATACTCAAAATAATCAACATGTAATGTTTGGAGCATTTTGAAATTTTAGATAACATCATTAAAATATCACTTTAAAAGCAATGAACATATCCTCATTCTTTATGTGAATTGAGATTAAACTTTAGTTTAAAAAAAGCTTAAAATTATAAAANCATCTACTATAGGGTTTGCATAATCCCTTTAAGGGTTTTTTTTGTGAATTATGATGTTCATTTTCAGTAGTTTGAATTTCGATATTATTTTGCAATGTGTTTACCATTTCTTGAAAATTATGAAATCTTCATTGTTTTTGAATTATTCTAATTGTTTGTTCTAACTCAGAATCGTGAGGCACTAGACATAGATCTACGCATGCACAAAGTAAAATTTCACAAAATAAAAGAACACACAAAAAATAAAAAAATATTTTTAAAATTTTTTATTTTTGGATTTTTAAATTTTTTTATTTTTGTTTTTTTCAAAAATAAAATAAAACTAAATTTAATTCTCCTAAAAATAAACTTACAATTTAAGTATAGTTTCAAATTTAAAAAGTTTCGTCGATTTTTCCAAGTAACGGTGCTAAAAACTTGTCTCAACCCGTAATTACGTAAATATTTATGATTCTTAAATTTACCAAGAACTTGTCTCAATTTATGTTTGACAGCTAGTGTGAATAAATGTAATGATTTATAAATTATATAATAATACTTTACACTAGAGGTATTGCGCAAGTATAAATATCGTTTCAAGTAATATAGAATTTTTCTTAAAAACTACAGTATCATTCCTACGAGGAAAACTGTAAATCTTAATATTAACTTGCAAAATTCTATCTAAATTGCAGATAAATATAATTGAAGAACAAAGTCGATATGCTTGCAATAGTAAAAACTAACTTTAAGCAAGAAGTAACTACTTGATTTAAAAGTTTACTAAAGTTCAGATGACTAATTGAATATAAAAATGAGTTTGAATATTATGAAAGGATCTTTCCCTTTGCAAAAGAGATGTTAACAAGTGTGGGATTTGAATGATTAAAAATTCAAAATGTCATATTGTGACAAATAGGAGCATTCTTATCCTTTACCCCCTCTCAGTGTTAGTAAAGAATATTGACTAATTTAGAGTTTTTCACTAGCTTGTTTAGTACTGCTGAGTAGATTCTAGCCTCTCACCTTCAGATTACTGATACACCTAAAATATAAAGCATTTATGTACACATTTTTATACCCATTTTTGAGGATATTGCGCTTTAATGAAATGTATTTATGTGTTTTTCTTTCAGGTGCAGTAAAATGGATGAAAAATGGTGAAAGGAGTGAAAAAGGATCAAATTTAGAGTAAAAATGAAGAAAGTGTGCAAAAAAAAACTGAGGCGAATAAGCCCCCAGGACTAGCGCTTACGTGCTAGGATAATAAAGAAGACTACGCCTAAGTGTCACATACCTCGTGCTTAAGTGCGAGAGTTATTTGATGATTTAATGAATTTGGATGAATTTTTTAAGGGGTGTTTGAAGCAACTCTTGGTGAAAACGTTGTTTATGGNATAAAAAACTCTAGAGTTTTGTTCTATCACAATCATCCAACAACTAAACTTTGATCATCATTACTTGACTGATGTCATATTATCATCTTTTACTTTCATCATCTGACCACACTATAGGACCTTAGGCTTTTTCTGACAGCCACAATTTATCAGCTCTG
This sequence comes from Phalaenopsis hybrid cultivar, assembly GCA_002079205.1. NCBI lineage: Eukaryota > Viridiplantae > Streptophyta > Magnoliopsida > Asparagales > Orchidaceae > Phalaenopsis > Phalaenopsis hybrid cultivar. The sequence continues at coordinate 51,573 of JXCR01127141.1, forward strand.
ATAAGATAAGCCATTGCTTTTAATGTTACTTATAGTCTTAAGGTTGTAGGTAAAACACATGTCGGTAATTCTACAACTAACAGATATTCTGACGGTATAAGGATAATGACGTTTATATGAAAATTTAATGTCATAACCTTTTTCTAGAAAATTTGATTCGTTGGTAATGCTCGGTGATACACCTAAAATATATAACATTAATGTACACTTTTTTATACCTATTTTTGAGGATATTATGCTTTAATGGAAGATATTAGTGTGTTTTTCTTTCATGTACTGTTAAATGGATGAAAATTAGTGAAAGGAGTGAAAAAACATCATATTTGGGGCAAAAGTAAAGAAGGTGTGTGAAAGAACTGTGATGCCTTAGCGCCCAGAACTGGCTCTTAAGTGTCAGGAAAATCGAGAGAGCCACGCCTAAGCGCCACATACCTTGCGCTTAAGAGCCAAAGGTAGTTGCTTAAATGATTTAATGAATTTGGATGAATTTTTTAAGGGGTGTTTGAAGCAACTCTTGGTGAAAACGTTGTTTATGGTTAATTGAAACAAAAATACATTCAAATGGCTATTTAAAGGAGGCAACTCTTGGAAGATTCATTAAATGTGGACACATTTTGAAGAGACACCAAAGCACCTTTTAGAAAATTATAAAAAAAGACTTGGATTGAAAGAAAGGGAGAGACTCAATTAGCNAGTTTGGAGTATTGTAAGAGAAAGGAAGAGAAGAGACTGAGTTTGGTGAAGAGGATCTGAGATAAGTTTTATTGTCTTTGTGACTACATTTATTTTTAATTTAGACTTCTTTTGTGTTTACATGATTTCTACTTTTAAAAATAAGATTAGTTGTGTTTTCTCCATGAATTCCAAGTAGTTTATTTATCTTTTTTTTTAAATGATAAGTGATTAAGTGTTAGATGGAAGTTGTGTGAAGTATTAATCTTTAATGTTGGAATAAGTTATGATGATTTTAAACCTTGTATAACAAAACCACATTGTTTAAAATGAATGTCACAATTGTTATCGGAGGTGAGCTGATGGATGAAGAGGAGATTTTGAGTGGATGTGGTGAGTGTAGAAGTTGAGGTTGTTGAAACTTACATTAAGGGTTGTTCGGATACCTTTGCCTGAGTGGCAGATTGGAAGAGTCAAGCCATTTTCAATGGTAATAGAGTTGGAGTCAGAATTTGGTGTAGCAAGTTGAAGATGCTCAAGGTTGGATGTGAGATGTAGGTTGCATCGGAGTCAAGAAGTCATTCGTTAGTTGGGTTGTTGTTTGATATCAAGAGGGATGCAAGGATACATGCTGGAGTTGGCTTGGCTCTGTGTGAACAAATGATTGTTGTGTGACCTAATTTACCATAAATTTGTCATGTTGGATGAGTGGATGTATTGCCGAAGCAACAACCATCTCGAGTACGTTGAAATTGGTGTGATTACTGTTGTTACCTCTGGCATCATGAGGTTGTTTTTCTCAGCCTTTGCTATCTGCATTGTTGATGAATTGGGAGGTGTAGAGGGCACTGGAATTGACATTTGATTCATTCTCAATCTCAACTAAGATGTTGGGTTCTTTGCTGCAGAGAAATGAGTAGAGGTCATCTAGCTTGATAGGTTCATCTCAAGTGTGAATGGTTGTTTTGAAGGATTGATAGGAGGTTGGTAGTCCGTTGAGAGTGTGAAGGATGATGTCTTTCAGATCAATGTATCCTCCGGCGGCAGTAATGTTGTCAACAAGTGATTGAATCATGAGAAGATATTGTTTCATTGGTTGAATCTTCATAGAAATGTGATGGAGCTCATTTCGCAATTAGATGATGCGTGAATTGTTGGTTGATTAGAGTCGGCTAGTAGGGTTTTCTAAATTTTTGAAGTGGATTCCAGATTGAGGATGCATGGGAGAATTATGGGAGAAATGGTAGAGTAGATTGTTGCTGAAAAATTCTGATTGATAAGTGACCAAGTTAGAAATTGTGTGTTCTGGATTATTTGACCATTGGTGGTTTGGATTTGTGTTGGATGGCAAGCTGCCAAGCCATCTAAGAAGCTATCGGTGTCATTTGCCTTGAAGAGCTTGTAAATTTGGGATTTCTAGGTAGGGTAGTTTTGGGTTGTGAGTTGGATGTGGGCAATTGTTTTGATGTTTGACATCAAAATTTTGAGGGATGAAGGTTTAGGGATTTCGGTCATGGTTGGTGTAGAGAGGTTTGAAGCTGGATTAATAGAAGAGGATGAGGTAGACATTTGAGAAGAGAGGTAAGTTTGTAGAATATGGGAAAAGGAAGAAGTGGATTAAAAAGGTTAGGATATGGACCTTTCCTCTGATACCAAGAAAGCATTTTATAGGTATGTTGTTAAGGAAAAGCTTAATAAAAGAGCTCCAATTAAGGAACTATGAACATATGGGTGTCAAAAATTGACTCAGCACGTCAACATGACTCTAGCTTGACTCGAAAAATCTAGGTTAGAGTTGACACTAATATTTTTTGAGTCGGGTTCGTCTCAAAGAATTCAACCCATTTATTATTATTATTATTATTATTATTATTATTATTATTATTATTATTATANCTGTGAGGAGCAGTTTGTCACAGACAAATAGTCTCACATCGGCTAGATGTATGGTTGAAAAATAGTATTTGAGTCCTGGGCTGCCCACCTCTCTTAACTGCTATTTTGGGAGGTGACAAGTTGCAACGGAGGTGGAGAAACTGTCGCATAGTTGCAAGTGTGTAGTATAGAGCTGTTATATGCTACAATATTCACTCAAAATGTAATTCTTGTTTCTATAAGCTATTACGATTTAATGTTGTTTCATCTTGGATTTTCGGTTTATGTAGTGTGTATATTTTCTTATCATTAACAAAGTTTAAAAATTCATAATGTGCCAAAATAGTTTTTGATTATTTACATAAGACTCTTTTAGTCCCAGAGTTCATAGAAGTGTGAAAATAATCTCCATATCTTTTTAAATTAAAGCTAAAATAGTTCTCATTTGGGACTATTAGAGCCCAATTTCAAAATAAACGGAGACTATTTTGGCACTTTACTGGTCTAAAAATTATCAAAATTTAACTTTCACATATTTACTTAGTTTGGTTAAAATATAAACCTAAGTTTCATATAGGTGATGTGAAGTCATTTTTTTAAAATAATTCAGCAGATGGTTCCATGAAAACTATTGTAACGGCTGCAAAAAATAAAGGCGATTCTAACACGTCGCAAAAACTTGTTTTTTTTCTAATGGCAATTTACATGCATATCACCTAATCCCTATTTATTTATATATTTAACACCTAAATTTAATTTTTTATCTTTATACCACCTAAATCTTGTATGTCACATAAATATAACATGGTATATATATGTAAAAATTAAAATTTAGGTGTTAGATATGTAAATTCACAGGAGTTGAGTGCTATGTACGTGAATCTCCCTATTTTATCTATCTTCTCCTACTAAGAGGAAGAGTGGATTTTTATAACCTCGCTTACATAGAAAAATTTTTCAATTGGATCAGATCTATTATATTCTTATTCTTCAGATTTTTCCCATAAAGCACTTTATCTCTGCAAGCATAAAGTTCTCTCTTTTTATCCTCCTGAAAAATCTAGAGTATCTCTAATAGTTATCTTCAATGAATGACATATCTTGCGCATCGCCGTGATTGAAGTAGGATTGGATGATAACATCCATGCATAAGAAGTGTGTATCTCATTTGATAATACAAATTTGAGTGGTATAAATGTGAAAATAAAAGCTTTGGTGTTAGATATGTAAATTCAAACAAAATTGTACGATATGTAATAAATAATCATAGTTAAGATGTTATGATATTCTAAGAAACTTATTTTACATCTTATTTCCATGTCATAAGGCAATCTCAAATTATTTTGACCATCAGTTAAAATTTTTATTAAATGTAGTATGACCTATAATATTTTAACATTAATATTATGGCTCAATATCTTAAAATTTGATCTTCTTTTCTTTTTAAAAATATTAATTTTAAAATACTATTTCACCGGAATATTCATATCCCAATTTGTGTTCAAAAATGTTAGTAGAGAGTTAAATTATTAGAGTTTTGTTATCTGAAAGACTTGGGAGATATTTGGCTGCAAAATGAGTGCACAGTATTCTTTTTACAAAGTTATGGGAATAAAGGCATTTGGTTCCAAATGCAGTGTGAAACAATGCATTTGGAATCATTCCTTGGTTAATTTTCAAAATATTTGAGATTAGTTGGATTTTAATGAATTTTCAATACAAATTATATAAAGTGTAGATGGTTGGCACCCCTGCCAAGAGCCACCGGCTTTGCCCTCTTGTCATCATATCCACCAGCCACCATTATCATCTGCCACCACCTTACAAAGACCACCTTCTTGCCACACCCGCCCAACTTCTGCAAATGGCTGACCACCACCTGTCATCAACTGTCTCCCAACACCATTCACAGCCACTCACTAGCCACCGTCCGCCACCACCATTGGTCGTCGTGGGCTAAAAAATTCAAAATACATCAGCCTCCCTTGTAAATGAAAGATAGAGAACCAGGATGAAGATGATGAGAGAGTTTAACNATGAAATATAGAGAACTAGAATGAAGATGATGAGAGAGTTTACCGTGAAATTTCGAGTTAAATTTTCATAATACATATGAGATAATAGATTTCAACCTCATTTTGTGAGGAATTTAAATTCTATGGTTAGAGTTTTCCCATATGTGCAAGCCTCTATGGATAATTACACCTCCCAGTAATGATAGAAGAATTTCTATTAAGGCTAGTCATTAGGAAGTTGATTTCTCAATATACGATAAAAGTAGATTTAAAATTTAGAAACTATGACATTATCACCATTAGCTTGGAGTGAATGATAGGGGAAATGATTACACACCCGATCAAGACCACTTAGTTTCATCATCTCGTATCATCGTGATCTCTGGCCTACTTAGTCATTAAGTGGTAGTCGACCAATCTTGATAAAAGATCTATGTCAGCAACAATGGGTTGCTTGCCTAAGAGAACCTTGTAAACTTATAGTGGATATTTATTTTAGAGGACTAATCAAAGTCAAACTTAGCTACAGAGGGCTTTATGCCCTACCAAATATATCATATGATTCACAACTTAAAGAAGAAAACTACAATTATGGAATATGTGGGCTACAATCGTTACCATAATATAATGATGTCTTTTGTCGGCAAATCACCTAGTCAGAGGGCTTTGGTCATAACCATTTTTGTGATGTCATTTTGTGGTAAAATCATGCAAATAGAGTACTCAGACCACTTCCTTATTGGCATGGCATTATTTTGAGCATGAATTTAGTCATATGCTTGGCATGACATTAGCACTATGTTATCATTACAGTTGTCACACTTAACAAAGAATTACGGTGGGCAGATGAGTTTTTGCTTTTAACTTTTAAAAGACATATATCATTTTAGTATTTTAAAATATTAATATTTTGAAGTATTTTTATTATCTTAGGATGCACCGCTCCGGTTGAGATTTTCATTCAACACAATCATCATCTATAAAAGATTGAAATGCTTATTTTGGTATTTAATTGAGCTTAATCACTTAGGCATTCAAAAGAGAATTGATCCTGCCAACTCCCGTTCTTGCTAACATGAGGATCAGACTAGCTCCGTGGGAGCTCAGTCTAGTTAACTCCAGCCCATCTAAAAAGGAGGATCATATGAGAAAATTACAGTGGCCATAGGTAAGACTTACAATATTGTCCTATAGGCAAGACAAGCCGTTTGAGAGTGTATATAATTTAACACTTTTAACTTGTCTTTTGAAAAGAATATGTTTGTAGAGCTTTAAAACACATGCAAACTTATCAATGTGGATTTTTTTTTAGCCTAAACATGCAATTAACCCACTCAGTATTCTTAGGCATTTAAGCTTATGAAATTTGAGATAAGCGTTGTAGCACATGAAGGTGTCATTTTTTATAATATGGTCATTTTTCAAGATGTGGCATTTTAAACTTATTCAATTTATGCTTACGTAGCATTCTCAAATCATATAATCAAGCATTCAATATGGTGGTCAGAATACAAGTGAGTAATAAATTTTATGAAGTGTATGCATTTTAGTACAATTGTTTGATGTACTTATTCTAATTTTGGTACACTTACAAAATACTTGTGCACATGTTCAAAGGTGCTTGAATCATATTGCTTGCATGATTCTTGAAACACTTAGGTGATATATAAGGTGCTCATAAGAATATTAAGAAAGCATATATAGACTGAAAGATCATTTATGAAAATTTTATAAAGCACATAGTTATCTAAATTCTAAGTATCATACCTCACTTTCTATCTACATGTCCAGGAGGGTTATGGACCTAATGGAAATTAAAGTAAAATTAGAATATTGATTGTGTAGTTAAGAAGATGAATTTGATTTATTGTTTTTAGCCTTCAACTTTTTAATTCTTCGATGTTCAGTGAAACTTTATTATATTTATATGTTTGTAATTAACTTCGTCGTAAGCCTACCATATGCTTTGATATAGTTTAAAAATAGATTTTAAAATTCATAACAACTTTCCTAGGACTCCCTCATTCATTTAATGAAGTTTGTAATGCAATTCAAAAATTCAACAGTTCAGTTTATACTCCTTGGAGCAAACAAGTCAATTATAGGTTTAATTTGAGCTCATTGACGAATTGTTGAGTCACATGTAAATCTTATGCATGTTTTATTTAATTCAATTCTATATATTCTTCTTTTTATTTAATAATTCAATTAATATTTTTTAAGTCCTAATGTTTTTTATCTTTATTGAAATTTTAGCTTGAACAGGTTCAATTTAATCACAATTGATAATTAGACTGAATTTTGGCAGTCTTCCGACAATGTACATTATCGAATAATGAAGCACCATACATTATCTAACACACCATACAAAGATATACTCTAAAAATCATGTAATAACGAACCTTGATCGTGGTGAAACAAAACACCATAGTATGGTGCAACAACGCAACCTTCATATGATGTAACGACACTTCTCGAAGATATTGTAATAATGCACCTAAAAAATGGTGACTTTCTCTAGGCCCCTAAAGCCCTCTCGTCACAACTCACCCATAATGTTTACGTGACCAACTACAACTTATGTAGCTTATAGTTTGTAATTCTCTTGACTTCAGCCCCTGTAGCCTACAAACATAGTCGTAGCTTCACCAATACGGTGTAGTGACAAACTATGACTTAAATGACTCAAAGCTTCCAAATTTTAGCCCCCGTGGCCTACATATGTCATCGCAACTCACCACTACAACATAAGTTATCAATAATGGCCTATGTGGTTCACATCCTGTGTAACTCCCAACATAGGCCTTTACAGCTTACGGATGTCATCATAACCCATGAATTTTAAACATGTGACCAACTAAGTTCTACATGTCTCATAGCTCATGAAACTCCTTACTCTGACTCCTATGGATTACAGATGTGATCACAACTTACCATTATGGACTATGTGATCAACTATGGACTACGGGTCATTAACCCATGTGGCTCTTAACTCTAACCTCTATGATTGAACGTCATGACAATTTACTACTATGACCTATGTGGCACATGGCTCCCAGACCTCCTTACCACTTCCTCTACAGAAAACTGACGATCTCAAAGCAGCCAACTATAGTCTACATATCCAACTACTGCCACAACAATGAATTACAAAATCGATGATAAGCTTACATTACAACCACTATTTGTAGTATTCATGATTGGCCACTACTTTCATAGCCATTGACTATGGCCTTAACGACCAATTATAGCTATTATTACTGAACTATCACTGTATATCAACTTTGTAACTCCATCCTTCTTAATAATAAAGAAAAGTGGACACATGTACTCACAATTATATAGTGGATTATATCAATTTGGCCAACCCCAAGATTTTTTCTATTTCTAGAGTTTATGTGTAAAAATTGAGGTGTATTTCCTTGCTTACTTCTTTTTATCTACATGTGTATTGGATTTGTGTCTAATACTAAGAAGCTAAATAATCACTACTATTGTGGACCTTCCGACACCCATCCGTTTGGCGCTGTCAGTGGGCAAAGTACTCTCATTCAACACTGACTTCAAGTCCAAAATATTGAGCCTCTAGTTTATTTTTCAATGATATAAATCATCCAACTAGTGAAGAAACCTTATTTATACCTCTTGAAGATAATTTATGAAGCATTCTTTAATGTGGGGAGAAACCTTCACTGAAGTCTCGAAAGGTCATCGATGACAACACCTCATGCACAATTGTAGCAGAGCAAGCTTCATGCATCCTATTTAGATACAAAGTCTATGACAAACTTGTTCAGACTGGGAATGGAAACCTTTAATGCAGTCTCAAAAGGTTGTTCACGTTAACGTTATAGGCATAACAGTAGTGGGGTAGTCATCCCACATTTTATTCAGACATCAATTATTCAAGAATTGCTTTTAAACTAGGGAGATAACTATACAAATAATGCTTTCTTAACATCTCCCCCACCATACTAAAGTTCTTTCTTAATTGGATTAGAAAGCTAATCTCTTTAAGGTTCGATACATGTGCTGCTTTATAGCTCGTAAAAAAAAGCCCCGTCTGAGACAACAATTTTAAGTGTGACACATAATAAGTTATCAAACATCATTCTTGAGTATGGTTGTAGCCATAGAGTATGGTTGTAGCCATACTTCTACAAAAGAATGAAGTTCAATTCAACATACACCCCAATTTCATAAACAGATTAGCGATTAGAAACAATAGCTAGCTTTGAAAGTTCATTGGAATTAACCAAGATTAAGGAAGAAATGTAAGCTTATCGATAATAAATTAACCATTAGGAACAACAACTAGCAACACAAACCCTATCACGAATATATCCATTTCACATTTTGTCTATATGTGTCAAGCCACTCGTCCATCTAAGCATTCTCATCTCAACAACACTTAACTTTGTTTTATTTTTCTCTTTTAAAGGCCGGCATTCTTTGTTATATAACATTACGGGTCTCACCACCATCTTAAAAATAGGTCGGATGCATTCCTCTACTTCAACCAACCAACTTGATTTCTACTAATGACATCCCCATCTATATCACCCTCACTTTGAACTAGAAACTTGAGATATCTAAAATGTTCACACATTTTAATGTTGAGTTCCTAACAACTACAGCTTAGCTCTGTATCTAGGGGCCCCCCAGTTGTATAATTGGCTCCTCAAAGGGTGACTTTTTATGTCTAGGATAGACATTGGCTTGAAATCCTTATGAGTATGTTGTTTTCTAAGATTTTTTCCTTAGGTATTCCAACTTCCTACAGGTTTAGCATGTGGATTCCCCCACTATTGATTTCTTATAGCTTGGTTGTTGTTTCACTATAAATTTTGGGTGGTTTTTTTTAAGTGTGGATGTAAGTGTTTAAATAAGGGTTGTTCATCCTATTCTATATGGCATTCAGAACTTCTAAGGCTGTGGTGCGAGGATCTACAACTGGTCAAACAGTTCTCTCCTCACTTGGTGGGGATTCTAAAACTGAATTTAGTGTGAATAATGTAGTTTTTTTAGAGAATAAAAAAAATCTAACATAAGAGCTACAAAAATTATTTAACTAAGTAAAACTTTAGATATGAGATTACTTGAGGGAAAATATTTGATAAGTTTAGAAAAATTAATGAGAATAAAATTCATGATATTTCACAACTTAATTTATATGCTTTCCTTCATATTTATGATGATTTTATGCTATTAGAAGGTATTTTTGGTGGTATTTTACAGGTTACAAGGATTAAATACACATAGCGGAGCCAAAACATGAAACATGCATAGTGCTAGAGTGGTGTAATTATGCCAGTATGTAGCAAAATTATTACATTCTTCTTGTTTTGATGATTTCATGGAGATCTGTCAAGCTAGCTAAATCTTCCTATGACTTAACGACATCATGCATTGGCGTAGCTATGACGTGGTCCGTCTAATTCATTATTGGCAACCTATACAATGGAGGTTGATGTGTATCAAATTTGTGATGTAGTTTATTTTGTTTTCATGCAATATTTTCACCATGTGTATCAAGTTTATGCTTTTCAAGTTTTTTTATCTTATTTGCATGTTCGAGGCTTAAAAGGAGCTCGCAACATCTGGAAGCCCAAAAATTAAGTTTGGAGTAACTACACCATTTTCTAGCGTATGCACGCCACTATAGGTATAGCAATGTTAATAGTGGTATTGGTACATCACAACTATAATTTTCTTCTCGATCTCTGAAGCATGATAAACAGAGAGGATGGAACCTTGGTGCCACTTTTATTGGCACCAAGGGTCCACACCTGAATATATGTGACACTTTTAGTATCAAGGTGCTACCTACAAGAGAAAATTTCTTTAGAAACATGGAGAGCGAGACTCCAACACTCTGTAGAGGAATTATGACTCTAATAAATCAATCTTGGAGTTACACAGTTTGAATTGACATGAAGGGATTCTGTGGTGAACTCTGACTACAAAATACGTTAAGTTGATGTAAAGAGGACTTTTCTCCTCCAAAAAAAATTAATGCTCGAACCTTGGAGTGACACAAAGGGGAAGAAGATTGAGACTGGAGGTAGTCACTTGAGAATTATTGTAACCTTCAGTCATTCTTAACTAGAGGTTGTGAGATTTCTCTAGAGAGAGAATATGTGATGTGTGTAATTATTGTAATCAAATTGGGTGAAAATTTAAAAATTGTGTTGTAAATTCATCTAAGTTGGTGAAAAATAACAGTGAGATCATTCTAACTTTATTTAATTTAATTTTTTAATGTAATTTGTGTTATTTTCATCTTTAATGAGTAGGAATTAAACGTTTGTCCCCCTTGAATTGGATCTATAAAAATTAGTATCATTTTTATTATTTGATTGTGTGTAGTTTGATTTTTAAATTTATAGATTAATCTTCTACATGTAATTTACTTCTAAATTGATCACTTAAGATGTTAAAATGGGTTTTGTTCTAGTAGTACAAAATTAGACTGGTGGAATAATTAGGTTAACATACACTACTCTAAGATAATAAGAATATTATTGTTACGAAGGTACAATCGTATAACAAAATGTACAAACCTCAAGGTTCTTACATGTTTATGGGACTAGCTGTATTTTGAAACCCCAATTTTCTTATGACCATCATGATGGGCTAAGAAAAAAACTATTATTCTAGATTTTTAACTTTAGAGTCACTTAAATAGATATGAATTGTACATGACCAATTAAAGAGATGTTTTCTATCACTTGTTCAAACTCAAAATTTATTATACAATTTACTTTTTTTTGCAAAAAATAGAATGAGAAGCTTTAAAATCACTAAATTTCAAACCTTTATGCTAGACTCAAAATTAGGTGACAAGAATACATTCTTAACTTTGGAAGTTCACTCATTCCTCAAGGGATCAATACAAAAAATCAATTTTGTATACTACTCAGTTGGCATGTATATATGTGTGTATTATTGGTGTTTCATAACATTTCAATCGCATCATATCATTAACACCGTTGTCAAGGAACAATGTTGAATTTTTAATTTTAGGAAGATTTTAATAGAACAGTTAAGGTTCAGAATTACAATTCATTGTATTATATTCTATTTTTTTGTATTATTTTTGTTATTTTCTATGTTTAAAAAGCCAACAAAATTTTTCTTTATTATTCCTCTTTTTACTTTCTGCATACACTCTTATTTTACTTCAGTGTTTATTAATTTTTTTCGTGTATTATTATTTCTCACTACTTTTGGGTCTCTCACTTGCTAGTTCTAAAATTTAGACATAGAATTGGACACATTGAACTTCTGCATTAAGATCTTGACTTAGACAGAACCATACAAAATCAAAAAACTTTAAGAAACTCAAAAATAATTTGGTGGAATTTGCAAACCCCTCTAAGAAGAATACCTCAAACCTCTTAGAGAGTATACAAATCATTCGGTAGAAGAAATGCCTTTGAGTATTAACAATGCTACAATAAAAGCCATCTTATTTGAAATAAAATTATTTATCATCGAGATGGTGCAAAAAATTCAATTTGGGGCTCACCCAAAAGAGGCCCCCAACCTTCACTTACAAGTTCCATAAAAATATTTGCCACATTTATATGTAATAGTATTTCCAATGACATCATTAGACTAAGGTTTTTTCTATTATCACTTAGAGATAAGACCAAAATGTGGATAAAACCTTTAGAATTAAGATCAATTACCAGGTGGCCTAAAAATTTCCGCCAAAATACTTCCTTTCATCCAAAGCTATAAAATTTAGGAATGATATCACCTTATTTACCCAGTTAGATGGAGAACCCGTTTATGAAACTTGAGAGAGATTTAAGGAGATACTGAGAAAATGTCCCCAACATGCTTGCCATATTGACTTATAGACATTTTATAATGGGCTTGTGGGTTAATAGAGGTCAATAATAGATATTGCAGATGGGGCTAGGGGTTTACTTATGTGAAAGCCATACTAAGAGGCTTATTCACTGATCAAGGTGATGAATACTAATAATTTTCAATGAATCAAATGTGCTAGCAATTCTAACCTCATAAATGGTTTCTATTTCTAGGAAATTAGACAACCTAAGCCATAATCCAATGCAAGGATCACTACCTAGTAATGAAATAGCTTAGGGACCAATAGAACATTCTTGTACTAATTCTTTGGAAACCTTGAATGTCATAGGAGATAGGTTCAATAGCTATATTTTAAGACTTACAACTTAGGCTGTAAAAACCACTCAAACTTTATTTAGAATAATAATAAGGACAGAAAACTAGTAATGAAGTAGTCACCAACCCAACTCTATAGATAATTACAATAACCAGGGTTGTGGCAACCCTAGACTTACCTACCCATCTAGATTCATTTCTAATTCCCAATTAAGGAAAAAAAATATCTTTGGAAGGATTAGTGTTGAACATATGGAATAAAATACAATAGGAACATTGAAACACAACTTGAGCAAATGTCTAATTCATTGAGCCAGAGACCACAATGGACGTTACCTAGCAATACAAAGGTGAATCCAAAAGAAATAGTATGTAGAGCACTAAAATAATGTAAAACTTAGGAATGGGAAGGTGCTTAAGTAGCCTAGAGTAGAAATGCTTAGAATAGAAAAGTCTGAGTCTGAGCCTTATAGAACTGCAGAAAAACATACCTATAACTCAGAAAAAATATATTTAGTACCTTAAATTGAATGGGAGAGAGCACCACCACATTTTCTTCAAAGGTTAATTAAATAGAAAATGGACCAAAAACTCTCTAAAATTTTAGAAATGTTTAAGATGCTCATTATTAACATTTTATTTGTTGAAGCACTTGAATAAATGCTTAATTATAAAAAAATTATGAATGAGTTTTTGAATAAGAAAGGAAAATTTATGAACTTTAAAACTGCAGATTTAATTGAAAAACTGTAGTGTTACAATTTAAAGAAGACTCCCACAAAATTAAAATAAGTTTTATCATTCCCTGCACTATATGAGATCAATTTTATTAGAAATGTGTTATGTGACTCAGGAGTGAGCATGAATCAAATGACTTTTTTCTTTTTTAAAAGACTAGTACTACGAGAGATTCAACCCACCTTTATGACCCTTCAATTAGTTGGTTGTTCTTTAACTTTTTCAAGGGGGCTTATTGAAAATGTCCTAATAAAAGTAGAAAAATTCATCTCCCTTATTGATTTCATTATATTGGGTATGAAGGAAGATGCTGACATCCTTATGGTTAACATTAGCTTACAAAAATGAGTGTTAACTAGTTAAATTCAAAACAATGGAGTGGTTCTTTAAATTAATATTCTTAAACTACCCCCTACTTATATCCCTAACCAATATTTGAGATTGAAAATATAATATTAAAAGAGAGTTTAAATGATAAGAAAAAGATAAAAAGTTTAATATTTCAAAAAAAAAAAACGGGATCATAATAGAATTCATTGGGAGTGTCTCTAGTGCAGTTTAAACATTGGATGATAAATTAAGAATTATTAAACCTGATATCTGATCTTGGAGAGAAACCGTAAGGCTTGATCCAACCTTATCTTATTGGGTAAATAAAACTAAGTGCTATTTGGGAGGCAACCTAAGCATTATCCTATAGTGTGATTGCATGTTTTTGTGATACATTCTTGTGATTGGGTTCGACTAAGGATATTAAATAAAGTGTTTATTGTATGATGACCCAATTTCCCTTCTTTTGCTTTAGAGTATACTTGTGTATGATTTTTCTAGTTAGAATCTCTAGAGCTACCAACATCTCACATAGTCTTGAATGTTATTTTAAAATTTGACTTGCTTATAAATTAGGTCTTGAATCTGCACCTACATATTTATATTTTTTGTTATGTTTATGTGTGCACAAGTGTTATTTCCTATAGTCTATCATATAATTTCTTTTTGTTATATGTCCTTGTTCAACTTAGAGTTTATATTAATTGCAGGGCAGAGGTAGATAAGAGTAGAGGTAAATTTTAATAGTAAGTAAATAACTTAAATTTTAGTGATGAGAAATTCTTAAGGGTGTGAATAGGATTAGGAACTCAATAGTACTTGATCTTTAACTTTAGTAATACTAATATATGTAAATGTTCATAATTTCATAAGTGATCAATGAAAATTAAATAAAATTAATACTCGACACTATTGAATTTAGTTAGTACTCACATGATTTAATTATTAGTTAGTATTGATTGAATTATATTTTTCTTAGAAATGCTATGAATTAATTAAAAATAACTTAGGATAGGGTTAGTATTCAAAATAATTAAAATAAGCTATAGAGGATTTCTTGTGTGAGGTAATCAAAATGTGAATTAAATTAACTAAATTTCTTGTGTGAGGTAGTAATTTCATGAAATTTTGACTACACAAATGTAATTTAAAAAGAATTGTATAGATATAGTATTAATGTGAGTTATATCAGGATATAAGAGGGTTGATATACGAATTCTATCTAAAAAAGGGACCTGACCACTTTGATTTAAATAAATTCTAAATTATTTTAAAAAAATTGAATCCTTTATTTATGATCTTTTATAAATTCTATTAAATTCTAATTTTATATTTTAAAATTATTTTAGGGCAAGTAATGTGTGTGGTTGGGGAAATCTGATGTGTTTTAAATTTGCTTTGTATTTTTCTAGCTTTACTTGTAGTATTTTCATTATTTGTATTATATACAGACGTTTCAATGTGTTTTTATATTATTAGCATGTTACAGAGCTTAAAAGGAGATCAACAACATTTGGATGCCCCAAAATCAAGTCAAGCATAACCACACTATTTTAATGCCATATGTACACCATTGTTGGCTTACCAATGCCAATATTGGTGTAGGTACACCATAGTTATAATTTTTGTCTCCCTCTCTTAGGCATTCAAATTAAAGAGGGTTAAAACTTGGTCCACTTATATTGGCACCAAGGCACCACACCAGAATAAAAGCATCATTTCTAATGACACCAAGGAGCTACCTACATAAGAAAATTGCTTATAAAACGAAGAGAGCAAGACTCATGTGCTTCATGAAAGAATTTTGGTGCCCCTGAACCAACTATGAGAGTTATTATGGCTTTAGTTGATGTGGTGGGATTGTGTGACATTCCTTGACTACAGAATAAGTAAAGACAAAGTAAAGAGGGCTTTTCCAAAAAAACTTCATTGCTCGACCTAGAGAGTGACACTAAGATGAAAAAGATGCAAACTACAAGGAATCACCAGAGAATTATTACAACCTTCAATCATGCTTAATTAGAGGAATCCTTGGAAGAGTGAGAGAGTATGTGATAGTTCTCTCAATAGAGAATAAGTGATGAGTGCAATTATTGTGCTCAAAATAGGTAGAAATTCTGAAATTGTGTTGTAACTCCATGTAATTTGATGATGAACATTAGTGAGATCATTCTAACTTTGTTTATTCTGATTTTTGCAATGAAATTTATAATTTTTCATCTATAATGAGCATGCCTTAAGCTTTTCTCTCCCTTGAATTGGATTATATGCAAATTAGTGTTACTCTTGCCATGTGATTATGTGTAAAGGCATGAGATTTTTTGGATGTTTTCTGCTTATGTATTTTTTAGTGTTTTTTTTGTGCCATAACTTTCATATATTGATGTGTTAATCTTTTGATCGTAGTTTGTTTTTAATTTGACTAATTAGAAAATTAAAATCTCTTGTGATCTAGGACTTCTAACCATTGAATATAAGAATAAGTAGCTTAACACAGATTCACAAAGTGGGATAGACATATAACTAGTAGGAGAGTGCAACCTAGATGGAGGATGAGAGGATTCCTGGGAAATTTTTTATGGTCATCCCCTTAATTGTTATAAGGTTTTCAGTACTTCTTATGACCTAGACAGAGGCCAAGAAAAACTGTCCTTAGTTGTAAATAATAATGTGGGAACTCATAGAAAAAGAATGAGGAATAACTATATCGATGCCACATTAGTATAGATCTTTCATCTCTAGTTTGTCAATGGTTTTATTTACAGTAAGTCAAGAAACATGGTCTATGCAGTTAATTAGCATTTTCAATTTTTGATTTTCATTGTAGGTTTAATGCTTTTGAGTTTTGATTCATCTAAGAAGTTCTATGTGGAAGTATGGCTTAAGAAAAACTTGTTGAAATATTGAATGCTTTCATTTTAGTTTGGACAATGCTTGCACGGTATAACTATTGAATTGTACTACCAGGTTTAAACTCAAGTCTATGAATAAGAAGACATTTTTATCTAGTTTGAAAATTTAAGTGTTGTATAATTGTGTTGTGGATTATTGAAAATTGAAAAAAACATATAAGTGTTGTATAATTGTGTTGGGGGTTATTGAAAATTGAAAATATAAGTGTTCTATAAATGTGTTGGGGGTTATGAAAAATCGTTAAAGCAATAAATTTATTTTTATTCAATCTATATAAGTTTTTTGTTTTACTTCAAAAATCTTAAATTTTAAAAAGTTTTTTTAATTTTAGCGAGCCAATTTCGAGTCGAACATGGGCCATAACTCTAGCCAAGCAAAAACAACTTGCTCACTATGAGTATTTTCGAACGAGCTGAACAAGAATCGTGCCCGAGCTTGCTCAAGCTCGACTCATTTGCTGCCCTAGCTACTACAAGTACCAATAATTTGGAGAGCCTTATTCCAAGCGAACCGTTCGTGTATATCATCAACAAATAATCGTCGGGCAACCAATCACGATGGAGTACCCTGTGAAATACATAGTGGTGTCCATTACAAGCACACCGGTGTACTTTGCATGGTCATACTTTTTCCATTAAAAAGAAACAAAAATATAGTAAAATATTTTGTTGATTAAAGTGACTATATATTATATTCATTTTAAAATATATTAAACTAATTTAAAACGTATGATAATATCAGATTTGATCAAGATCTTATTATCACTAACCGAAGGCTTAGAAAAAAACTGAAGAAAAGCCTCAGACAGCATGGTGTAGAGATTTTTTTAGATTAGGCAGGTATTTTACAGTAATATATATATATATATATATATATATNGAAATTTGTGTTTTGTTGTATCTTTCTCATGAAGTTTGAGTAGTTTACGTTATCTTTCTCCCTACTCTGAGATATTGTGAAATGAAGAGATAATATGGATGTGCCGATATTAAAATATAAAATAAATTGTCTTGATTTTTCAACTCTGAACTTAATTCACTTTTCGATATGACTAATTGAATCGTTAAAATATGTTGTGAAACATATGATCCGGGAAATGAAGTATGAGTTCTACAACAAAGTGAGGATCACTTTTGATTCCATGAAGGAGAACTTCGTTCATGGAATTAAGTGCAAATAAATATGGAAATATACTTTGTTGGGTGTAGAATTGGAGAACCTTTAGGGTGACAGACTAAAATCCCTAATTCAATCTTAGTGTTTAAAAACTAAAGCGAGAGTTAGCCTTTAGGTGAAGGAAGTGGGAGCTCTGGAGTGGGAGCTAGTATCCTCCTAGTCTAGCCACGGATTTAGGGACTAAACTTGGGATTAGTCAATGATTTTCTATAACACTGTATCAGCGTAGAGACTTAAAACTACTTTTATTTGGCACAATACATATTCTAACTATTTATCTTATCTCATTTTTCTAAAATCTCATTATAGTGGGAAAGTTTTATTTTTTCACATAGAAATCTTCATCACATAAACATAAACATAGTTTAATAGTTTAATAATTTAGTTGTTACTGTTTAAACTTTACATTTCAGTATTGTTATTAGTTAAATAATTTATTTTCTCAACATTCGAAATTAGTGACAGTAATTTTGTATTGACTTCCTATGAATTTCCTAGTAAATATATTATTTCAAATTTAAACCTTCCCCGTGGGATCGATATTTGGGGCTTAAATAGAAAGTCATTTATTACTTGATAACAATACGTACACTTGCGAATAATTCCAACATTAATTGCTTAAATTTCTAAATCATAAAACATTGCATCAAGATTTTGGTGTCGTTGCATAGCAGAGTCAACTATATAATTTTTACACAACTATATCAAATTTTGGGATCAATAGGTCGATAAGCATCCCAAGGAATCCCCTTACTTGCTTTAAGAATAAGGATAATATTGGAAGCTTTAAAATACTTGGGAAGATCCTTCCCTTTAAAAAAATCCTATACAACACAAATAAGATCAACTTTAATAACATCCCAACAAAATTTATAAAATTCTGTCGAGAAACCATAAAGACTGGCTAACTTATTACCATCAATGCCATCCAAAGACTCTTTAATCTCTTTACCTATAGGAACCACATCTAAAGCACCAAATCTAAAGCCAAATGATTAGCCAAAAACTCATTATTATCAAAAAGAGAATTATCAATAGAATCAAGAACAGCCTTATCGCTGTTAAATAAATTTGTAAAATAAGAAATATCATTAGCTTCAATAAAATTGCTAGTAGTAAGAATCATACCTCTAACATTCTTAATTTTACTAATACAATTAGTTTATTTATGTTTCTTAATAAAAGCATGGTAAAGAGTACTATTATGATTACCATGAACAAAAAATTTACCGAAAGCCTTTTGCTTAAAAAAGCCACTTCCATATCAATAGCCATAACTGATTTATGTTGAGCCCTCAAGACACTGGTATGATCAATACCATCATCTTGATATCCTTTTTCAAGATTGCTAAGATTATTCTTAGCATTTAAAACTAAAGAATGAACATTCCCAAAGAAATCTCGATTCTAGGCTCTTAATTTAAAAGCCAAATTTTTCTGCAATAACCATAATCTTTTACCATAAATAACAACTTCATTACAAACCTAATTAGCTTTAACAAAATCTAAAAAATTAGCATGTAAAGTCCACATATT
>JXCR01127141.1:78769-97989 GCA_002079205.1 Phalaenopsis hybrid cultivar
GAAAATATTAGTATTTTATTTTATTTTATTTTATTTCTAAAAAATATAAAAAAGAGTATTTGAAGTTTAATTTGAACATTTTCTTGTTTTAGTATGTTTGCTTATTTTTAATTACTTGCTTTATTCAGTTTATGCGTAGTGTAAAATCTTAAAATTTAATACCTTACGACTCTGAGTTAGAAAGAACTGTTAGAAAATTTTGAAAGCAACAAAGAGAGAAAGATCAGTTTAGTAAAATGGCTTATAATTTAAAAAATACTGGAAATCAAAATGAACATCATCAGAGACCTTTAAGAGATTATGCAAATTCTACAGCAAATGAAATTCATTTGAGTATTCAAAACCCTGCTGTATCTACCAATTCATTTGAGCTTAAACCTATTATTATCGAAATGGTACAAAACAATCAGTTTGGAGAAACACCTACTGAATATCATAATTTACACCTTGCTAGTTTTTTAGAATTGTGTGCTACAGTTAAATATGATGGAGTGTCAAATGATGCCGTCAGACTTAAACTTTTTCCTTTTTCACTAAGGGATAAAGCTAAGATGTGGTTAAACTCATTAGCACCTGGATCTATCAAAACATAGGGAGATTTATCATAAAAATTCTTATCTATATATTTCCCACAAAACTGCTAAGCTTAGAAATGAAATCACATATTTTTGTTAGTTTGAAGGGGAATCAATTTATAAAGCCTAGAAAAGATTTAAAGATCCCCTTAGAAAGTATCCACACCATGTGTTGTCAAATTGATTAATAATTTAAAATTTTTATAATGGTTTAGTTGGATCTCTTAGATCAATAATTGACACTATTTCTGGTGGATCATTAATGTCGAAACCATTTGATGAAGCATATTCATTAATTGAAGAGATGACTCCTAATAATTTTCAATGGCCCTCTGAAAGGCTAAATCCAAAAAGAGTAGCTAGTATTCATGAGTTTCATGCTATATCTATTTTAGCTACACAAATAGCTGCAGTATCAAAGAAGATAGACCAATATGGAAAGAATTATTCTCAGATAGGATATGTGCTTGAGGAAAACTCATTAGTACAAATGATAAAATCTCAATCTTTTTATGAGACTTTAAATGCAATAAACAATCATTCTACTAATCCTTATGCCAACTATTATATCAAAGAAGATAGACCAATATGGAAAGAATTATTCTCAGATAGCATATGTGCTTGAGGAAAACTCATTGGTACAAATGATAAAATCTCAATCTTCTTATGAGACTTTAAATGCAATAAACAATCATTCTACTAATTCTTATGCCAACTATTATAATCTTGGTTTGAAGAATCATCCAAATTTTAGTTGGAGTAACAATAATTCTAATGTTGCATATTTGTAATGGGGAAAGAACACTGCGAACCCATTTAGAAAATCCAACAATTAAGAGGAACAAGCTTAAAAACCTTATTACCCCCAGGTTTTAATAATTTGCAGAGTAAGGAGAAAAATTTATCAATGAAAGAATTGATATTGCATATGGGTTAGCAATTACAAAGTTAAAGAGCTACTATTAGAAACATAAAAAATCAATTGGGATGTATTGTTACTGCACTTAGCAATAGACCTCTATGAACATTGCCTAGTAATGTTGAAGTAAATCCTAAAGATCAAGACAAAGAGAAAATTAAAGCTATTCAACTGAGAAGTAGAAAAGAATTAGAAATTAGAGTTCAACAAGAAGTTAACGTAGAAAAAGATGAGGTGAAAAATGAAACAGCTGGTGAATATTTTAATTTTGAGTCAGAAAATCCTATTAAGACAATGAAAATCACTGTAGAAAGACCACCACCTCAAATTCCTCAAAGATTGAAGCAGAAAATAGAGATAATCAATTTTTGAATTTTTTGGAAATTTTGATAAAATTANAGAAGTTAGATATTGTTCAACTGTCTTGGATTGATTTCTCTCTTAGCTGGAAGGATTGGCAGGCCCAAGCATTACCCCCTATTCCTTGTGTCACAGCTTGGTTCATATGGATGGCTAGAAATAAACTAAAATATGAAGACACCTATGTGGAAGCTGTTACCATTGCTACTAACTGCTTCAGTTACTTGCAGAAATTGTATTGTCATAGGAAGCTTTCTAAAATCCTTTACAGCACTTCTGACTGTCTACCCAAAAAAATTAAGTATGCACTAATTCATTGGGATTCTCCCCATAAGGGTGGAATTAAAGTTAATACTGATGGAAGTTTTTCTACTCCTTATGCTGGAATAGGAGGGGTGTTCAGAAGTGACAAAGGGAAGTGTTTACTCAATTTCCATTCTCCGATAAGAGCTATGGATCCCCTCGAGGCTGAAACTCTGACTATATTCTGGGCTATGTTTATGGCCCAGAAGTGTAGTTTCCCCTCCTTAATTATAGAATCAGATTCCATGGTCCTAATTGATATCATTGAAGGGAAGACACCTACTCCATGGTACCTGCCGCAATGGATCAGAAGTATTCACTCCTTAAGTGAGGGTATTAGCACCTCCTCCCATATATTGAGAGAAGGAAATAGACCTGCCCACTGGCTAGTAAATGTTGGCCTACACTCTGAGCTCCCTTGGGTAGGCACTTCTCCTACCCCCCATTTTGAATTATTGCTAAATGGAGACCTTGTGGCTCTACCTTTCATTAGAGTTTTTTTTTATTAAACTTTGGGAAGGGACCCCTGTTCTCCCTACTCTTGTACTCTCTTTTTTCTGATTAATGAATTAGGAGCCTCTGTCTCCTTTTATAAAATAATAATATATATATATATATATATATCTATGTGCGCGGGCGCGCGCGCGTGCTCTACGTCCCGGCTCATTGGTGCGGCCTCTAGCATAAGTCCGTAAGGTCGGGGGTTTGAATCTCATGACGCGGAATCTTCGGATCAATCAAAAGACACTTGGGTTTTGGCCTAAAGGGGAGAAGCGGTATTTGGGGCCCACCGGACCAAATACGGATTCCCTTTTTAAATAAATAAATAAATATATATATATATATATATATATATATATATATATATATATATNAAATGATTTTATTATAAGTTGACCAATATAATTCATCTCCTTATGATACTAGCTAGGTACGTTAAGTTACCCTCACACAAACAAAAAAAAGGGATAATAATATTGATGTACCTTAACAACTATAACTTAAATATTATTTTGATGAAGGATGTAATATGATATACGATAAGATATTTTACAGAACAATAAATTAATGTAAAAGTTCTTGAATGATTATATTTGATTCTACAAACTATTAAATGAACTTTCACCGATTCAGTAAATTTGACGAACATGAAACTTGTTCTTTTCTTTTTGTTATGTTATTTTAATTCTAATAATACGAGTATGCATAGAGTTGTTGATAGCTCATTATGATATTAAAATAACATTTTTAGGTTTATAATTTGGCCTAAAAAAGAGCGGTAAAAGAGAAAACGCTTATAGAGGACGTGGTTAAGCTTGAGAAATGTAATTATATTCATATATAGTTTATTTTCAAGTTGAATAAAAATTTGTATTGTTAATGGTTCTTTTGATTGTTTGGATGATAAAGTATTAGTGATAGAAAATATAATGAAATTTAAATTTTACCATCCAATCGTATGTTCCGCCTTAAAAATTTTAAACAACCAGGTAAGGTCATGACAAATACGTTATAAAAATGCTGTGCTCAATCGAACCATGTCATTATTCCTTATTGATTCTAATAAATTCATGTTATCAAATGCCACAACAAAATTATTTTAAATGAATTGATTTATAAATCTCTTAAGCCCTTATATTATTTAAATGTTCAATGATCAATACACTTATTGCTTCTTCGGCTAATATGATTGATGTTACCTAATTTTGAATTTCGATAGACCCACTAAATTAGAAATTAACTTGTTACTTAACCCCACAAGATGATCATTGGTTTTAAAATAAGCCTTCCATGGAGTTGATGAACCATAAGAAGGTCTTGCACATAACCAACAAGACGCATCTTTTGTTAGGTATATGCATAACTTTTTTTTTCCGATGTACTTTCATTTTACTATGATAATGTTGAAATGGTAGCATCCTAATATATTTTGGATGATGTTGTGTTGTGGACATTTGAAAATGCATCTAGATGTTTCTTAAATCATAGTATTGCATCTTGTGAATATTATGACGAGGAGATAAATAATGTGGTTCTTTTATGATTTGGATACACTTTTAATGATTATAAACTATTATAACTATTATGAGTTAAATCCCAAAATGATCTCTCTAATATTTATATCTTACTAGTTTGGCCATGGAATATTATAATTCTCATATAGAGTTCCTCAAATATACAAAATTGATCAGATCAATTTTGAATAAAAAAAAAAAAGAAAACATAAAGATAGCTGCCATTAACAACTCCAATTTACTATTCTATACTATGAATTGTTTTAATACCTTTAGACAAGACGATGGATCGATGAAGTTAAGGGATGATAACTGCCATTAATACCACATCGAAATTTTCGGTGCAAGGAAAAAAGATAGATAGAAATAAAGTTTTAGCATATTAATTTGTCTTATTGTGATATCAGGATGATTGAATAAGGAGTCTAAAAATACCAGTTGCACCCAATGGATGGCCAAGAGCAATAGCGCCGCCATTAACATTGACTTTTTCTGGATCAAGCCCCAACTCTTTGATGCAGTATACAAACTGCGACGCAAAAGCCTGACGCAGCACAGACAAGCATGTCAATTCTGGGCAGAAAATATATGCATGAGAACCAACATTATTTTTAGGAGTAAAATTAATGGCATTTACATACATAACATCCCATTCTAATGCAGTTGCATGTCTAGCACAGAAATTTTGCTTTTACATTTATGCCACCCAAATATTTCATGTCACATAAAAAATATCAGGATTTTTACTTCTAAAAGGTGAAATACAACTTTTCATGCATAAGTTAGGAGAATGCATATGTAAAAAATGAAGTTGAGGTGTTAGATAAGTAAAAACTAGGAATTTAGTGGTGTGTATGTAAACCTTCCTTAAAAGTATTACCTCATTTATTTCATATAAGTCAATATCTTTAATCTGAAGACCAGCTGCTTTTACTGCTGCTGGTATTGCAACAGCAGGACCAATGCCCATCACAGCAGGATCAACGCCAACTGCAGCAAAGCTCCTGCACTTAGAACGGTTTAAAATTTTATGATGATGAAAGGCTCTTTTAGAGCAAAATAGAACTAAATATCAAATTGCTTAAAAGGATTTATAAAAATAAGTTGATTTATTTTTTTATAATAAAAATAAAAATGTCTAAGAAAAAAACTAAACAAATATTATTATAAAAATAGAAGCGAAAATAAAAATAAATAAAAACAGAAACTAAAATTAACCTCAAACAGACCCAAGACAACCCACAAAGATATTAGAACCCCTTGCCCTAACCTTTCTCTTGGAAGAAGCGGTCCTTTCTTTTTGCGAGTAAGCAGCAAGAAATTAGTTGAATTTTTTTAAGAGAACTAAACCGCAGAAACCATATAAAGAAGCAATAATAATTATATATTAGCACCAGCTTCCACCAAAAGCAGCAATAAAAAAAAGGCATTTACATACACACCACCCAATTCCAATGTATTAACATGTCTAACACCTAAACTTAGATTTTTACATTTACATCACCCAAATCTTTCGTATCACATAAAAAAAAAACCATTATTTTAACTTATAAAATGAAATACACCTTTTTCATGCATAAGGTGGTTACATGTAAAAATTGAAGTTTGGGTATTAGATATGTAAATACATGAGAATTTAGTGGCATGCCTGTAAATCTTCATAGAGAAAAACATCATGCTATGGCTTTTCAGCAGGACATAAATGATTGAATCCATTTTAAAGTAAAGACCGAACCTGAAAATTCCAAGAATGGGAAGCCCTTTTCGTATTGCGACATCCCTCCTCATGAGTAGGACCGCCCCAGCACCATCACTAACTTGACTAGCATTGCCTGCAAAATATAATATGCTGAGTTAACACTACAATGAAAGAAGTAGATAATCAAATTTATTGAAAAAAAAAAATACAAGTCTCCAGCACCTGCCGTAGTGCTTCCACCCTCCTTAAATGCTGGTTTGAGTTTTGCAAGACCTGACAAGGATGTATCGGGGCGAACTCCCTCATCCACAGAGACCGTAATCTCCTTTTCAGTTCCACTTTTTGGATCCGTGATCTTCACAAGAATAATAAGATGATTACGTATTTCAAATAAATAAATAAATAAATAAATAAATGCATAAATACATATGTATATGTATGTATGTATGTATAATTTTTGAAATGACGACTGGTTCTCCCCAGCACATAGTTTTTTTTATTACATGCATTAAGTATCAAGGTATTCGACTTTGACAGTGAGTAATTAAAAATTGAGACCATGACAATATTAGAGGGCGTTGGTAGTCTGTTAAGGTTTGCCATGATAAATGGTTTCACAATTATTTTTACATTCCTGACAATCACTTAAACACAATTTAGTAAATGATAATACAAAAAACACAAAAAAACTTAGCATCTTGTTTGATTTCAGAGCGACATAATAAACTATTTAAACATTTATGTGGTTAGAGGAACTTTTTGTTGAAATAGTGTACAGGAATCCCTGACATTGAGGGATGACAATGTGGGATGGCCGGCCTTGTGTTGAACGTTTAGTCGGACATGTATTTTTATTTATTTATTTATTTTTTCCTTCTTTTTGAAGAATAACCAGCTTGAAATTTATTAGCTGCATGGCTTGCGGATTATTGTTTATTTTTTTAGGAAATTTACATTCATACCTCACAATTCTTATGCATTCGCATATCTAACATCTAAAGTTTAATATTTATATTTATAAGACCCTGGTATTTCACTTTTAACAAGTTAGAAATATTAGTATTTTGATGTGANTGGCTTGGGGATTATTGTTTATTTTTTGGAAAATTTACATTCATACCTAACAATTCTTATGCATTCGCATATCTAACATCTAAATTTTAATATTTATATTTATAAGACCCTGGTATTTCACTTTTAACAAGTTAGAAATATTAGTATTTTGATGTGAAGTCAAAGATTAGAGTGTTAGGTATGTAAATATGAAAGTTTAGGTGCTATATATGTAAATATATAAGAACTGTGTGTTATCTTTGTAAATGCCTCCCTTTTGTTCTTATAATCTCTTTATACTCGCCAATGTGAGAACCAGTAACAGTTGAAATAAGAAAAACCAATAATACAAAGACAAATCCATGACTTAGCAAAATGTTCACCTTTGTTGTCACGGGTATTATTTCTGCCTTGAATTTACCAGAAGCAATTGCAGCAGCCGCACGCTTATGAGATATCACCTGGTGAATGTTCAGTAGCGTCATAATACAATAAGGTGTAAATGCAATCATCTAGAAACAAAAGAAAAAAAAGTCAAAATGGTCCATGATTCTTCGCACTCCCTACATCGATGAAAGTGGCATATTCGTCCCCAGTTTCTTTTAAAATGGATTGAAATACTCCCTAGTGAGAGCTATTTTGGCCCCATTAAAATAGTACAAGGGCCTATTTTAATTGCAGAGTTCATAAAAGTTTCCATTTAGTCAGATTCTTTTAATATGGGGTTGAAATAGTCCCTATTGAGGACTATTTTGGCCCCCATTAAAATAGTATGAGAACTAATTTAGCACTTTTACAAACTCTGGGAATAAATGACCCAATGTAAATAGTCAAGTGACTATTTTGGCACTCAAGTCAAAAACAAAAATTTCATTGCATGCATGCTTATGTATCTTACATTTTCTATTTTTCAAAATCTGTGAGAACAGCACATGCATGGTACTCACAGCAGCTTGGTCTTGTTCCTCCTTTGTTATTCCATACCGTTCTGCAACATTTTCAGATGTAATTCCCATGGGTAGATAACAATCTTGGACTTGTTGAAGAGATTTGGCCTTGAGATTGAACAAATGCATTATAAACAAGTGTTAATCCTGAGCAATCTATACATTCAGTTAGAACAAAACAAGAGGATATTATAGGGAACCTTTGGATTAGGTGGCCCCTCCCATCCAACTTTGTTCGAACTCATAGACTCCAAACCAGCACCAATACCTTTTGAAGAAAGGACAAGAAAAAAGAATCAACATAAATTCTGAAGCTCCAAAAGATATGAACAATAAACTATGATGCACGGATAAATGACAACACGGGCACGTGATGATTTTATTTTTAAAATATAGGACAAATTGCATCTATTATAATATAAAGGGACATTTATATACATACCTCCCAATTCTTATGCAATTACATATACAACACCAAAACATTGTTTTTTAACATTTATATAATCCAAATCTTTCATATCACATAGAAAATATCATTATTTTAACTTTGAAAAAATACTAAATACACGTTTTATGGGTAAGGTAGCAAAATACCAAATTAAAAATTTAGGTTTTATATATGTAAATACATAAGAATTGAGTGGTATTTATGTAAATACTCCTAATATAAAATATAAAAAATAGATGAAAATTAAATAAACAAGACTTTATGAACGATAAAAAAAGAGATATTAAGAAATTTAAAAACATTAATTTTTAAGACCTACAGAGATTAGAAAGTAGTATTTAGTCTTTAAAAAAATAAAATAAAATAATTTCCTTAAAATTTTAATTTTAAAAGCCTATATATGTTTAAAAATATTTTTAGAAAATTTTAATTCATTCGACATGCAAGTTGGACATTTATGTCCATTTCTCTTAGATTTTATTTAAAACGACACTTCTATGACATGTTTGATAAGCCAGAGCTGTGTCGAAGAAGTGTGAATGTCCAACATTACATAGACACTGACACTATACCACTCCTCAATTAGAATTATCCGCACAACATAGAAAATAAATCACATCAGAAAACAATTTTACCAATGCCATAGTATCCTGCTTTGATAGCGGCAGCAACATCGGCAACAGCCTGAAGACCAGACGAGCATTGTCGGTTCACAGTTCTAAGAGGAACAGTCTCTGGTTTATTTGAGGGGAAATGTAATATAAGCTAATATTTAAATGAGAAAGAAAAACACATTAATTGTTCAAGAAAATAAAATTACGGAAAAATACCTGGGAAACCAGCATAAAAGGCTGCCATCCTGCATTCAATAGCTCTTTGAGAACCAGGAGCCAGGACAGTTCCAACAACTATATCACCTACTTCATTTGGGTTCAGTTTCGTCTTCTCCAACAACTCCTAATTAAGACCAGAAAGAAAATAGTGAAACTTAGAAAGTGTTCTCAAACACATTGATATCTGGCCTTTGATGCAATTTTAACATTTATTCTGACGTAATATTTAAAAAAAAAACCTTCAGAAGAGGCGCTAGAAGGTCCTCTGCGTGTGTATCCTTGAAACCTCCTCTACTGGCCTTGCAAATTGCAGTTCGGCAAGCACTGCATGCAAAACGACAGATGTTGGGTCATAGAAAAAATGGATATAGATGAAGCACATAAAAGTATTTTAAAAAAGAAATGCTTTGACAAGTTTTAAAAGAATCCAATACGGCATGGAAAGTTTGTTGATCTTATAATTTTCCAGATTTACCAGTTCTGAACAAAAGTGTGATTGAAAACTCTAAATAGACATAAAGTTCAGGTGTATTCCGTAGGCGGTGCAATCAAGATAACCTCCTCATAACTTCAAATCTAAAGTCAATATTTTGTGCAATTAATGATTTCTTGCATTTCTTGTTAAATTTTAATTTATGGCTCACATTTATTTTTAATAACTTATAAGATTTATTTTGATAACTTAAGTTATTAGTTTCTTAACTCATAACTTATGTCATAACTTATGATAACTTATGATATTTATTATTATAACTCATGATAACTTAAGTTATTTATTTTCTTAACTCATAACTTATGATAATTTATTATATTTATTTTTGTAACTAATGATAACTTAAGTTATTAATTATCTTAACTTATAACTTATGTCATAATTTATGATAACTTATGATATTAAATTTGTAGCTTATGTAATCCCTAAAAAGAATAGGTGTTATTAACTTTTGTCGTTGATTTTAATAATAATAAATAGATTAATTGATGAAATTAACATAAATCATATTAATTATAATCCCACTGAAGGATGGTGGTTAAATAGAACATAATTTAGAGAATGAGTCTTCTCTCTTCCAAACACACCCCGCACATTTCCCTCAATCAGAAAGTACATAAAGTTTCAAGAGATTAGAGAAACAAACTCCATCTCTTCAAGATTAAATTTTATCATCATGAATACAGACATGGGTTACTTTATTATAGACATGTAAAAATCATGAATTTAAAAGATATTGGCTATTATGCATTTTTTAGAATTTGTGTCATAAATGTTAAACATGAATTTTTAACATGTGGTATCAGAGCCTTGATTATTAAATTTATAATTTTTCATATAATTTCAGTATGTTAATTGTATTAAATTTCCGCTGTGAATTAGATCTTGAGTTAGATCACTAATACTAAAGTAAATTGATGTGATTGAAATTATTATTTATTTGATGTTTATGTTATGTTTAATTTGTTAGTCACCAAAGTGATTAAATTAATAAGTTTAATAGACGTCAAATTAAATAAATTTAATTACTCACGAGTATGTGATGCATGTTATGAAATAAAAGTTCATTGATTATAAAATATTTTTAGATCGTCCAAAGGTTGATCATTTGTTTTATAATCTTTGAATATAATTGTAGTCTGTTTGTATACTTAGTTAAGATATATTTATATATCCAAAAATAATAGACATATTTAATTTTAGTATAAATAATTACTAATTATATTAAATTTAAGTCAAACATCAATTATGATTATTATCGTGTATTGTTATATCACCCAAATGAGATTTCAATATACTATTATTACCATGATTATTATTTCAATTTGATTTTATATGAATATCTATGTAAGTTTAATATTTGAAGCATTAATGTACAAGTATGTTTTATTTTTTTTTGCAATAACTACTTCTGTTTCTCTTCATTCGCAAGCTACATTTGTTCAAATTTTCAATAAGCTTAATTTATTAGAATGGTGTGAGCAAGTCCAGTTTCACCTTTCTGTTCTAGATCTTGATTTGTCACTCACGACTGAGAAACCCCCTGCTCTTACTTATTATAATAGTGCTGAGCAAATATCTTTCTATAAAGCTTGGGAAAAATTGAACATATTAAGCTTAATGTTTATGCAAATGACTGTAGCAAACAGCATAAAATGTATATTTTCAAGCACTGAAAGTCTTAAGGAATTTATGAAATTTGCTGAGAATTATTCTCAGTCTGACTCTGTTGATAAGTCTCTTGCTGGGACACTATTGAGTACGTTAACCGACATGAAATTTGATGGTTCTCGTACTATGCATGAGCGTGTCGTCGAAATGATGAACATAATAGCAAGATTTAAGACCCTAGGAATGGATGTGAACAAAAATTTCCTTGTGCAATTTATCCTTAAACTCCTTGTCTCCTGAGTATCGTCCATTTTACATAAACTACAACACTATGAAAGATAAGTGAAATGTGAATGAACTACAATGTATGCTCATTCAAGAGAAAAAAAAGCTTAAGAAAGAAATAAATCACTCCATTAACCTCATGGGTCACCAAAGAAGAGCGGTAAAGAAACCTGGAAAGAATAATGAAAAGGGCAAGCAAATACCGCTAAAGATTAATGTGTTGTTTGTCTGAATTCACAAAGACGAACATAAAGGAATTAAGTGTCACTTTTGAAGAAAGTCTGGACACTATCAAAATGAGTGTCAAAAGCGCAAAAATTGGTTCGAAAAAATAGCATACCTTGTGTTTTTGTATGTTTCGAATCAAATTTGGCAGAAGTTCCTTATAATACATGGTGGATTTATTCTAGTTGTATCGGTCAGACTTCTAATACAATGCAGGGATTCCTTACAACCCAAATCATAAACTCAAATGAAAAGTTTGTTTTCATGGGAAACTAAGTCAAAGTGCTAGTTGAAGCTATTGGAACTTATCGGTTGATTTTAGATACTGGACATCATTTAGACCTTTTTCAAAACACTTTATGTCTCTTTTGTTTCTCGTAATTTTATTTTATTGTCTAAACTTGATTCTATTGGATACACCTTTAAATTTGGAAATGATTGTTTCAATTTATTTAAACACAATCATCTTATAGGTTCTAGCATTCTGTGTGATGACCTATATAAGCTTAAACTTGATAATCTTTTCGCTGAGACATTGATGACTTTGCATCATAATATTGGTACTAAACATGGTTTTATAAATGAAAGTTCAGTTTATTTATGGCATAAACGTTTGGGTCATATACCTAAAGAAAGAATTAAAAGATTAGTAAAGAATGAAATCCTTAATGAATTAGACTTTACTGATCTTGGCATTTGTGTCAATTGTATTAAAGAAAAAAATATAAATCACACACTTAAAAAAGCTGCCACAAGAAGCACGGCTCCTTGAAATTATACACACTGATATTTGTGAACCTTTTGAAGTTCCCTCTTTTAGTGGAGAGAAATACTTTATCACCTTTATTGATGATTTTTGTCAGTCAACTTTTTTTATTGATTATGATTGTTTGAAAATATGAATATAAAAATAATTTTTGAAATTTAATTTATGTATAAGAGATATATAGTTTAGGTTTTGAAAGTAGTATGTCTTAATTTTTTGAAAAAATGAGATCAAATGGATCTCATTCGTCCAATAGTTTGCATAATCGTGTCCGATACCGCGAATACTACACCCTCCCAAAAGATAAGTGTAGACCTCGGCGATAGACTCAATCCTGCAAACTAAGAGATTTGTGACATCTGTTTAGTCTGCGAACCTTTTTATGTACGACCGACAAGTTCCTCTATCTAATACAAAGATTAAAAAGGGGTTATTTTACCTGAATTTCAAGTTCCCTATAAAGACAAACCCCTATAATTAATTACATCTCAAATGAATGGAATCACTTGAGAAAACTCTCGATAATGATTAGATGTATTAGTCTTCAAGATTTCAAAGTTTAGGTTTTCATGGTAGGACGTGGAAAAACAAGTGGGAGTGGTTCAAATAGGAACAGTTATTTCAGGAGTCCAAAGAAAAGAAAATGTAGGGGATGTCCTAGATCCTGAGGAGAATCCTCAATGACTTCAAAAACGATCCTGCTGTGTGGTTCTGTTTTTTAAATATGATGTTATTCAATTATTCAATCCTGCCAATTTTATTATTTGGGACTTACATTTGCATAATGTCCGATTATGCAAATAGCCCGCAGAGATAAGAGAGTTTACGCCGTGTCACACGAAAACCTCGGAACCTAAGATGGGTTAGGCCTTACGCTGTCAATTTGTGGGAATATGTGAATAGAATATGAAAATATGTGAAGGAATCAAAATCCTTGCATCGATCCTCGGGAAACATGAGAATAGGATGCCACTTTCAGAAACTCACACCTATCTCGAAGGATTTAAAATTTAAAGGAATCGGAAGCCTTAACATCTATTAAAGAGGGTCTCACACCGATCCTCGGAGAATTTGAAATTTGAAGGTCACATTAGGAAGGAAAACCTTAACATCCTTTTAAGAGGGCTTTACATCCAACCAAAGAAGCAAAGAAGGGTAGGAAGCCTTAACATCCATTGAAGGGGGTCTTACTCCGCTCCGTAAAAATTTCAATTTGGAGCAACAATAGGAAGGAAAACATTAACATCCATTGACGGGGGTTTTACATCCAACCAAAGAGGCAAGGAGGAGTAGGAAACTTTAACATCCATTGAAGGAAGTCTTATTCCACTCTATAAAAATTTGAGTTTGGAGGCAACATTAGGAACGAAAACCTTAACATTCATTTAAGGGAGCTTTACATCCAACCTAAGAGACAAAGAGTAGGAAGCCTTAACATCCATTGAAGGGCTCTTATTTCACTCCGAAAAAATTTGAATTTGGAGGCAACATTAGGAAGGAAAACCTTAACATCCATTTAAGGGGACTTTACATCCAACCTAAGAGGCAAAGAGGAGTAGGAAGTCTTAACATCCATTGAAGAGGGTCTTATTCAACTCCGCAAAAATTTGAATTTGGAGGCAACATTAGGAAGCAAAATCTTAACATTCATTTAAGGGAGCTTTACATCCAACCTAAGAGGCAAAGAGTAGGAAGCCTTAAAATCCATTGAAGGGGTCTCACACCGATCCTCAGATATTTGCATTCGAAATTTGTGAAAATTTTGTGGGAAGTTTGTGGGATTTAAGAGAGTTGTGAAAAATGTATGTGTGAAATTATGCAGTGCAGAATTTTGTTGAGATGTTTGTGCAGAGATTTGCAGTGTTGACATTGAACTTTGTGAAATTTTATGTGGAATTTGTGAAAATTTATGCAGTGTGGAGAGTGTCAGTAGAAGTTTATGAAGTGCGGAGAAACTATACCATCTTGGACAACCGCCGACGACAGTACATCCGAACTAGATCTAGTTAAGAAATGGCAACCATTAAAGAAATTACGCCAAATCCCAGGAAAAAGTCGGTCACATTGGGAAAGAATATCGGAGACAAATCAATCCCAAGAGATGATCAAAGAAAATATTCATGCGATAAGAGATGTGGTTCCGTAGAACCAGCCAAGCCTCATTCACACGAGCAATAGGACCCAAATCTCCTGTGGGAGGAAACTTCAGGCCCAGAGAAATGATGTTGGTGATAGGTTGAGAAGGCTCAAGCGGATTAGGTCAAAGTTTTAAGTGATGCTCAAAATTTTGATTTTTATTGTTTTGCTTATTTGGATCGATGTTGTATTTCATTTCATTCTGATGTTGAGATTTATTCGACCTTGAATTTTATTTTGTTGCATTTATTTTAAGATTTGGACCCAGTTTTAGACAGGTGCAGCATCTGTGTTTCTAATAACAAAATTGTCTTTAAAACATCAGAATGCATAGTACTTCTCAAAGTACTATCCATTGACTGGAGACATGTGTAAAAATAACACATTCTTTAAGGTACTATCAGAATTATATTCTTTCAAGTACACATAAAGATGTGTTATTTATAAGGACGTCACAGCTCGAGAGGTTGCAACCCTGTACCGTCGTTGTAGTGGATATTGTCATTTTTTTTATCACTGATTTGTGTAATGATTGTTCACGTTGCTCTGAGAAATCATTTTGACGTTCTTCAACTGTTGTCGGGGTTGAGTCTTCTGGGCACTGAAAGATAAGACTTCAAGGAAGAATTTCCATTAATTTGCTAATAACATAGTCACTTACTTTAATTCTTTCTTTCTGAGCCTAAGTAGATTTCAAAATTTTGGTCGTGTGATCAAAATATTTTTTACTTACCAAAGAAATTTCTAAGTCAATTAATAACCAACCAAAAGATTTAAGATCAGTGAACTTTTTTCTGAGTATAATATCAGAAGAATTTCCTTAAGAGAGCATTCTAGGTCTCATTAATTAGAGAAAACTTGGACACTAATTTTTTATTGTACATCCACCTCAAGCTTCTTCTCAGTGAGACTTTTCTTTTTGCTTTGATTTCCTTTTTTTTATATTATTTCCCCTTATTTTATTGAGAATTACTATATCTGGTAGAGCAAGATTTAAAGATTTTGAATGTCTAAATTGAGACACTAATTTTTTATTTTATGCACACCTCAAGCTTCTTCTCAGGGGACTTTCACTTTTTTTTTGCTCCGTTTGTTTTCTGAGAATTATTATATCTGGTGGAACGTATGTTAAAGATTTTGAATGTCCAAACTCCCCCGACTAATAATCCTCAAATATTTCTTAAGACGAATTCTGGGGTATTATAACTCGTTCGAAAGTCAGGACCACGTCACGTGGCAGGAAATTAAAAAGCTCGTGATATCGCGAGTCAATTACTCGTATTTCAACCACACTATCTTATTTTCAAATCAACTTAGGACCCAGTTTGAATTCTTTAAAGTGGATGACTTAATTATTAGGGCATTAATTTCATTCTCCCCTAAAGTCATAATTTCTCACAATGCTGGAATTTTTATCTTGGATTACTCTTTTCTCGATTGTTCTATTAACGAACTTTGAATATTTTGTTAACTATGCTTTCCACACATTGAACAGTTCTGAAAAATAAGTTCTTTCGTTTATTGCAGTGGGAGGGAAGGGACAGACAAACATTTATACCACTAATATCCCTTTCGACAACAAAAGTAGTACAATAATGATCAAGATACAATATATCATTTGTCAGCTGCATCAAAGTCAAATGAAACACTAGGATCAACCGAAATCATATTGATAGAACTTTTTTCAAGTTCTTTTCAAAAATTCTTCCGGGATCACTATGCTCTCATTATTGAAGTTCTCCTTAAGCCAATCTTTAAAAGTGAAACAATCTTTTATGGTGTGTCCAATCAACCTGTGATATGGGCAATACATTGGATGATCTTTTTCATCAACTTCGTCTGGTTTCTTTGGTTCAGGGAGCTTGAACTCAGGGTTCTTTATCAAATTCCGAAACATTTGTTCAACTGCCTCATCCTTAAAAGGATACATTTCGTTCAAACGATTATTTATGTTCGGGAGTTTCCCTCCATCGATTTGATAGAACCTCTGCTGAAAAGACTGTTGACCATTCTACCGAGGACGTTGGTAGATCTGTCGAGACTGTTCAACTTGTATTTGCAACGGTCGCTTGCCCCTGTCAACCACTGCTACTATCGCAAATTTCTTCTCAGATGTTTTCAATGGCTTTAGCTTCCCAGCTTTCTCAAAAAACCCAAGTTGCTTAGATTCTTCTTAAAGATTCCCAACTTTGCTAAGCAGCTTTTCGAATGTCTTGATGGTGAATCCCTTGAGTAAGAAACCCACTGGACCATGGATGCTCTTTAGAAGGATTTTGATTTTGTGTTGCTCCTGGAGTTGCGGCTCACACTTCATGCTCAAATTTCTCCATCGCAGAATGTATTTCATCAATGTTTCGGCTGGCTTCTGTCGCTCCACCACGAGATCACCGACGGTGATATGGTGTTTAACTCCAGCAAACCGCTTAACAAAGAGGTCTTCCAATTCTGTAAATATTTTTATTGAGTCATTGGGTAATTCGGCGTATCAATCAAAAGCGATTCCTGAAAGACTGCTTACAAATTGACGACACAACAAAACATCACTACCCCCGCGTTGCAACATTTTGCTCGGAAGTGTGCAACATGTTGTCGGGGGTTTCCCATTCTATCAAATGTCTTGAACGACGGTGGTACGAAACCCTTGGGGTATTGGACATCATCAAATTCTTCGGGGTAGGGTCTACCCTTTAGAATCAATGCCCCTTCTTTTGATTAAGTCAGGGTTTCTCTCACATGTTGTTCCAGCATTTGTTTAATGTCCTTTTCCTGTATCATGCTCTGCAGTCTTTCGTCTGTAATATGAACAATTTCTGACTGACTTACTTCTGGAGCTGTCATTTGTAGTGACTATGACTGTCCTTGAATTGTGGTCATCGCGATCATCATTTCTTCTAGTTGTTTCTTCATCTGGTTGATATGCTCATCACGTTGTTGAATGAATCTTTGCAACTCATCCACGGTATTCTCCTCAGTGGGCAAAAGAGCATCGCGCGAGAGTAAGATGGCTCTGGCCTCAACAATGTTGATTTCTGCGAATTCCTCTTTCACATAATCTGACGAATCATAGGGTTCATCGCTATCTTTTCTTCGTTCTTCACCCAACTGTGCAATGTCAGCTCGAAGTCTTTCTAACTTAGCCTCGATCGGCCTTCCTTTGACAACTTTAAGGTCAATTGGAGATTTTTTAAGAGCCTCAAGTAGGAGTCAATTGGAGCAATTGGATGAATCGAAATCATATTGATGGAACTTCTTTCAAGTTTTGTCAAATACTCTTTCGGGATCGTTATCATCCCGTTTTTGAAATTCTTCTCGAGCCATTCTTTGAAGTTGATACAGTATTCTATAGTATGTCCGAGCAGTCTGTGGTAGGGACACTAGTTGGGATGGTCTTTCTTGTCGACTTCCTCCGGCCTCTTTGGCTCTCGTAATCTGAATTTAGGATTTTTAATCAAATCCTGAAACATCTTTGCTACACCTACTTTTCTGAAAGAATATACTTTGTTCAATTGCTTAGCCACAAATGGACCCTGTATTTCATCCATCTGGCATGGCCTATGTTGGGATGACTGTTGACCATGCTGTTGATTGTATTGTTGGCTATGTTGTAGATCGTACTGCTGAAGATATTGCTGGTTGATTTGTTGAGGTTGCTCGACCTGAATCTGTGCTGACTGTTTATCCACCGTTGTTACTCGCTCAGATTTCTCTTTGAATGTCATCGCTGACTTTGGACTATTATCGAGAGATGACGACGGTACTGTGGTAGCAATCCCATAAACTTCTTCCTCTCCGTAGGTAGCAGTCAACTGGTGAAACTTACTCCCCATGAGTAGAGGTAAAGTCTCACGTAATCCTGTCTCATCCAGTCGAGGTCGGTGTCTGTAGTAGCCAACTCTGTGGCTTTCGCCTTCTCAGCCCTTAGAATTTTCTGGTTGTGCTTAATTTCCTGTGTCTTGGTCAGTCGCACGGACTTTGAGTTGGGCCCAATCTCAAAAACGGAAAACGGCAGGGCAAAAGCATCGACTGACACTTCTTCGTATAGCATCTCCTTCTCTTTGTTTAATGGAACAGTTGGTGTAGTAGCAATGAAATCCAGTGGCAGAAGCAAAAACAGTTCTGGGAGTGGTCCCTACGCTCCTAGCGGCATACTTTATAGCAAGAGCAGGGTTCCTTTCAATCAATACTCTTTTCAGAGAGGGGAGTTCCTTAGCAGACTTCAAGTTGAACTCCACAACAGGCTCGGTGGACCTGTCCGTTTCAGACTTCATCATTGTGGCAGTGACATTCCCGAACTTGACTTTAATATCGTCGAATCCTTGTCCAAACTTAATGACTGCCAAGTCAGGTAGCTCGCTCTTGTTAATAGCAAAATCCATTCCGGTGGCGAAAGAAAAAATCAACTTTGATGAAGACATTGTCCCTGTCATTTGAAAAAAGAAATTTCTGGAAGTCAATGACGTCCAATGCCTTGTAATTTCAACGAAAGTACTCAAGTTAACGCACTTGTCTTATGAACTGAGTATCCTTTGAAATTTATTCATGTGAATCTTGT
>JXCR01127141.1:99598-117208 GCA_002079205.1 Phalaenopsis hybrid cultivar
CCCTGGTACACTGGAATGGCATTCTCTCCTTCTCTTCCCGATGCTTCTCTCGCTGTCATTGCTCTCGCCGCTCGGTCCGAGAGATGTCGTTGGCTTCACCTTCTGTCGGCAGAGAGCATTTCTTTTTTTTTTTGCCCGATTCGAGTGTCGTGGACAGTTGGGGGTGTGGCTTTCTTTCTCTTCTCCTCTATTCTCTGCCTATAAGGATAGTTCCTTTGCTTTTTTTGAGGGGTGGTTGTTGAAAAGTTGGCAAGAGGAGAGGAAAGGAGATTTCTGTAAGGGCATCTCCTTGGGGTGATTTCTTGTGTTGAGGTGCTTTACATTTGCATTAAGAAGGTACTCTTCTTCCCCCTCCCTTTTTCTCAGTGCTATGTTTCCTTTCGGGTTCCTCTCTGCCGAGTCTTTGAACTTGGCTCTGTTGGATGATACAACATGCTAGTGAAGTTTGCTTTCTTGTATTTTGAGATATTCAGCATGCTTTACTTTCATGTACTTCAAGATATTCACTTTACGAGCATGTGGTAATTCTATTTTGAGAGGTTTTAAAGGCACGAGGACATAACTCTAATTTTCATTGTGGCTTAATATTGGAGGTCTTAGTTACAGCTTGTTTTTTTTTTACTCTCACTTGGCTCGGTTTAAGGCTGATTTGGGATGTGGCTTTGTTTGTTTTGGTCCTTGCTGGGCTCGGTTTTGGATTGTGGTGGTTCTATTTTGGTCATTTGATGGTTGCGGTTTTAGACCTTGTTGGGCTTGATCTTATCTTTGGGATGGCCCTGTTTAAGCTTGCGGTGTGGTTCAGCTTGGATCTTTCCAGATTCTAATTTGGGGGGCTGTGTGGCTTTGTTTCTTGTTGGGGGGCTGTGTTTGGCTTCTAGTTCTTGTTGAACTCGGTTCTAGCTTGATTTGAAGTCACGGTTTTGGGTTCGAAGTGGTTCGATGTTTAATGCTTTATGGGAATCTGGATTTTAATGTTGCTAGGCTCGATTTTGGGCTTTAAATGGCCGGCTTTTAGCTTTACTTCTAGTTGGAGGCTGGCTTTAGCTTTGTTTCTAGTTGGGGGCTGGCTTTGGCTCTGTTTCTGGTTAGGTTGGCTAGGGTTTTGTTTCCTGTTGGGAGCTTGACTTTGGCTCTGTTTCTTGATTGAGTTTGTTTCCTGGTCGGATTTGGCTTTGGTTCCTGGTTGGGCTTGGCTTGGTTCCAGAGGAGGGAGCTGTGTTGTTTTGTTTAGCCTTGATGGGCTCGGTTTGGCTCTAGTGTGGGCTGTGTTGACTTATTTTACCCTTGTTGAGCTCGGCTTGGCTTTAGTGGGGAGTTGTGTTTGGTTTCTGGTTCTGGATGGGCT
Source organism: Phalaenopsis hybrid cultivar (assembly GCA_002079205.1). Lineage (NCBI taxonomy): Eukaryota > Viridiplantae > Streptophyta > Magnoliopsida > Asparagales > Orchidaceae > Phalaenopsis > Phalaenopsis hybrid cultivar. The sequence continues at coordinate 100,944 of JXCR01127141.1, forward strand.
CGGTTTGACTCTAGTGTGGGCTGTGTTGGCTCGTTCTACCCTTGTTGGGCTTGATCTAATTTCTTGTTGACGGCTGTGTTGCTTGGTTCAGCCTTTACCCGAGGAACAATTGGGATGTGGCTTTGCTGGCTTTGGTTCTTACTCCTTACCCGTGAGGTCCATTGCTGATCTTTGGGTGTGATTTGGTCCTTTTTGCTAGGCTTGATTGGCTTGAATGTTATTGGTGGATTAAGTTTGTCATCCCAAAAATTATATTCGCTTTAGTTATCCTCTTATGTTTGCCAAGAAAGCATAGTAGTCATTGATGGTTCTTTTGGTTGCCTTAATCGTGAGCCCCTTTGTGCCCTGGGCTGCTGTAGCCGTGGGCCTTACTTGTGCCTTGGATTGCCTCTGGTCGTGGGCTTTAGCAGCTGCTCTTTGCTGCCTTGAATCGTGAGCTTTAACAGTTCTTTTCTGGGCCCTTTGTTGCCTTAATCGTAAGCCTTACTTGTTGTCTCTTGGGCTGCCTTTGGTTATGGGTCTTGGCAGCTGTCCCTTGTTTTAGCCGTGAGCCTCTTTTGTCCCTATTCCTTGCCTTGGCCGAGAGCCTTGGTGGCTGTTTCCTCCTCTCTATTGACCCTGGCCGTGAGTGTTTATCTGGTTTTATGGGAAGATTCTGTGCTTATTTGGTGTATGAGACTATCTATTAATTTGAAAGTTGGAAGGATTTCGATTTTAGTATGAGTTTGGAAATATTGACAATGGTTTCCCCGCGATCATTTTTCTTCGAAGTTTAGAAAATTTTAAATCATATTTTGGAAGAACATTTGGTCAATTTGATTAATCCTACGTCCTTGGGGTTTGAAGAATCAGCGCGAATGGATGTTTTATGTTTGTCAGGAAAGACCTCGGGCCCTACTTTTCCAGGTCTTTTCGATATGAGTCTTTTGAGAACTGATCTAGTCTCCTTTTTTTTTTGGTGTTTTAGATGGATCAGTGTCTCCTCTCTCTCACCCCATTTTTGTTCTTTTATTTCCTTGCTTCTTGGTTCGGTTTTCGATGCTTATGTCCGATGCATAAGTGTCCACGTATAGCCTTTTGCTATACGTGAAACCATCAAGCAAGGTCGCAAGTAGTCGTTTTGGGGCGTACGGTGTTGATGATAAAGGCACACCGAAGATAGAGCAGAAAGATACCCTATCCTATAACATCAAGATCCAGGCATTTGATGAACAATAGGATATGGTATCCTTCACCGACATAAGTCTAGCGGTAGTCGGCTCGAACCTCCTCAGGTTGTTGGCAGTCCTATGCCCGGTAGCGTAATCAACTCGTGAACAACCAAAAAAAAAAGAAAAGATAAGTTTTTGATAAATTATTTTCAAACAAAATATACTTCTCCACGAAACAAAATGGATAACTCTTCTTTGCATGCCTAAGAAGTTGTGTGTATGTCAAAAACATAACTTTTAAAAATACATTTTAAAATTGGTTGTCCACCTGACGAATACCTGTTTAGGCTGGGAAATAGCACCCTAAGTGAGGTTCAAGACACACTTATAAACGAGTGACGGGTTCTATACATTCGGGTGACCGAGTAGCCTTCGTGGTCCCTCGAGAATAAATATAGCTGAGCCTAGTCCCATACGAGTGCTTGCGGTCCCCCTCATCCGAATTTTCTTTTTGTTATATCGATGTTTTGGGACGAGACATTCGTGTTACTTTTCTTTTCTTTCGTGATTTCTCCAGGAGTTTTGAAGATTTTATTTTACTTGAGTCTTTTTCATCGAGTCTCTCGAGTTTTTTTTCCGCTTTTCCTCGGATTTCTTGGACGATGTTTTCTTCCAGATTTTGTTTTTTGAGATGCATTTAGGTTTGCTATGCTTAAGGGACATCGGATCTCACGGGCGTACAAGTTTGCTTTATATTTTACAGCATTTAATTTTCCTGTTTCTACCTGCTGTTGTTCTTCCTATATAGCATGACATATTATTCCTGTTTCTACTTGCTACTGTTCTCCCTATATAGCATGTTACACTTGTCCTGTTACTATTCTGCATGTATAGCATGTTGTACTGCTCCTGTTTTTGCCTACTACTGTTCCACTTGCATGCTACTGTTTATTCCTGTATCGCACGCTTTACATTTTATAACTTTAAACATGTTTACCTTTTTTTTAAGGATGTTTAGAGGACTACAACCATAGAGCCGTTTGATTTGATACTATAACTGGACACCCTAGAAAACTTAAACTCGTCGCGTCGAGGAGCATTTGATTTAACACTATAACTGGACACCCTAGAAAACTTAAACTCGTCATGTCGGGGAGCTTGGAGCTAGCGCATAACTGGACACCCTAGAAAACTTAAACTCGTCACGTCAAGGAGCTTGGAGCTAGCGCGGTGGGCAGCATGGCCATCTTCAACAGCAAACATGTCTTCCCCAGTGAAACTCATTCCCTTTCCTAGAAATTAAACAACAATCCATAGGTTTTCGAGGTTGTTTGCCTCTAGCGCTATTCCTTTTCCTAGAAATTAAACAACAATCCATAGGATTTCGAGGTTGTTTGCCTAGCGCAATTTTCCTTTTCCTAGAAATTAAACAATCCATAGGTTTTCGAGGTTGTTTGCCTAGCGCAACATACTTTCCTTTTCCTAGAAATTAAACAACAATCCATAGGTTTTTGAGGTTGTTTGCCTAGTGCAACATCCTTTCCAGAAATTAAACAATAATCATAGGTTTTCGAGGTTGTTCGCTTAGCGCAACATAAATCCTCCGCCTTCTCTTTAGGCATTCGTATAGCTCTGTTGTACGGTTTAAGCCCTAAATCGTTTTAGGTTCCGAGGTTGTCGTCCGATACGACGTAAACCCTCATATCTTCTAGGCAATTTTGTGACATTGTCACCCAAATATAAACTCTAATTAAATAAAAATGGCAGGATGAAACACTTTAACAATTTTTTCTCAAAATTGGAGCCAAATCATAGGATAGACTGGGAAGTCACTGAGGTTCTCCTCAGGATCTGTGGCCTCCCCTAGTTTCTCTTCATTTGGTTTCCTCAACAATGTTACAAATTTGAGTCTTTCCCCTTTCACACCTTCTTCGTCCGATTTCGTTGAAAAGTCCTATCCTTTTCCCTCTTTGAAGACATTATTCCCTGTTTTTATCGAGAGTTTTCTTAGGTGACCTCGGTCATACTCTTTGAAGACATTATTCCCTGATTTTTATCGAGAGTTTTCTTAGGTGACCTCGGTCATTTAGCATTATTCCCTGATTTTTATCGAGAGTTTTCTTAGGTGACCTCGGTCATTTAAGATGTAATTAACTCTCTGATTTTTATCGAGAGTTTTTTTAGGTGACTTCGGTCATTTAAGATGTAATTAACTATAGGGGATTTGCCCTTATAGAGAAGCTTTTCCGAACCCAGCCTAAAATAAACTCTATTTAAATTTTCATATTAAATAGAGGAAAAGCTTTAAACCTAGCCTAAAATAAACCCTATTTAATTCTTTGTATTAAATAGGGGAACTTTTCGGCAAATAAAATGGTGCACAGCTTAAAATAAACCCTATTTAATTCTTTGTATTAAATAGGGGAACTTGTCGGCAAATACCAGCTTAAAATAAACCCTATTTAATTATTTGTATTAAATAGGGGAACTTGTCGGCAAATAAAAGATGTAATTAACTATAGGGGCTTGCCCTTATAGGGAGCTTTTCCGAACCCAGCTTAAAATTCCCTATTTAATTCTTTGTATTAAATAGGGGAACTTGTCGGCAAATAAAACGGTTTCGCAGACTAAACGGATGTCATCTATTTAATTCTTTTGTATTAAATAGGGGAACTTGTCGGCAAATAAAACGGTTTCGCAGACCAATCTCTTTGTATTAAATAGGGGAACTTGTCGGCAAATAAAACGGTTTCGCAGACCACTTTGTATTAAATAGGGGAACTTGTCGGCAAATAAAACGGTTTCGCAGACCAAACGGATGTCATCTCTTCTTAGTTTGTCGGCAAATAAACGGTTTCGAACCCCACTTTGTATTAAATAGGGGAACTTGTCGGCAAATAAAACGGTTTCGCAGACCAAACGGATGTCATCTCTTCTTAGTTTATTTGATCGAGCCTCACCCTCAAGTCTTGTGTTTATCCCTCGGGGTAGATACGTAGTTTATTTGATTGAGCCTCATCCTCAAGTCTTGTGTTTATCCCTCGGGATAGATACAGGATTTGAGGTACAATGTATTTCATTTAAACTGTGAAAAATATGAGGTCAGTTTGATTTCATATTTTTCTAAAATTATATATATATATGTAAATTAAAAAAGTCCTTCCGAAGCGGGTGACGGGATGGGTTTGAGGTAGAGTGCTCTTTCATTTAAACTGTGAAAAATATGAGGTCAGTTTGATTTCATATGATTATATATATATAAACATATATGTAAATTAAAACGTCCTTCCGAAGCGGGCGACGGGATTTCAATTCCAGCTGCCGACAGCTTCTTACGGACGACCCCCAAATATAACTTTCTCCTTTTAAGTGCCGACACCCACGAGGGACATGGACACACTACCGATGGATGAAACCAAATCTCATGATCAAAAATGGAGAGAGGAAATAGTCCCCAGCGGAGTCGCCAGAAATTGTCGGTCAACTTTTTTGATTGATTATGATTGTTTGAAAATATGAATATGAAAATAATTTTTGAAATTTAATTTATGTATAAGAGATATATAGCTTAGGTTTTGAAAGTTGTATGTTTTAATTTTTTGAAAAAATGAGACCAAACAGATCTCATTCGTCCAATAGTTTGCATAATCGTGTCTGATACCGCGAATATTACACCATCCCAAAAGATAAATGTAGACCTCGGCGAAAGACTCAATCCTGCAAACTAAGAGATTTGTGACATCTGTTTGGTCTGCAAACCTTTTTATGTATGACCGACAAGGTCCCCTATCCAATACAAAAATTAAATAGGGTTTATTTCACATGGGTTCCAAGTTCCCTATAAAGGCAAGCCCCTATAGTTAATTACATCTAAAATGACTGAGATAACTTGAGAAAACTCTTGATAATGATCAGATGTATTAGTCTTCAAGATTTCAAAGTTTAGGTTTTCATGGTAGGACGTAGAAAAGCAAGTGAGAGTGGCTCAAATAGGAATAGTTATTTCAGGAGTCCAAAGAAAAGAAAAGGTGGGGGATTTCCTAAATCCTGAAGAGAATCCCCAATGACTTCCCAAACTATCCTGCTGTGTGGTTGCGTTTTTTAAAGATGATGTTATTCAATTGTTCAATCCTGCCAATTTTATTATTTACGACTTACATTTGCATAATATCCGATTATGCAAATAGCCCGCAGAGATAAGAAAGTTTACGTCGTGTCACGCGTAAACCTCGGAACCTAAGGCGGGTTAGGACTTATGCTACACAACATGATTGTACAGGAGCTTAAAAAGGGAGTGAGGATTTACGTCGCGCTAGGCAAACTACCTCAAAGTCCTATTGGTTGTTATTATGCTAAGAAGGGATAATGCTGAAGAAGATACTCTCGCTGCTCGGTCTGAATTCCTCGTCGTGCTTCCCACAAAGTTGGCTCCAAGCTCCTGTCGTCGCGACGGCTCCAGGGTTTAAGTGCTTGAGATTAGTAGTTTATGTTTCACAGTTTTGGTGTCAATGTTTGGTTTTATTTTGTTTCAGTTTTAGTTTTGCATGGAGAATAAGCAAATCGCAAGTAAATAAAATGTATTTGAAAGGTAAAATGCAGTAAAATAAAATGTTGTAGACAAACTATAAAAGCATACCTGGGCATCTGCTACCGTTGTGTTATTAATGTTGCGAGCATAGTATAATTTGCAGCAAATTTAAATAAACTTACAAGAAAATTAAACAAGACGAAAAAACCCAACACGAAAGTCAGAAAAATGAGTTATAAAAATCACGAGCAAAAGAAACACTTAGCCACATATGAAAGATCAGGACGCGTATAAGACCTTAGTGAAAGTGGGGGCTCAGAGCTGGGCTGTGTACTTCCTGATCTTGAACAAGAGTTACCAACCCGACAATTTACAGAAGGCAGTCCTTAACCTCAATCCATGTGACTAGCCGTGGACCTTTATAAATTTTCATAGAAAGATTTTCATGCAAAAGTTGTTGTGCAAGTCTCTTTTGTGCAGAGTTCTTTTTAACATGCAAAAGAAATTTTTATTTTTACTTTTGTAAATATTTTGTAAAATTGTATAGTCCACAGGCTAGTCACTCTAATCATGCTAGAACTACTAACAACATAAGAGTGTCGGGGGCAACGATCCCTCCAAGGGTCCGCGAATAGCATCATCAATCCTTTCGTCTCTCTTATAGAAAATCCTTGAGGTAGGAGATACTATTCTAATAACCTCACTTCGTATCCCTCGTTTAAACACACATAACCAATGTTGTCATCGCCCTCGCCACCTAGACCCTAGACTTATCCTAGTCCGATGATTCATATGTAGTGTTTAGAAACTTTCCCAATTGCCAGGAGGATTTGAGTGTAATATTCATGTTCAAATCCCAATGCACTGGGTTTCACTATATGTTAAGTCATGACGGGAATTCCACTATTGATTTAACTAAGGAAGCATGGGTCATGTCTCGATGCATCATGTCTAGTGTCATAGTCAGTTTGTGAATTAAAATCAAGTGTCTAGTTTCACTGTGCATTCGAGGATTAAATGAATGAACGTTCACTTAAGGTGTGCTCCTAAAATCTAGAAAGTCTATACTGAAAAATAGGTGGATGAACTCTCACCTAGGGTGTGCTCCTAAAATCTAGGAGGTCTATGCTGAGGATTAGGTGGATGAACTCTCACCTAGGTTGTGCTCCTAAAAACTAGGAAGTCTATGCTAAGGGCTTGGTGGATGGACTCTCACCTAGGGTGTGTACTACAGCTCTAGGAAGCTTACACTGAGGACTAGGTGGATGGGCTCTCACTTAGGGTGTACACCTAAAGTTTAGGAGGTCTGCACTGAGGACTAGATGGATGGACTCTCACCTAGGGTGTGCTCCTAAAATCTCTAGGAATTCTACTCTTTAACTTATGGTTAAGGTGATTTAAGGTTTTCTATATCTTTCAATTAATTAAATCATCAATCCCCATATTTATGACTTAACCATTGGAAAGAAACAAACAAAATAAAAAAAACGCAGATTGATCCACCCCCAAAAACTAGCAACCAAAAAAGGGAAAGCATGGGTCATGTCTCGGTGCATCATGTCTAGTGTCATAGTCAGTTTGTGAATTAGGATCAAGTGTCTAGTTTCACTGTGCATTCGAGGATTAAATGAATGAACGTTCACTTAAGGTGTGCTCCTAAAATCTAAGAAGTCTATACTGAAAAATAGGTGGATGAACTCTCACCTAGGGTGTGCTCCTAAAATCTAGGAAGCCTATGCTGAGGATTAGGTGGATGAACTCCCACCTAGGTTGTGCTCCTAAAAACTAGGAAGTCTATGCTAAGGGCTTGGTGGATGGACTCTCACCTTGGGTGAGTACTAAAGCTCTAGGAAGCTTACACTGAGGACTATGTGGATGGGCTCTCACTTAGGGTGTACACCTAAAGTCTAGGAGGTCTACACTGAGGACTAGATGGATGGACTCTCACCTAGGATGTGCTCCTAAAATCTCTAGGAATTCTACTCTTTAACTTATGCTTAAGGTGATTTAAGGTTTTCGATATCTTTCAATTAATTAAATCATCAATCCCCATATTTATGACTTAACCATTGGAAAGAAACAAACAAAATAAAAAAAATGCAGATCGATCCACCCCCAAAAACTAGCAACCAAAAAGGGGAAAACAAAAAGTGAATTGGTCATGAAAGCGCTTCAATTCTTTCAACAACTGTAATTAAATAAACTCTCGAGAAAAGTGCTCAAATATGTTCCAATACAGTGTTTTGGTTGACCCAAAAGGGGTTTACAGGTTTCTCAAAAGCAAGTATTATTGCAAGCCCAAATCAACACGAGATTCATCACATGTTTGACCAAAAATTATACAATTGAAATCGGAATCTAAATTTATCTAATCCTACATGAAAGCAACCACAAGGTCATTTAAACTTTTAAACTGCCGAAAACATATAAAATGAATTTTCAATACTTGCAGGACCATAACAACATTACAAATACAAATAACCACAACATGTTGTTGTCAATTAGCATCACAAGAAAATCTTCCCTTGATATCGTTTCAATCAATCCACAAGCATGTCACAAATTTAACTGCAACTGCCTAAGTTTCAAAAATATACATAATAACAATTAGGCAACTCAAAGAAAATCCATCGCGTTAAATATCAAAACTTAAAGGGAGTCGTCAGCATTTCATAACACAGTTCGTCGTTAAACTTTGGTCAACAAAGAGAATGAATCAAATCATTAACTAATCCCCTCAACAGAGTGGGAGACAGCATAAGCTGAATAAAAGATAAAAAAAAACAATTGGAAATAGAAACATAACAACAAAAATAACAAGATCTTGAGCACAATTTGGACAAAAATAAAATCCACAGAAATTGTAATTTTTTTTTTGTTTGGGATTGTGCAAGAACTCACAGAGAAGTAACGGTCAGAGGATTGGGTTAGACAGGCGGAGCGTGCACAATTGACTGTCGTCCAAATCTTTTCCTGCAGGACTGTCGACTGGGAGAAGAAGGGATTCCGGCTGGACCTCACTGAGGGAAGGAGGAAAAAGAGAAGTGATACTGAATCTCAGGTCTTGGGTTCGATCGAGAGGTGAGGGAGTGATTTTGGCCTTCGATCGAGCGGGGGAAGCGAAGGCTTCGACGTTCGCAGAGAGAGAGGAGCGAGGGTTTCTCTCAAGCAAGGAATTCGGCGCGGGAGGCGGGATCGAGCAGAGAGAGAGCGGGAGGAAGGAGCTCTTCGACGCAGAGAGCAGACGCGAGGAAGAGGACCTTGGTCGCGCGAGAGGGAAGTAGGAGGGAGCGGGATCGAGCGGAGTGAGTGCGGGAGATCAGGATCGAGCAGGTGAGTGTGGTCGGGCGAGAAGAAGCGAGCAGTGGGCTTCAGATCATGTGCGGGGAAGAAGACAAGAGCGGGGCTTTCTGGGCGAGCGGGGAAGATGCGAGAGTGGGAGGCAAAGCAGGTCGTGGTCTTCGACGCAGGGAGGAGGCGAGCAGGCGAGTGCGGGAGAGGGTAGCGCGAGAAGGTGAGGCGTGTGAACGGCAGAGGCGAGTAGGCGAGTGAGGGAGATGGCGATTCGAGAGAGGGGTTTCGGTGCAGAGGAGAATGAACGAGCGGGAGAAGAAGAGGGGACCGAATGCCAGGAAGGAGCTAAGCGAGATCTTGTATTCGAGGAATTCCAAAAAGTCTGTTATGCGATAATGGGCGGGTAATTGATGAATATCCAACAGGGGCGGAGTTTTATTTGACATATAATAACTCCTAATTTAATTTGATTAAAATTGAATAAAATATTTCATTTGAAATTTGAAATTCAAAATTCAATTTACTTGACTCTTGTTCAGGCTCGAGTCCAGCCTGAATCGAATTCGAGTTGAAAATGAGTTGAGTTCAGGCCCGCGCACCGCTTAAAAAAAAACATCGATTTCCGTGTCATTTGTGTATGAGAGTAACCCTAGCAATACGGGTGTCCTTCCAAGCTAAAGTCGAATCTCGGACGCATCCGTGTGGTCCGTTTCGTCATCCGGAGTCATCCGGGCGAGTTCGCCGACGATCGGGCCAAAAAAATGTGTCAAATTCATGTGTGTTGTAACGAGTGCGTGAATTGCGGCGCTCACGAGTAATCGAGTCACAAAGGGTTCACCAAGGCTGTTTGATCATATAGGAACTCATTTTCGGGCCCTCTACATGTTGGTCCTTAGCCCTTGCAACTGGAAGTTGAGTGCTTAGAACCACTCGTGCGAGTTCTTCACAAAAATGAGTCAAAAAGTGGCTTGAAGTTGTACGGGAGGTGGGCTTCATTGCTAGTTCGGTAGGATGGTCAATAAGAACTCCTAAAGCTAGATCCTAGGTTCTAAGAGTAGGAGACTAAGACCTCACTAAAAATAAGGTCAACAAATTTTTACATTATGGGTATGTATACTTATTGCATCAAAAATCTTAAGTTATAGATGTCTTAAAGATGTATATAGCTGAGATTGAGAGACCATTAGGTCGAAAAGTGAAAACTATCAGGTCTAATAGAGGCGATGAATATTGTGGAATTTACAATGAATCTGGAAAATGTCCAGGTCTATTTGCTAAATTCCTTCAAAATAATGACATATATGCTCAATACATTATGTCAGGAACACCAAAACAAAATGGTGTTGCTGAAAGATGAAATCGTACTCTAATGAAAATTGTTAGGAGTATGATGAGTAATTTTTCTTTACCATCATCATTGTGGATGCATGTTTTAAAGACCGCTACATATTTGTTAAGCAGGATTCCTGGTAAGGAATTCCAAAGACTCCTTTTGAACTGTGGACAGGAAGGAAACCTGGTTTAAGGCACCTGTGTGTTTGGGGTTGCCCAGCAGAAATAAGGTTATATAATCCACATGAAAAAAAAAATGAACTCAAGAATAACTAGTGGTTTCTTCGGTTATCCAGAAAAATCTAAAGGGTATAGATTTTATTGTCCTAACCACAGTACAAGAATTATTGAGGCTGGAAATGTCAAGTTCATTGAAAATTGTGAAGTTACTGAGAGTTTGAAACCACATAAAGTGGAGATCCAAGAAATTAGGATTCAAGTTCTTTTACCCTAAACTTCTTCTCAAGTTGTTATTCCTACATTTGTTGAACAGTTTGACAACTTATAAGAACAACTAATATATGATCGAATACCCACAATGAAACTGTCACTAATGAACCTACATTAGATGAACCACTTGAAATAGTACTTAGAAAGTCTCAACGACAAAAACGGTCTGTTATTTCTGATGATTATGTGGTTATCTACACGAATCTGAATTTGACTTAGAAGTCAATGAAGATCCAGTTTCATTTTCACAAGCCATAAAAAGTGCAAATTCTTCTTAATGGTTTGATGCAATGAAAGATGAGTTGAAATCGATGGATCACAACAAAATCTGGGATGTCATTGAATTGCCTGAAGATTGTCAAAGAGTCGGGTGTAAATGAGTCTTTAAGACTAAGCGCGACTCTAATGCCAATGTTGAACGATATAAAGTCAAACTTGTTGCCAAAAGTTTCACTCAGAAATATGACATCGACTAAAAAGAAATATTTTCATTGGTTTCTAAGAAAGATTCATTTAGAATTATCAAATCACTAGCAGCTCATTATGATTTGGAGTTACACCAAATAGATGTGAAAACTGTCTTTCTGAATGAGAATTTAGATGAAGAGGTCTACATGAATCAACCTGAAGGATTATTGGTTGAAAGAAAAGAACACATTGTGTGTAAACTTAAGAAATCGATATACGAACTTAAGTAAGTTTCCCGACATATGTATCTTAAGTTCAACGATATCATCACGTCCTTTGGATTTAAGAAAAATACTGTTGATCGGTGTATATATCTAAAGGTCAGTGGGAGCAAAATCATTTTTCTCATTCTGTATGTTGATGACATATTGCTGGCTACTAATGATCTTGGATTATTATATGAAACCAATAATTTTCTCTCTAAGAACCTTGAAATGAAAGATATGAGTGAGACATCCTATGTGATTGAAATTGAAATATGTCGTGATAGATCACAATGATTGTTAGGGTTGTCTCAGAAAACATATATCGAAAGAGTTCTTAAAAGATTCAATATGGAAGGGTGCTTAGCAAGTGTTGCTCCAATTCAAAAAGGAGATAAATTCAACCTTATGCAGTGTCCAAAGAATGATTTGGAATGTAAACAAATGGAAGAAATTCATTATACATCTATTGTTGGAAGCTTAATGTATGCTCAGACTTGTATCAGACCATACATTAGCTTTGTTGTCGAGATATTGGGCGAGTGTCAAAGTAATTCAGGAATATATTGGAAAGTTGCAAAGAAAGTTTTGAGGTATCTACAAAGAACAAATGACCACATACTCACTTATAGAAGATTTAAAGATCTTGAAATAATAGGATATCAAAATTCAGATTTTGCTGGATGTGTTAATACCAGAAAATAAACATTTGGCTATCTATTCCTTTTGGCTGAAAGAGCAATCTAATGGAAAACTGCGAAGCAGACTATCACAGCTGCTTCCACTATGGAAGCTGAATTTGTGGCTTGCTTTGAAGCTACAATTCAAAGTTTATTGCTGCGGAATTTTATTTCAGGACTTGGAATTGTCGATAGTATTGTCAAACCGCTGAAAATTTATTGTGTTAAGTCCACAGCAGTCTTCGTTTCCAAAAACGACAAATATTTCAAAGGTGTTAAACAAATGTAATTAAAATATCTTGTCGTTACAGAAGAAGTTCATAAACATAGGGTATTAATTGAGCACATTAACATCAATCTCATGATTGCAGATCTTTTGACGAAAGGGTTACCACCGAAGACATTTAACGAACATGTCGTGAGAATGGGCATTACCAAAACCTTTTATTAGTTGTATGCTCTTTATATTTTGACACTTTGGGCTCAATTATTTTTTGTTTCAGACATTTATAAATCTTATTTTTATCGTTAGTGTATACTTTATGTTATATGATATTCAAAAGAATTTGTCTTTTAATAGACATTATGAGATCATGATGTTAATTCTCATTATGTTAAGTATGTAATTGATATTGTGATACATGAAAGGGACTATGTCGATAATATGATGTGCAACCGTCATGATTCATATTAATTTTATACTTAATAAATAATTTATAATTTAACAAATATAAAAAAAGATTTATCTTATATTTTGTGCAGTATGTTATGCACTATTAAAATTAAGTGAGCCAAGTGGGAGAATGTTGAATTTTAATTTAAGACACATTTATTTTTAATAACTTATGAGATTTAATTTGATAACTTAAGTTATTTATTTTCTTAACTCATAACTTATGTCATAACTTATGATATTTATTTTTATAACTCATGAAAGCTTTAAGTTATTTATTTTCTTAACTCATAACTTATGTCATAACTTTTGATATTTAGTTTTATAACTCATGATAACTTAAGTTATTAATTATCTTAACTCATAACTTAAGTCATAACTTATGATATTAAATTTGTAACTGATGTAATTCATAAAATGAATAGGGGTTACTAACTTTTGGCATTTATTTTTATAATAAAATTCAATTTATTTATTAAATTATCATAAATCATATTGGTTAGTAACACCCTTGATGGATGGTTGTTAAATAAAGCATAATTCAGAGAATGTGTCATCTTTCATCCTAACACACCTCCTATATTTCCCTCCATCAGAAAGTACAGAAACTTTCAAGGGATTAGAGTGAGAAACTCCATCTCTTCAAAATCAAATTTCTTCAAGATCAAATTTTATCATCATGAATACAAATATGCGTTATTTTTTTATAGAAATGTAAAAATCATGAATTTAAAAGATCTTGACTATTATGTATTTTTTGAATTTGTGTCATAAATGTTAAACATGAATTTCTAATATTTTTATTACAATCTACATTCCCTGCCTTTTAAAAAGAAGATTGTGTTGGTGGAATTAAAAGATCTAGATCTTTTGGTTATTGTTTTAACTCCCCAGGATAAGAAAATTCAAAGAAGTTAGAGATAACAATCTTTGAGAGAGAAATAGAGCAAAGAATAGAGATTCAAAGGAAAATCATCTTCCTAGCATTATTAAAAACGTGCTTTCAAAACACTGTCTTCCTCCTAATAAGTTTGTCTAATTATTTCTAATAATTAAATGTCATTGTTTCATGCTCCAAAATAAGAAATCAAATAAGAAACCTTACTTTGTGCCTGTCCACTCGAAGAATTGAACAGATCCTATTTTGGGGCCTTCGTGGTTATGAATCACGTTCTTTGATATCAGAGAAATAGGTTCAAAAAGAACTTCAATCCATGTTGTTAATGAAGATTGTTTATAAGAAGATTGTTGAACCGTCATTAGCACAAATCTTTGAATAAGAATATAAGGGTGGTGAGCCATGGTGTCAAAATTGTAAGGAATCCTTGCCCAAATAAGTTTTGCTCCTAAAATAATAGATGGTTGTGATGATAGAGATATTGACTAAGAAGATTCTAACATTGAATTAAGAATCAAAATTTAGGGAGAATCAATTCCGTAGAAACATCTCATTGTTAAAATAGTGAAAAGAAACTAAAAGTTCTAGTAGGCAACTCAAGATGCAAGGAACTTGAGCTTTTTTTTAAGGATTGTGCCAACATTTCAAGATAGAAGCCAAAATTAAAATCTATATTTTTTATGAATCTATCAGGTCAAAGAAACTCAATATTGTGGTGAATCAACACGAAACTTATTTTAGTATGTATGAATATTTCTTTTAATGATTGATAAGTATCAAGAAAAATTAAGGCCGAGAGAGACGAATCCCCCAATAGACGAAAGATTCCATGACCAAAAATATTATTGTTGAGCAATTATGATTCCAACTTAGCACTAACTAGCTCTAGTTAGTGGTACACAGTGAATGTTGCAACATCGTTGCCACCTCAAAACCTCAACATTTGAAGTAATAATTTTTATGTTTCATATAATTAATTTTTTTCTTGCCCTCCGATTGTAATTGACATTACCACCTCTATAAAAGGATGTAATAGAAGAAACTGAAAGCTCTGGACGTTTGATCATTCTTTAGATAGCTATGGATTAAAGAACTTGGTAGGTTCTCCAAGAGAGACTCTTCTAAATGTTGGAGATCAAAAGAGAAGAAAGAGGATTCAAAAAAGAATAGTCTTCTTTCTCGTTTTATGTCTACATAGAATTTTCTCTTAATGAAACTAAATTGTTTACAAGTGGCTTACAACATCCATAATATTCCCGATATTTTCGAACATTTTCTAAAGTTTTGAGAGTATAATCAGAGTGTAGCTTTATGTTTAATTTTAACCAATGTTTTATTGCAAAATTAGAACATTTGTTTAAATTAATAGAAATTAGATTTAAGGGTATTTGAGTAAGTGAGCAAAGATTTAATCGCTAGCATCATAAAGCAATAAATTAAAAAAAGTTTTTTTCAGGGCATTTAAATTATATCAATCCCTTTGGAAGGCAAAAGACAATACCATATGAGGTAATTCTCATTGGTTACTAATAATTAGTTATACATAGATATTTCTGAATACAAGATTTAAAAGTTATTCCATTTTCATCATCGGTAGAGTCACCATTACTCATACCATTAAGAGTAGGTTCTACGAACAGTATTCTTCATTTATTTTCTTTGCAAGCTACAAATGATGTTAAGCCTCTTTTGTGTAAATCATTACTGCAAAAATATTAAATATATACACATTACATATTATGAAGTATTCCATACTATATAATTATCATACAAGAAATTTGAAGGCTTAGTTTGCTCTTATAGGCCAATAAACTAATAACTCGAGAAAGACAAGCCTCCAAGTCACTATGTATGGGAGCTTAAAAATGATTCTTCATTGAAGTAGATTAGATAATTAAACGTAAATTATAGTTCAAGGCTTCTTAAAAGGGCAAGTCATCATTGTTGCTTGAGTAGTCTATTATGTAGACACTCTGAATTAAGGCGGCCATTTGGCTTGACATTTAGAAAGGGTGGATAACTTTGCAAGAATTGAAGAAGCGTGGGAAAGAAATGGTTAGCTCTATTAAAATTGCATAGCTCCATGATAATGGTTCCCAAAGTTATCTGCTTTTGCATGTCAAAGAGCCTTGATTGTGCTATGCAGAATTTCTTGTTAGCAAACCTAAGATACTCATCCAAGCAGCTTCCTTCAGAAAATGAATGTTAAAGGGGTGTTAATTTTTCGTAAAGTGCCTTAGTTGGCTCAAAAAGTTTTAATAGTGTGGAAAGCTGAGAAGTTCAACTCCTGTCCATGGTGGGCCGGCCTGTTGCTTCACAAAATTATGAAAAGATTTCATTGGAGATATCTTTAGAAATTTTATTTTTAGTTTTATTCCCTTCCTATTTTATGTTTATTTATTTTTTATTTCAGAATTATTTCCTTTTCTAATTTAGAGTAGATATAATTGGTAAGTTTGTAAATTAGGAGGGATTGATTTATATATATATATATATATATATNAGGACCCGCCTCGTTTTAGTTCAACCTACTTCCGTTCTCTTTTGGAGTTTCGCGTGTGTGGTATCGACTTCTAGCACTTAGAAGG
>JXCR01127143.1:0-19030 GCA_002079205.1 Phalaenopsis hybrid cultivar
AATGATGATGAAAGTATGTTCTATTGTTTGGCTATTGCACATTGTTAATAACAAATGAGTTTGTTATATATTTAAAACTATAGAACTTTAAACTTGTTATATATTTAAAACTAAACAATGAGTTTGTTATTACTATATTCACGATATTTCAGGATCGGTGCAGGGATTCTGATTCCTTTCATATATTTCCACATCTTATTCATATTTTTTCACATTCACGATATTTCAGGATCGGTGCAAATATGATCGGTGCAAATATTCCGATTCCTTTCATATATTTTCATATTCTATTCATATATTTTCCACATTCACGATAATTTAGGATCAGTATAAGGATTTTGATTTCTTCCATATATTTCCACGTCCTACCCATATATTTTTCCTCATTCACGATATTTTAGGTTCGGTGCAANTCCGATTCCTTTCATATATTTTCATATTCTATTCATATATTTTTCCACATTCACCATAATTTAGGATCAGTATAAGGATTTCGATTTCTTCCATATATTTCCACGTCCTACCCATATATTTTTCCTCATTCACGATATTTTAGGTTCGGTGCAAGGATTCTGATTCCTTCCATATATTTTCATATTCTATCCACATATTTTTCAATATTCATGATATTTCATGATCGATGCAGGGATTCCGATTCCTTTCATATATTTACATTGTCCATGCATATACTCTACAATATTTACGATATTTCAGGATCAGTACAGGGATTCTGATTTATTCCACATATATAGATTATTTGGAATAGACTTAGCCCTACTTCTTTCTCAACATATATATACATTTTTTGGTTTAGGTTTAATCCTGATTTTTTCCTCCACATTCTTTGATAGTATAGTCAAATTTTTGAATCTTTCCTTTCCACATATTTCGAAAATCATTTGAAAATTCAAATCCACGACAACAGTTGAAAATATATCTGCCAATCCCCAACGAAAATCCTACTTCACCTCAAATTCAAATTCGGTCTTCGATTTGTTCTAATTATGATTACTTGGACATTCTTTTGAATTGTGTTGATCATTTTGGTCAACGCCAATAGGTGTGGCGTGCTTGCGCAACACACCACACCAGTTGGGGGTCCATTTGTTGACCTCAAGTTTGAAGTATTTCTTTCCTTCTTCCAGAGCTTAAAATCTAGTCCTAGGGTTTCCTATTTGACTCTCTTAGAGGACTAGACTAGGACACACACCACATAGAAATTTGAGCCATTTTTTCGCTCTTTGAAGTTTAATATGGACTGTTTCAAATTCTCGACATTCGATTGAGTCGATTGAAAAGCCGATATATTTAAGCTCAAATTGAGCTCCTATAGGAACTTCAAAGACATAGGTGGACCACACGATGTTTGACTCACCGCCGTGAACGGTCTATTTAACTTTAGCCGTCGTTCATGCGAGGACCGGTCAACGATATTTGTTAAACGATTTCACACGGATCGAAATAACTTCATTTCTCGCAATGCGCAAAAATTGGAGTTAATTGGATGTGATCATCGACAAATTTGCCTGAACGACTCCAGATAACGAAACGGACTCTGTCGGTGCTTCCGGAACGTCAAAATTACCTAAAAATGACACTTATTTTGATAAGGTTTCGTGTGGGACCAAATTTTGATTAAATCGACAATTTGACAGGAAATAATAATGTTAATAAAAATAATAATAAAATATATAATAATAAGGTGATTCGCCCCCTTCCCCCCATTTGAAACCCTAGAACGAGGACGAAAACTTATTTCGCAAGAACCGAACCCCTCTTCTCTCCTATTCGCAACCAGGTGAGATCTTCCCCTCCCTATTTTGCATGTCTCCTCTTCCCCAACAACCCTAAGCGAACCTCGTGAGAGAGTGTGGTTGTCGGCCATCTTGCGTAGCCAACTCTCCCTCCCAAATTTCGTCTCTGGTAAGTTTTTCCCCTATGTTTTTCGACTATAACCCCATTTGGGGAGAGATCCGAGGTTGGTGATTTTTTTTGAGGAATTTCAGAGTTCTTACTATTGTTTTCGAGTTTCTTTATTGAAATTCAGATTTTCATATTTCTTCTTCTTCTTTCTGTTTCCTTCAACTTATTTTAGTTCTTAATCAAGTCTTTCAAGTGAGATTCATATTTTTATATTTACTTATTTCTGTGGGTCGAATATGAAATATTTTGTATCATAGGTAATTTTTTTTTACTTGTTCATAAAGGGTTATATCCTTTGAATCCGAATTTGCTTATGATTTTAAATCGATTCATAGTTTGAAGTGTTGTTTGGAATTATAGATTATAATAGTATGTTCGAACCTAATGAAATAAATAGTTATATATTGGTACAAGTTCTTATAGCTAGCTGAATATTTTTTATATGATCTGAAATCTGATTTGAGCTAAATGAAATGTGAATTCAAGGCACTTACAGTGAATGATATTAGAGTATTAGTGATGTAAAGAATGATGCATATATTATTGTTCTTATCATTTTTTATTTTTCCTTCTAGGTTTAGATTTTAGCAAAAACTATAATCAGATCCTGTAAATACTTCTATGATGGGAAGAAAAATGCATATATTATTGACTTATTGAATCAGATATCCCAAAAATATTTATAGTTAAGTCTTAAATTTGTATAGGACAGTGTAATGCCATATTATGATTATTCAGCACTAGAAAGATCTTCACATTTACCATATGATTTTCATATATTTGCTTATGGAATAATTTCATTTCCTTTATATATTCATCGCTGTACCGATATGTGTAAAGATATTTGCAATGAAATATTGAAATTATGTGATATATTTGTGAATTTTTATTCTCTAGTAGCATTATTAAATATTTAAATCTGCTAGAATTTGATGACTTGTAACTTATAGAATCTTGTATATACCTTACTGAATTCCTTTCAAATCATAACGCTAGTAACTATAATTTATGCTATTCATATGAATAAGGTTAAATTGAAAGACCGATGCCGCATACGATTCTTGAACTTTTATTTTCTTGACAATATTTGATTATGATTTCATGGTATTTGAAGTATCAGGAACATATGTATAAACTATTCATTTTTTTATCTTAATTTGCTGATGAAATTTATTGTTTGATAATAATGGAAGCATAGAAAAGATTCAGGCACAAAGATGTGAGGAATATAGTTTTGTACATCAATTTGGCTATTGGTTTGTTCTCATTCGAATCGTCGTGTTCTTTTACAAGAGCTGTAACCTTTCTTTTATATTTCATGTCTCAAATCTTTTAATTATATATTTTTTTAGTTAGTTAACTATCTATAAATATGATATAATGATACATTGCGTTTGATGAGGTTTATGTGATTATGAGAATTCTTGTATTATATCTAACTAACAATCAGATGAATATTTTTTTTTTATATAAGCTAATATGAATATAGTCAATGCAATATATACTTTGTATACCACTAATTTATTTTTTTGCACTCTATTTCAGATTTATCATATAACAAATTTTCATTAAAAAGTGAAATATTTACATACACACCACCTAGTCCCTTTATATTTGCATGTATAGACACCCACATTTAAATTTTTTTTATATATTGCTTAGTTCTTATGTATAACCCAAATCTAATTTTATCTTATTGTTTCTTGTAGAACATTACATCTATTATTGTGCTTTCTTTAAATTATGCTATTATAGCTCCATTTTGATGAAACTTTATAAATATGTTTAAGCTAAAGGAATTGGCTTGTTGGTCAATAGTCACTTCATTATTTGGGACAATTAGCAAGGTTTATATATTTCATACTTGTGTATAAGTTTAATCCTACACCTGATAATTAGGTGAAGCCGAAATATGGGATTTGATTTGCCGAAGCTGAAAAACTTTTGTCCCCCTTGTACTCCGAAAATAACTATTTCATATTGAACCATTCTCATTTGAGATTCCTATAAATAATCGTGAAAACATAAACGTTGAAATCTTGAAGGCGAAACCGTAATCTTAATCAAGACTTTTCTCAGGTGACTTTAATCTCCTAAGTTGTAATTAACTATAGGGGTTTGCCTCTAGGGAATTAAAAGAACCGAGATTAATCTAAACCCTGTCTAATCTATGTATTAGATAGGGAGATTTACAACTATAAAATGCGCAGACCAAAATGGAGTCATAAAATTTTAAGTTTAAATAAGTTAAGTCTACCAATAAGTGATACATTCATCTTNAAGTTTTCTCAGGTGACTTTAATCACCTAAGTTGTAATTAACTATAGGGGTTTGCCTCTATAGGGAATTAAAAGATTCGAGATTAATCTAAACCCTGTCTAATCTATGTATTAGATAGGGAGATTTACGACTATAAAATGCGCAGACCAAAATTGAGTCATAAAATTTTAAGTTTAAATAAGTTAAGTCTACCAATAAGTGATACATTCATCTTTCGGGACGAGATATCAGTTATGGTATTGTTTTTAACTTTTTAAACTATTAGTTATATGTGATCAATTCGGTCTCTTTATATTTTCAAAATAAAATACACACACCATTTTCATAAAAATAAAATTAGAAATACCTTATATATATATATATCCTAAAACCTTAAATTTAAAATTTTTGAAAGAAAATTTTATTAGCCAAAAGGATCTTCTTATAGTCGCGATTGAAGCTTGCGGAGAAGGCAAAGATGCAACATAGGAGACATGTAGTAGATTGTGACGTGGGGAAGGAAAGGATCGGGACATATGACGATTCCGTGACTTCACCTCAAGAAATAGTCGTGCAATTGGAACAATAATCGTGATAGGGAAGAATTGCGGTATACCTAGGACCAAAACTAACCTCCTTCTGCTCTGTTCTCGTGCGAAACAGTCACCAGCAGGGCTCTGGCTACGGGATTGCATCTTAGAGTGACGAGATGCACCTTTCCTGGNCGACATATGACGATTCCGTGACTTCACCTCAAGAAATAGTCGTGCAATTGGAACAACAATCGTGATAGGGAAGAATTGCGGTATACCTAGGACCAAAACTAACCTCCTTCCGCTCTGTACTTGTGCGAAACAGTCACCAGCAGGGCTCTGGCTACGGGATTGCATCTTAGAGTGACGAGATGCACCTTTCCTGGCGAGTGACCAAGCTAGCTACGAAGGTTCTACGACATGGTGGGGTACAAAGGCCTGGAACTCCATCTTCTTGATGGTGTCCTATCGCCTTCGTGACCGAACACTACGATACGGTCACGCTCAGAGCTTGCTGTCGTGACCAAAGCCTTGGGATAAAATTGCAATTCAAGTTATTTAGGAAACAGAAGGGATTGCAAAATAGATCTTCATCACATCGAACCGCGCCAAACATAGTAGATCCGAACGAGTGGGGAAGGCNATCGTGACCAAAGCCTTGGGATAAAATTGCAATTCAAGTTATTTAGGAAACAGGAGGGATTGCAAAATAGATCTTCATCACATCGAACCGCGCCAAACATAGTAGATCCGAACGAGTGGGGAAGGCTGTAACTGGATTGGGCGTATCCTAATCGTGACCCTAAAAGTCAGCGACTAGATTCGAGATCAAGTTTGCCTTAGTAACAAGAATGATTGATAGTCAAGAAAATAAACAATTTGGATGAAGAGGTGCGTCAACTCAGATCGGGAGTGGAAGAAATGTTCGCCGCCATGAAAAATAGGTTTTCTTCTATAGAAAATTGAATGGAGAACATATTCGATAGCATAGAAGAAATGTGAGAGATGATGAAGAGACTCATAGAGNGATGAAGAGGTGCGTCAACTCAGATCGGGAGTGGAAGAAATGTTCGCCGCCATGAAAAATAGGTTTTCTTCCATAGAAAATTGAATGGAGAACATATTCGATAGCATAGAAGAAATGTGAGAGATGATGAAGAGACTCATAGAGATGCAATCCAAGAATCCGTCGATAGCTCAAGTTGCAAACCTAACTAAAGGTTGACTGGAGAATTTATGGC
The DNA here is from genome assembly GCA_002079205.1 of Phalaenopsis hybrid cultivar. Lineage (NCBI taxonomy): Eukaryota > Viridiplantae > Streptophyta > Magnoliopsida > Asparagales > Orchidaceae > Phalaenopsis > Phalaenopsis hybrid cultivar. The sequence goes on from JXCR01127143.1 coordinate 5,957, forward strand.
AAGATCGAAAGGAAAAGAGATTGAATGTGAGGAAGAAAATATCGACCATCACGAACCTCCTCTTAGGGATCCGATTAGGGGTGAATTAGAGATTTTGATAGAGGCGGTTGGGCTTAAACATGGAGAATGAATTATGTCAGAAGTACGGAAGAACACTTAGAAGCAGTGAGGGGATATGGCTACCCTGGATACATGTGGGGAAACAATGAAGGAAGAGGAAGTTGGGGTGGAGATGTTAGAGTTAGAAAATTGAAGATGCCGATCAACAACTGATTTTCTTAAGGGCAAAATTGTCTTTTGTATGCCTAAGCGCAATTTAGTCTTTTATTATTATTATTATTGCTTGGTATAAATTTACTTAGTTATGTTTAATGTCAGCTTTATGCATGAGATTTGATTGTGAGTCTTAGGTCTAAAGTTTGGGAAAAATTACTACTCTCGAATTGTGGGAATGGGGAGAGATCACCTGCCTCTCAAATTGTATGTGCTTATCTTTGTATTCTTATTGAGTTGTTTGGATTATTACAATAAAATTTTGTTTNTTTATGTTTAATGTCAGCTTTATGCATGAGATTTGATTATGAGTCTTAGGTCTAAAGTTTGATAAAAATTACTACTCTCGAATTGTGGGAATGGGGAGAGATCACCTACCTCTCAAATTGTATGTGCTTATCTTTGTATTCTTATTGAGTTGTTTGGATTATTACAATAAAATTTTGTTTGTCCTAATTTATGCAAAAGGCTTTTTGATTTTTGACATCGGATCGTAACAAATGGGTATCAAAGCCTACAACGTTAGATCATAAAAGGTTGGTAAGTTTGTTTCTATGGAAGATCAAGATCCTTTGCACATATTCTTAAATTAACGGTTTTTTATAGCCACAAGTCCAATAATGCAGCCCTGCTCAGTTTGGCATAGTGCCCTTGATTAATACTAGTTCCCAACAATACACCATAATTATACTAGTTACAACTGAAGATATTCATGTGATTGGGCTGACAATGAAACAAAAGGTCACCAACTTTTGAAGGGAAGCTAGTAGAGTATTGTTACAATTGAAATAAAAGAACTAGACAGAATTAAATGCTATATGACTCATGGATCAAGCCTAGATTAATAGGAGAATAATAAAATGGTAGTTTTCCTATGGAAATTGGGAGATTGTAATGGTGTTTAACTGTCTCCTTATTTGGAGCTTTCGGGAGATAATTCTGGCCTTGTTGGGGCTCTTATTGTTTGTAAATTTAGTTGCAAGCTTGTTTGTATGGAAAGTAGCTGTTGAATGATATTGTTGCTCAAGAAGTTGTTACTGTTTGAAAATTATGACTGTTGAGTTTCTTTTTATATATCATGAAGTGATTTTTGTTTGTAGAAGATGCTGTGCTGCATGCATGTGATCAAAGACTATAATGTTCTTATTTAATAGTTGATAATCTAATCAAATCATTTTTGATTTAAATACATGCTAAACATATGGAGTTCATGAATAATATAAATTTAGTTAAAAAAATTTATTTTTTAGCACATGACTTGATAAAAATTTTTTTAAAAAATAAAAACTGAATTTACTTATTATCCTTGTACACGTGCTTTCTCTCTTGATTTCATGGAAAATGTGTGCTTTCAAAAACCATGCTTTGATGAATATTGATTAAAATTGTTCTAGATAAAAAAAAATCGGAGAATTTTTTAAAAATAGCTCAAAATCATTTCAAGGATATGAAACCCTTAATAATTCAAATAATTATTTGGGAGATTGTTTCCTTGCAAGTAAAATCCCTGGGGTTCCTTATTTGTGACCTGAAGTGCTAGGATTGAGATAAAATTGAAAATAAAAACCACTGTAGGTAAAACCTAGGGACATTTATGACTCATTTTTTTAATGTAGTATTAAAACTGTGGAACCTAATCCAGGGTTTGGAAGCTGATGTGTGAGTCTGGTTTGCGAAGTAGCCCATTGCAAGAAGTTGGATACAGAAGCTGTGGTAAAGCATTTACACAAACCAACCTTAACTGTGCTGTAGAACAAGTAGTAAATAGTAAGAAAGCGCAACCAAATCGACCCTTATTCTTTTTCATGTTTGAAAAAGAACTAACAAGACCGCTATAAGAAAAGATTTATGGACAATACTATTCTCTCATCCTATGAATTTTAATTGATTTTCTCATTTTATGTCATTTGGTGGATATAAAAATTAGAGGTTGTCAGCAATAAACTCTAGTTCACACAATTCATAACATGGCCTAGTCCATTTTATGGTTAAACGATTTTAATTGAAGGACAGATTATTTTGCATTCATGCATGTTTCGTCGGGTAGAACTGCTCCATTTATGTGTGTTTGCTTCTTGATTTAATTAAACACGTTGAGATGGCTGTCTAAGCATATGTTTTCATAGTGCCAGCCCTGCTCCATATATGATTGTATATTATATTGGATTGTTTTGATTTGTATAGTCAAACCATCCTTCTTTACTCTTTCAATGAGCTTTTCCTAAAATTGTAAGCCATTTTTTTTAGATCTACATAATTAATTTATCCTTCTAGAAATCTATGTTTCTTTCTTGCTTTGAGATCACGAGACCCCTCTGGACGGCATTATTCTTGTTTGCCATATAATTTAAAATATTAATCAAATTGATTTTGATTTAAGTGAATGCTAACTATATGAAATTATTACTGATCCGACTGCACATATAATTAATAATATTTTTTTTTAGCTAATTAATTACTACAAAAATCATTCAAATAAATAAAAACTAAACACTTTTCTTATCCTAATACCTGTGGTTTCTTTGTTAATTTTATGGCAAAGGTATTTATTTAAATGCATGCTTTAAAACCTTTTTTTTTAAATAATATATATCATAATTTGTCTCGATAGATTTTCTTCCAAAATAATATGAAACAGTACATGAAAAAAAAAAAGAATTTTAACACTTATATTGTTGTAGAACAAAAAACAGAGATTTGAAGGAAAAAAAAATTAAAAATATGTTGAAGTTGAGATTGGCCTAAAAAATAAAAATATTAGGTTTGTAGATTGCTGCGTTGCAAGTAAAATCCTTGTGGAAACTTCTTTGTTATCCTTATGTGGAAGCTGATGGTGTTTTTTTGGCTGTTTTGGGTAGTTGCTAGCATTAAGATAAAAAAGAATATAAATACCATTGCAGTTTTGAGTAAAATATAGGAGTATCTTTGACTTAAACACGATCTCAAAACTTTGGAACTGAATTCTGAGATATGGAAGCAGATGTGTGATTCTGACTGGCTAAAGAAGTGTGCTGCGAAAAGTTAGATACATAATTCTGATTCAAAGAAGGTGCACAAACAAACCTTGTGGAAACTTCTTTGTAATCCTTATGTGGAAACTTCTTTGTGAACTTGTCTTCAACTGATGGTGTTCTTTTGGCTGTTTTGGGAAGGTGCTAGCATTAAGATGGAAAAGAATATAAATACCATTGTAATTTTGAGCAAAAGTTAGGAGTATCTCTGACTTAAATTCAATCTCAAAACTGTGGAACTGAATTCTGAGATATGGAAGCAGATGTGTGAGTATGGCTGGCTAAAGAAGTGTGATGTGAAAAGTTGGATACATAAAGCTCATAAAGCTGATTCATAGAAGGTGCACAAACAAACCTTATGGAAACTTCTTTGTAATCCTTATTTGGAAACTTCATTTTAATCCTTATGTGGAAACTTCGTTGTGAACTTGTCTTCAAACTGATGGTGTTCTGAGATATGGAAGCAGATGTGTGAGTATGGTTGGCTAAAGAAGTGTGTTGCGAAAAGTTGGATGCATAAAGCTGATTCAAAGAAGGTGCACAAACAAACCTTGGTTGTGGTGCCATAACTTTTTAAACAGCAAGTTTTAATAAAGCCCGCCCATACATACCCTTATTCTTCTCCATGGTTCTTCAAAAAGAAGTAGCAAGAGACTACAAGCAAAGATCTATGGACACAAATAAGAAAAAATGATGGTAATAATACGAAGAGTTCCGTACTGTAGTTTAAGAAGTTTCTCTTACATTTTTTCTAATATTTTTCTCTTCACTCTTTTGATCTTTTATTTTGTAGTAAGTATGTTATCTTTATTCTTCTTAACATGCCTCAGCCCCATGGAATGAGCCCATCATCACATCTGGTGGACAGATTTTTATATATGACAGTCAGAGTCTAGTGAATTTGAATAGCTATATAATATTTGAATTATGTAAATTTCTGAAAATGGGCAACGAAATTTGGCCTTTTGTGCACCTTAAGTCATAACCTTGGTGCAGTAAAATATTTTGGAAACATTAATTTGAACTAGTGGGCATTTTTTTGAAAAAATAAATCAATCATTTATCTATTAACATTCATTTTAAGCTTTGTTATTTGTTTCACAGGCTTTAAGTTTTCAATTTGTATTGAAATCCAATGAGATCTGATATCAATGTAAAGCCCTTTCTCTAGTTGATTAACTGTGCTCTTCATTCCTTTAAATCAAACTTTTTGCAGGGTGCGGAACATGTGGATATTCCAGATGATCACACTGATATTGAAATAACAGATAAAGGTACTCGTGCTGAATCTCCATCACCATCATCTAACATGCAGACATCATCTATTGTTGCAGCTTCAGCAGCAATAACTGAGAGCACCACAACCCCTGCTTCATTACGCATGGTATTCCTTTCTATTTTTTATGTAATTTAACTAAAGGTTGTTTTTTTTTTACTTTATGAACAGCTGATTTTCTTTTGCTGTTATGGTCGTTATTGACATGCAATTTTGCTTTGAGGATATGAGATTGCATNGCTAAAGGTTGTTTTTTTTTATTTTATAAACAGCTGATTTTCTTTTGCTGTTATGGTCGTTATTGACATGCAATTTTGCTTTGAGGATATGAGATTGCATTAGTATATGTTCGGTGCGCGAATGTATGTCTTCACCCCTTCCACCTGCCTTGGGGTTGCTGGAAGGGTTGACGGAAGTATGCGAGGGTGCAGGGGGGAGAGGGGGGTTGCTTGTGACAACAAGTAGGGACACAGGGAGGATTGGTGGTAATAGGTCCGGTGTAGGAAGGATTGACGACAGTAGGTAGAGGTGCATGAGGAAAAAAGCTGACGGTCAGAATAGGAAAGGTTGGGCGCAGTGAAGAGGGCAGCAAGCTGGGAAGGGAAATATGGAGGGATTTTGTAGAGATAATCATGGGCAGAATACAGTTGGAGTACCACCTGTTCTCGATTAGATCCCTAACAAGGGAGAAAAACAGACGGCTAGAAATCTGAAATCAGCAAAAAATAAACATTAAATAGGAAAACAACATATTTATAATAAGAGATAACTTGGAGGGGAAACCCCTCTTCTTGGGCGTCAGCAGCTCCAAACTTGGGCTTGGTCGGTTCAGTCTCCCGCTAAACCGACAACCTTCTTGTTGAACATGTTGGGCCGGTTCAACCCCTAACCCCGTCGCCATTACTATATGTAAACTAATAATAACTTGCCATCTTTTATGTCGGATTCTTCAATTGTAGTGACTGCATTTTGTTCTGTTGTCATTCAAGGTATCTTTTCTAAATCTCCCAAAATAAAAAGTAGGTGGGGATTAAGTTTCAGTATTGTTTAGATGTAGGTTACTAACATTTAAATTTCTCTAAAAGAACGAATTGGATAGCATTATACACCTGGTAGTTTTGGCCACTTATTCTCTTGAATTTTTATTTAGATCATTTCAAAGCACTTTGTAATAATTTTTTTGGAATTATCTGCTATTGATTATTCTTTATTCAATGCAATTTTATTACAGACAAAATCATCATATGATGGTATGAATTTGATCAAGTTTGTTGTTTGGCAGTTAGNATTACTGATCTGACTGCACATATAATTAATAATATTTTTTTTTAGCTAATTAATTACTACAAAAATCATTCAAATAAATAAAAACTAAACACTTTTCTTATCCTAATACCTGTGGTTTCTTTGTTAATTTTATGGCAAAGGTATTTATTTAAATGCATGTTTTAAAACCTTTTTTTTAAATAATATATATCATAATTTGTCTCGATAGATTTTCTTCCAAAATAATATGAAACAGTACATGAAAAAAAAAAGAATTTTTACACTTATATTGTTGTAGAACAAAAAACAGAGATTTGAAGGAAAAAAAAAATTAAAAATATGTTGAAGTTGAGATTGGCCTAAAAAATAAAAATATTAGGTTTGGAGATTGCTACGTTGCAAGTAAAATCCTTGTGGAAACTTCTTTGTTATCCTTATGTGGAAGCTGATGGTGTTTTTTTGGCTGNAGAATTTTAACACTTATATTGTTGTAGAACAAAAAACAGAGATTTGAAGGAAAAAAAAATTAAAAATATGTTGAAGTTGAGATTGGCCTAAAAAATAAAAATATTAGGTTTGTAGATTGCTGCGTTGCAAGTAAAATCCTTGTGGAAACTTCTTTGTTATCCTTATGTGGAAGCTGATGGTGTTTTTTTGGCTGTTTTGGGTAGTTGCTAGCATTAAGATAAAAAAGAATATAAATACCATTGCAGTTTTGAGTAAAATATAGGAGTATCTTTGACTTAAACACGATCTCAAAACTTTGGAACTGAATTCTGAGATATGGAAGCAGATGTGTGATTCTGACTGGCTAANCCATGGGCAGTTGGAGTACCACCTGTCCTCGATTAGATCCCTAACAAGGGAGAAAAACAGACGGCTAGAAATCTGAAATCAGCAAAAAATAAACATTAAATAGGAAAACAACATATTTATAATAAGAGATAACTTGGAGGGGAAACCCCTCTTCTTGGGCGTCAGCAGCTCCAAACTTGGGCTTGGTCGGTTCAGTCTCCCGCTAAACCGACAACCTTCTTGTTGAACATGTTGGGCCGGTTCAGCCCCTAACCCCGTCGCCATTACTATATGTAAACTAATAATAACTTGCCATCTTTTATGTCGGATTCTTCAATTGTAGTGACTGCATTTTGTTCTGTTGTCATTCAAGGTATCTTTTCTAAATCTCCCAAAATAAAAAGTAGGTGGGGATTAAGTTTCAGTATTGTTTAGATGTAGGTTACTAACATTTAAATTTCTCTAAAAGAACATATTGGATAGCATTATACACCTGGCAGTTTTGGCCACTTATTCTCTTGAATTTTTATTTAGATCATTTCAAAGCACTTTGTAATAATTATTTTGGAATTATCTGCTATTGATTATTCTTTATTCAATGCAATTTTATTACAGACAAAATCATCATATGATGGTATGAATTTGATCAAGTTTGTTGTTTGGCATTTAGAAGGAAAATATTGTTTATTTTTTAATAGATATCCCTTATATATATATCAGCACTGAACAGTGATCATGGGAACACCCAAAATGGCATGCATTATCATTCAAATGATGTAAACTTTGCTATTTAACAAAGTTTAATAGATAAATAAATCCACAATTGGCATTTGAGGTTACTTTAAGCGATCAGTCATGCTATATAGTAATCTTTTTCAATGATATTTGTTAATATACTTGGGAATTTGTAGAATTGCCTCGCAATGTTTTTTTTTAGAGTTTGCTTGTGCTAACTAACAATCTCAATGATGAATGAAATGCCAAGTTGAGTAATAATCATGCAGAGCATTTTTTATGACCTTTGATATTGACATGAAGAATTAAGGAACCTTTTCATTATTGGAAGTAGTTTAAGTCTTTGAAGGGTATGANTAATTGCCTCGCAATGTTTTTTTTTAGAGTTTGCTTGTGCTAACTAACAATCTCATTGATGAATGAAATGCCAAGTTGAGTAATAATCATGCAGAGCATTTTTTTTGAACTTTGATATTGACATGAAGAATTAAGGAACCTTTTCATTATTGGAAGTAGTTTAAGTCTTTGAAGGGTATGAGCTAGTTTGAAACTAAGAAAATCAATCTCTTCAGAAGATTGTTATCATTTGTTCTATGAGTTTTATAATCTTTTTACTTTTAAGAAAGTCCCACTTTGAGAAAGTACTAGGGTTGCTACAAATTTTTTTTGGGGAAAATGCTTTTGGCTATAGTGCTTTACCTGAAAGATACATATATGATTACTTCCAATGAGTAAAATATTATCAACATAAACAACCATGACAAGTTGGAGCCTAAATGTGTATGATAGATGAAGATGAAATGACATATAAACTTTGTTTAAGTTCATATATACCCTTCTTAAGTAGACATATACGTTTCTCCCCCATTTAACATACTTAGTAGGCCACTGCCTATAACCTCTCATTTGCCATAAAAAAAAGTCATTATTCACTTCCATTTGTAGCATTCCACATTAGGCATGTGTTAGGCATAAACACTCCAACACTCCAATGCATGTTCGACAAGCTCGAATTTATGCTTGAGTTATTTCAAGCCCAAATTAGGGCCATACATGTAGATATGGCACGATCTAAGGGCGGCGTACATGAGACAAAGTGGGCACATGTTAATACTTTTAAGAGTTTGATAGAACTATCACGTTCCATTTTGAGCCCCTAGTCAAGCATGAGATGTGGCAAAGATGATCAACCCAATTAGACACATTTTCCTCTAACATGCATTCTGACTCTTACTAAATAGGATTGAGTGGGTAGAAAAATCTTGTGCTTAGACTGTGATAAAATATATGTTTTTTCATAATCATCAATGAAAACCATCACAATTATTAGTACAAATGCATCCATAATTAAGTTTTTTTTTGGAATAAACTATAGCGCTACCAATCAAGATCTTATATAATTAACGCGTTAATTCTCTTTAATATAAATCATCAACATTTTTCATTTCTGATATACCAAAACTATACATCAAAAGATTAAGATGAAGGATAAAACATGACCACCTCGTTAAAATTCAACATGCTCTTTCCCTTTGAAATAATAACTAAAGTAATATTTGTTGAGCTGTAAAACTGTGGGATATTGAAGTCTAATAGAGTTCAAAATATAAGGAAACAATAATGTCACGTTAAGGTTTCAAATTGATATGAGTATTAATAATCATAGATATGACCAGCTTTGTGCAATAAACATCTAATGCTTGGTCTGATAATTGAACAAGACGGGATGCAATCATAAGCATTAAGCATCAATGTCTATAAGAAATGAAAGTATAACTGCCAAGTGCTCAATTATTCTAAAACATTCTTGTCAGTTTTAGAAGTGTAATATAAATATTGTTAAATTTTGGCACATATTCAAGGCATTGGCTTGAAGTAGAATCACTCCTACATCATAAGTTAGCTGCCTAGTCTTATCACAATTGTCAACAAGGGTTGACTTGCTTCAACATTGTAGTTTTCAAATGATCCCTCGATAATACTTTGATTACTAACGTATAATTATCGAGAACTGAGAATGCATTTTAGCTCCTTAATAGAGCTAAACCTATTGACATTTTGCCTCTCTCGATACAAATCATCATTACTGCCAGCTTATCTTACATGATATCACTTTTCATAGGCATTTCGTTGGCAATATTATCATTAATACATGTATGCAAGAAGTTGACAACATGCAATATGCCTATCCTAGCTCATTGCTCATGACAATGCTCTTTGTTGAATTGGGTTTATAAGATTGGGTTGAAGCAATGGAATGATTGTGTTATGCCGGCCTAGCCTAAGGGTGATTTAGGCTTTTGTTATTTATATATGCTCAGTATGTAAATAGGGCGAATATGTTTAGGGTTAGGGATGTGCACGAGATTGTGGTTGTGAGTCTTAGGGTTAAGGCTGAGAGAGTTTTCCTACCTCTCAAATTGTAGGAATTGGGAGAGACCGCATACCTCTCGAATTATAGGTGTTTATCCTTTATTTTATATGTTCGTGGTTGTATTGTTTGCTTTGGAGAAGTCAAATATTTCTTTTTTCCTAATTTTTATGGAAAATCGCGCAAATCATAACAAATGATATTATTGCAATCGATTTTGGAAAATGACTACTGAATTGTTTTGGATCAGAGGGGATTGCTACATACATGCGCTTGGAAGGAGTTTTGAAATCAGATCTGTGGCTTCTTGGAACGGAGGTTTTGTGCAATTAAACCTAGCAAGAAGAAAGAAATGAGATCAAAGGGATTGTGCTATTGAACCTGGCGGAAGAATACCACGGAATCGAAGGTATCAGGCAATTCCACCGCCGAGAATCACACCTGGATAGCATATAGATGATACAACCGTGCTATTGAGCTCATTGGGAATTGACGAAGAGTACCTCCTTAAGGCGTGGTTGAGCTAGTTGGGAGCTTCGAAATCACGACACTCATGTGTTCTGAAGATTGCGGCGCGTAGAGACCTGAAACTTCTATCTTTTTCCTATTGCCACTTCATGACTGCCATCTTTTTAATGTTTTTGCTCCATTCTTGCAACTCAACTTGATGACCCATACGTTGTCATTTAAGGGGGAGGCGCCAAAGAGAAAAGCCCCTTGCAAAGATAAATTCAGGAGAAATAAGCGAATGGGTTATGTTTTTTGTGTGATGAAAAGTTTGCCCTAGAGCACTGTTGCAAGGATCAGACATTACAGGTTCTTATAATACGACGAGGAGGCAGAGGAGCTTTATTCAACAATAGCTATCTTTTATCCACCTTGAAAGCAAATTTTTTTTGGGAGAGGACAATTTTGTCTTTTATTAGCACGAGAACAATTTCATCTTTTGTTATTTATTAATGTTTAGTATAAATAGGACTAAAATGTGGGTATGCATGAGATTATGGTTATGAGTCTTATGGTTAGGGTTTGTGAAAGATTTCCTACCTTTCGAATCGTAGGAATTAGTAGAGATTGCCTATGTCTCGAATTGTAAGTGTTTATTCTTTATTTTGTATGTTTGTGGTTGTATTGTTTCCTTTGAAAAAATAAAATTTTATTTTTCCTCTAATTTCTGTGGAAAATCATGCCAAATCATATCAAAGTGCTAAAGTGTACGAGTAATGTTTTTTTATAAACATAATATTCTATTATGAATCCATCACATATATATGTCAAGAAAAGGCAATATAGTGGACATTTTTGTAGTTGGATAAATAATGTTATAATTCAACGATAAAAATTGATTATAGTTAGGTGACTTAATTTAATTAATAAGTCTATATATATATATGTATGCATGCATGTATATTTATGTATGTATGTATGTAATATATATTACATACATACATATATATACATGATATAAATATAGATATACATATATAAATATATATATATATATATGCATGTATATATATATAGGTATGTATGTAATATATATACATGCATGCATACATCTATATATATATATATATATATAGATGTATGTATGCATGTATATATATATAGGTAGCATAATAATTTTGATGTAGCTAACCATTCCATTTGTCATCAATAATTTATCATTTTTTTCTGATAAGCCGCTTCTTATTCTCCTAAATATTTTGTTATTTTCTCTTTGCTTTGTTCATAGATTTATANTCATTATTTTTAAGATGATGATTATCGAGGACAAGTCTATCCATGTATGTGTTTAAACTGGCCTTATCCTTTTTATTCACATGGAATTCCTTATAATGAATCTGGAATTCAAATAATATGCAGTAGCATAATAATTTTGATGTAGCTAACCATTCCATTTGTCATCAATAATTTATCATTTTTTCTGATAAGACGCTTCTTATTCTCCTAAATATTTTGTTATTTTCTCTTTGCTTTGTTCATAGATTTATAAATAAATGTCATAGCTGGTGCCCTCCCATCAGCAGCATGCATGTACTAATGGCCTTAGTCTTCATAGCACAATAACGCTATACTAAACGAATCATCTTTTATAATAATATTCTTCTCTTGTTTTTTTTTTTTAATTTTTTTTCCCAAGAACTTTTATCTTATTCTTCAAAAGCAAATATTGCCTCAAAAAGTTGTGGTGATTTTTTTAATTTTTGCAAGCTCAAATAAGCAATTACAAATCTTTTCTGCTTGTTGAATAAATTTATTATTTATGAATTTTCTCATGAAGCTTAATATCTAATAATAATTTTTAAAATTATTATTATTATTATTTGACTTTAAGCAAAGAAGATTGATGTTGTGACAATTATTTCAACTTCTCAAGCATTTAAATTAAAACAATGAGAGCACATAAAGGGCACTAAAAGATGAATCCTTTCTGAACAACCTCATTAAGCATTTTAAATAACAGTTGTGTGGTTTTTTTACAAATGCAAATATATCAATAAATTTTAGAAATATAATCNTTAACTGCTTGTTGAATAAATTTATTATTTATGAATTTTCTCATGAAGCTTAATATCTAATAATAATTTTTAAAATTATTATTATTATTATTTGACTTTAAGCAAAGAAGATTGATGTTGTGACAATTATTTCAACTTCTCAAGCATTTAAATTAAAATAATGAGAGCACATAATGGGTACTAAAAGATGAATCCTTTCTGAACAACCTCATCAAGCATTTTAAATAACAGTTGTGTGGTTTTTTTACAAATGCAAATATATCAATAAATTTTAGAAATATAATCCTATAAAGGTTGTTGACAAGAAAATTTATGATACTATTTGTTTAATAATTGATCTACCATCTAAATATTATTATAATTTCTATCTCAATCCACATCTTCACTTGATCANCTAAAGGTTGTTGACAAGAAAATTTATGATACTATTTGTTTAATAATTGATCTAGCATCTAAATATTATTATAATTTCTATCTCAATCCACATCTTCACTTGATCAATCATCATTGTAATTCTAACATTCTCATCTAACATCCAAATTCAAAGCTCATAGATACTAGGAAGATCTAGTCATTGTCCATAATTTCAAGCAGAACAAATCATATCAATCTATGAAAAACTTCTAACCACATTAAATGGAATTCCGTTCTCATAGAAATATCTTATAATATTTAAACATGCTCAATTTCTGTGTTCTCTTGCAAAAATTAAATGAGGATTTATTGGAGAATTATTATTTTCTTCTTCATTTAAATTCATAGCAAATCTGTCCATTGTCTCTTAAAGCTCCTCTATAAGCAAAGAATAAGTAACTTTTACTAAAC
>JXCR01127146.1:27516-37611 GCA_002079205.1 Phalaenopsis hybrid cultivar
TATATATATATATATATATATATATATATATATATATATATATATATATATATATATATATATATATATATATATATATATATATATATATATATATATATTATACTTATTAAATTAAATGTACTTTCTAAATAAGGCGATCGACGTATGCCCTCTGTGCTCATGTGCTCATGGAAAGGGACATAACCCAAGCTATGGCTGATGAGGATTAGATTGGTACTGCTCATAATGGGTACTGACATAAGGTGGTTGATGTCGTAGGTTTGGTCAGTGGGTGGAGAATTATTATGTTCTTCACTTTGAATTTAAGAAACCTCCTCCTAATATCTATGAAGATGATAAAGTTAATGCTCATAATCAAGCCCTGGCCCAAAAAAAAAAATACTGAAATAGAGAGAGATGGTATTGATAAAAATTGCATGTGAAAGTTGAAGTAGACGAATAGGATGTAGTCAAAACAACTAGAACTAGGTATGATCATAAACCACTTTTTCTTTCTATATCATTTTAGTAGAAGTCTCCTTCTTACACTTTTAGATACCTTAATGCTTGGTCTAATTATCAGGAATTTTGCAGCCCAGTTAGCTCTAATTGGAAATCCTTGGAGGTTGGTAATGCCCATTAATTTTTTGGAAACTACAAAGAGGCCTTATTAAAGCGTTTAGATGATGGAATTGGAATGTTTTTTGGAGATTTACATAGAAAGGTGCACATTATAGATGCTGGGTTTAAAGGATTGAATAAATTGATGTGGTTTTTAAGGTATAAAATAATGAACTCATCAATGCTCACAAAAACCTTTTAATTGCTATTAAATGAGAGGAGCACTATCTTAAAAAAAATACAGGGATACCCATTTCAAATAGGGAGATAGGAACTCCACATTTTTCATGCTTACATAAAACAAAAGAAGTATTGANCATTGATGTGGTTTTTAAGGTATAAAATAATGATCTCTTCAATGCTCGCAAAAACCTTTTAATTGCTATTAAATGAGAGGAGCACTATCTTAAACAAAAATACAAGGATACCCATTTCAAATAGGGAGATAGGAACTCCACATTTTTCATGCTTACATAAAACAAAAGAAGTATTGATGCAATTTTGAGAATCAATGATGACAAAGGTGGTTGACTTTCTGATCCTATGAACATTGGTAGAAGTGTTGTGGAGTATTTCAAACAACCGTTTAATTAAACTTTGTAATGATATCCTATCAATATTTCTTATTTTGAGGATAATAGAGTATAGACTAGCAACCTAGAGCTTACNTTGATCCTATAAACATTGGTAGAAGTGTTGTGGAGTATTTCAAACAACCGTTTAATTAAATTTTGTAATGATATCCTATCAATATTTCTTATTTTGAGGATAATAGAGTATAGACTAGCAACCTAGAGCTTACTGATGTACCTAATGAGGAGGAGATCTAAAATGCTTTGTGTAATATTGACGGGATCAAGGTTGTTGGCATGAATTGATTTACTATGGATTTCTATATTAAATGTTGGAGTATCATCAAAGTTGAGTTCATAAAGGCTATCTAAAATTATTTCAGGGGTGGAGACCCATGACCTTACTTTGGTACATCCACCATTATATTAATCCCTAAAACAAAGATAGAACTAACTAGAAGAACTACATATCAATTTTTTTAACATTGGATATCTGTAAAATAATAAGTAAAATTCTATTGAATAGATTACAACCCTTCATGCTTCATCTCATTTCCATAAATCAATCAGCTTTTACTAAATTGAGGGGAATTACTGATAACGTTTTGCTTGTTCAGAAATTGATTAATAACCTAGATAAAAAATGTAGAGGTTAAAAAATTATTATCAAACTAGAATTAAAAAAAAAGTATATGATTTTATTAGCTGAGAATTCATCATTGAATGACTTAAAGGCAGGGTTTTAAAGCTGATTTCTATTTTATGATTATGAGGTGTCTGGCTTGGAATATAATGTGCTTATAAATTGGAACCCTTTTGGCTATTTTTCTACTAGCAGGGACATTAAATAAGGTGATCTTTTAGCCACCATCATTTCTATACTTGCTTTTGATTATTTTTCTCATATGATTAATAGTTTACAGAGCTCCAATTTGGCACTAAATTTAACAATAAATTTAAAATGGTGATTAGTCACTAAACCAATGTTCATGATGTTATTCTCTTTACAACTGCTTGTAAAAACACTATCAAAAGAACTGAGGCTCTCTTGGAGTGCTTCCAAAAGACCTCTAGTATGTCTTTTAGTAAAAATCAATGTCAAATCTTTATGTGGAATAGGTGAAGAGATCCTTGGGATAGTGGTTAGTTGATCCTTGGGATAGTGGTTAGCTGAGTTCAGAAAGACTTCCTATAAGGGCAAGCCCCTATAGTCAATTACATCTTAGATAACCGGAGTCACCTAAGAAAACTCTCAATAAAAATTAGAGGATATTATCTTCAAGGAATTCAAAAGGATAGGACTTTTCAAGGAGATTGTATGAAGAGGTGTGAAAGGGGAATGACTCAAATTCGTAAAATTTTATGGAATCCAAAGGAAGAGAGACTAGGGGATGTCATAGATCCGGAGGAGAGCTTAAATGACTTCCCAAGCTGCTCTACGGTTTGGCTTCAGTTTAGAGGAGAAATATTTAAATGTTTAATCTTGCCAATTTTATTAATTAGGGCTTATATTTGGGTGAAAAAATCACACAAATGGCCTGGAGATGTGAGGATTTAGGTCAAGGCAGACGACAACCTCGGAATCCTAAAGCAGGTTAGGGCTTAAATTGTATAACATAGCTATACAAAGGCCTAAAGACTAATTGAGGATTTATGTTGCATAAGCAAACAACCTTGAAGTCTTATGGATTGTAGTTTAATTATAAGGAGTGGTTTAGCTGTTGTAGACATGTTTTGCTGTTGAAGATGGCCGTGCTACCACAATTCTAGCTCCAAGCTCCTCATCGCGGTGAGTTTAAGTTTTCTAATGTTTCAAGTCATGATGTAAAATCAATTGTCCCTATGGTTANAGGTGTGAGGATTTAGGTCAAGGCAGACGACAACCTCGGAATCCTAAAGCAGGTTAGGGTTTAAATTGTATAACATAGCTATACAAAGGCCTAAAGACTAATTGAGGATTTATGTTGCATAAGCAAACAACCTTGAAGTCTTATGGATTGCAGTTTAATTATAAGGAGTGGTTTAGCTATTGTAGACATGTTTTGCTGTTGAAGATGGCCGTGCAACCACAATTCTAGCTCCAATCTCCTCATCGCGGTGAGTTTAAGTTTTCTAATGTTTCAAGTCATGATGTAAAATCAATTGTCCCTATGGTTATGGTTCTTTAAATATTATGGGGCATATTAAAGTTGATTAGAGGGACTCCGGTTAGGATCCTATGGTTCCCTCGTTATGGTACCACTATTTTCTTTCGGATTCACTTAGTCTAAAAGAATTTACTAAACTCAATCTTAATGAGTTCCATACTTTCACTTAAACCCTGGGAAATTTCATTAGAAACCATATGTTACCTCCTCCGAGGGATTCCAGATCATCTGACAGAGACATCTTAATTTAGTTGCAATTGTTGTTTCGTGATGTTTGTGATTAAATTTTGAGTTGTCTTATANCAACCATATGTTACCTCCTCCGAGGGATTCCAGATCATCCGACAGAGACATCTTAATTTAGTTGCAATTGTTGTTTCGTGATGTTTGTGATTAAATTTTGAGTTGTCTTATATTTTGAATATTGTGGGGGTGAATTTTATCTTGGTTGATTTTAATTTTGATTTTGGTTTCAGTTTTGTGGCTATCCTAGCAATTTTGGTTTTCATACAAGGTGACATCATTATTTAGCATGCAAGTGCATAGGCATAAAGGTATAGTGTAGAAAGTACAAGAAAAGAAAGTACTGTAAACTGTAAAAGCGTACTTGGTGAGTCTTCTCGTTCCTCCACCTGAAACTTTAGTATCTTTGTAAGGGATATATATAAATATATATATATATAATTTTGCAGGAATTAAAGCATGCTTGTAGTAAAAGTAGAGAGTACAGTTTGAGGTGTGTTTATCAGATTCTATGTCATACTTTAGTGGATAAAATTTTGAGGATGATTCCATTAAGAAAATCATAATAAGTCCAGATGTCCTTCAAGATTTCAAAAAGGATTATGAAGAAGTCTTGAGTAATATCCTAGACATTGCATAGTTCCTAGAATTATCTTGAGTTTGTTTTGGTTTTATTGTATTTTCTATGTAGTTCATTAAGTTAATACCTTTATGCTTAGTGAATTTTGATGTTTTGATTATCCCTTAAGTAGGGTAATTATCACTTAATGTCTCATTTATGAGTTATATAGGTAAAGTTTCTAAGGGCCAACTCAACTAAACTAAGGAGTTTAATTAATTTAATTTTTAAAAAATAGGCTTGTGGTGTTTTCAAAAGTTTTAAATTAATTATAAGTTATTTTCTACACCTCATTAGACAAAATTTTAATTGAGCCTAGTTCACTACTAATCCCTTAGATTTAATGGGTAGACTTACAATCTTAAGGAAAAAGGTTTTTTTTTCTTAAATATTTATACCCTTAATCCTTATCATGAATTATAAATCATTTTAAGACTATTAATTGGGNAAACTAAGGAGTTTAATTAATTTAATTTTTAAAAAATAGGCTTGTGGTGTTTTGAAAAGTTTTAAATTAATTATAAGTTATTTTCTACACCTCATTAGGCAAAATTTTAATTGAGCCTAGTTCACTACTAATCCCTTAGATTTAATGGGTAGACTTACAATCTTAAGGAAAAAGGTTTTTTTTCTTAAATATTTATACCCTTAATCCTTATCATGAATTATAAATCATTTTAAGACTATTAATTGGGGGTTTCAAATCATTGAGTTATGATCTTCCAAAATCCAAACCCTCACCTTAATATCTCCTTATTTAAACACTTTTCCAAATTTCATTAATTTTAAGAAATTACAAATTTATCCTTGATAAGAAAAAAATGAAATTGATTTCTACCACTTATCCCTTTTATGTTTCAATAGTCAAGATAAATTATTTAAGATCATTTATTGCTCATTTAGCCTTTTGGTCAAGCTTAAACATTAACTAAAATTTAAATTCCAAAATTACCCTTTTGCACTAAGGCCTTAATACCCTATACTTCATTAAATTAGACTCAAATGACTTGAAAATCTTATACTACCTCACTCATGAGTTAATTAAAACCTGAGAGGTGAAAATTTGATTTTTTTAATTTTTTTTAATTTTATAAATATTTTTAATGCAAAAATAGGGATTTTCAATGAAAATTTAATGACTCAATCAAAATAAAACTTCTGTCCTTATAATTTTTAGAGATTAATTTAATTATTAGAATTATTTATTTATTTTGATCATTAATTAAATATAAAATAATATTGAAGTAGAAAATTGAATTTTATATGTTTATTAAATCTCTCTTAGCTCAAAGAACCCAAAGAAACAAATTTCATATTTTTTGTAGCTTATATTTTAGTTATTAAAATTATTTTAGTGAAAAATAAGAGAAAATTCATNGGAAAATTGAATTTTATATTTTTATTAAATCTCTCTTAGCTCAAAGAACCCAAAGAAAAAAATTTCATATTTTTTGTAGCTTATATTTTAGTTATTAAAATTATTTTAGTGAAAAATAAGAGAAAATTCATTTTTAAGCCTTTTAAGAATTAATATCTTGACTTAGAAAATTAGGAAAATTATTTTAATTGATTTTAGCAGAACAGCAAGTTAGATGTGGTATTTTAGTATGTTTTACAATGTTGCAGTTTTTATGATTTTTTATTCATTTTTAATTATTTAAATGCCTAAAAATGACTCAAAAATGAAATATTTATTTTAATTCAAATTTTATTTTTCATAGATTCTTTTGGTCATTAGGATCTCCCAAAACCAATTTGGTAATTTTTTGAGTTGTATTTTAGTTATTAGAACTATTTTAATGTCAAAAGTGTGATTTCACTTAATTAATCCATATGATTGATCAAATTAAATCCAATTGATTTGAAACTTTTATGGGGAGCTTCTTTAACATTAAATTACAATGTGAAATAGTTTTTATGTAATTTACATTTATAATTACTCCAAATTAATTTTCTTTTCATTTTTAGGGTTGGTGATAAATAAGGTTAATTTTAATGGCTTAAATTAAGCTTATATTTTTTGAAGGATCATTTGACCACAGTGAACTTACCATAACAAGTTTCATAATTTTCTAATGAGTATTTTAATTATTATGATTTTTATTCCATAATTGGGGCTATTGACTTGAAAATTAGATAACTCTAGTTAGAGATGCTCCCTGACCTTGGAAAAATCAGGGTAGATGCTTAACAATAGAGACATCCAAAGATCCATAGTCCTATGTCATGGTTAAATGTCTGTGCAAATTAAGAGTCAAAATAAGAAANACCATAATTGGGGCTATTGACTTTAAACTTAGATAACTCGAGTTAGAGATGCCCCCTGACCTTGGAAAAATCAGGGTAGATGCCTAACAACAGAGACATCCAAAGATCCATAGTCCTATGTCATGGTTAAATGTCTGTGCAAATTAAGAGTCAAAATAAGAAAAACACCATTTAATTAATTAAAAGTAATACATGCATCAAATGGACATGAAAATATTTCCACATTGTTCTCCTCTGTTCACTGAGCAAGTGGGTATTTTTATTTTATTTTTATAATTTTTCTACACAAAATTATGAATTTTTAAAGTTTTGGGGTTTAAATAAATAGAGAAATGCCCTATTTTTCTACTTTTCTACAAGAATCCATGCAATCCTCATATGTGTCCAACTTTCTATGCGACACGCTCCCATTCGACGCCACCGTCCATGCATCTGCCCCGTCAGCTCACTTTTTTGAACCCTCCATCTGTTTGGCACAATCAGAGCCTTCCANCTGGGGTTTAAATAAATAGAGAAATGCCCTATTTTTCTACTTTTCTACACGAATCCATGCAATCCTCATATGTGTCCAACTTTCTACGCGACACGCTCCCATTCGACGCCGCCGTCCATGCATCTGCCCCGTCAGCTCACTTTTTTGAACCCTCCATCTGTTTGGCACAATCAGAGCCTTCCATTTGATAAACGTGCGATCCAATGACTATGGGTCATCATCCCCAATGCCTCTAGCTCGAGAATCGTCCCCATTCAAACCCTAATATCTCGCTCGATTCTCAACCAAATCAAATGAGGTTGGTTCTTATCGACTCGCCTTGATGAGACGCACACATCCATACAGTTAATCAAGCCTTAAATTAACTCTATGCTCATTGAGAATTAAACAAAGCTCATATTAGGGTTTAGATTCAATACCTTGGTCTAAGAGGGGAAGCCTCGACTGGATGCTTGTGAAAGCTTCGTGGGGACCCAAAGAGCCTAGGGATGGAGCCTCGAGTAGTAGTGAATTGCCTAGACCCAATTTCAACCAATGTCGATTTAGGGGTTTGATCAAAGTCCACGTTAGGGTCCTCTGGTGGTGGGGCTTCTATGGGGGATCTTCCTCTTTCACTGTGGGGATGGTGTCGGTGCAATTAATTTGAATTTGGTTAAGTATTTGGAGATGTCCTGTTTTGACCTAGGGATTGAGCTCTAAAATTGAGCTCGTGCAGTTGATTTAAGTGGCTAAGGATGGTTGGGTTAAGCTCAAGAGGTCTTAAAGNAAATTTGGTTAAGTATTTGGAGATGTCCTGTTTCGACCTAGGGATTGATCTCTAAAATTGAGCTCGTGCAGTTGATTTAAGTGGCTAAGGATGGTTGGGTTAAGCTCAAGAGGTCTTAAAGAAGCTCTAGAAGTAATTTTATAGTCTCCCCAAGGAAATTCAAGCTCTCCTTATTTGACCATAAAGGGGGGTTTAAATAGATGGGGAAGAAGAGGCCACCAGAGGCAATTAGTGTGTGCTTTATGTTGCTTATGTGGATGACAGCAAAGTGCAAAATTCTAATTGGGATGAGACAATTTGGATGGGTTTAATTTTGAGTTTCAGCCATGGGGGAGCACTTGGCGATGACTTTTTCGGTAGCCAAGGTGGTCGGCCGGCCAGGGAGAGGTCACCATCCCACTGAGGGAGGTCAGGGCNGTCTAATTAGGATGAGACAGTTTGGATGGGTTTAATTTTGAGTTTCAGCCATGGGGGAGCACTTGGCCATGACTTTTTCGGTAGCCAAGGTGGTCGGCCGGCCAGGGAGAGGTCACCATCCCACTGAGGGAGGTCAGGGCTTGGGTTTGGTGAAGTTAATTGGGGTTGGCCATGTGTAAAGGTTTTTAATTAAAATGGAATTTGAAAAGGGTTATTTTGGGTCAATTTGGGTCAAGACATGGATTTGGGTTGGACTCAACCACCAAGGCTGGTTTGGATGCTGAGGGAAATCAGATGGGTCAGCTTAATCAGCATGGTGAGGTCTCTATCCAATGAGATTTAGCTAAACATGGGTTAGAGTTATTCATGGGAGGGTATAAAATAATCTTAAAGATATTTGAAAGTGGATTGGCCTTTTTCCGCTAGTAGTATGTTGATATGGCAAGGCTCTCATGGCTCACGTATGGCTTGAGAGTGCCTTCATGGCTTCCTTTTATCTTGGTCAACTTTCATGAGGAGGGATTTTGGATTTATTTGGTATTTTTGGTGAAATTTGGCATGATACTTGATTTGGAATGATTTGATTATGGATTTAGAACTTAGGAAATGATTTTGATTGAATGGATGATGAAGGGAAATTGTGATGTAGGCTTTAAATTGAATTTGGGCTTTTTAGAATGACTTAAGGATTTGGGCTTTTAAAATTGAAAATAAATTTGGGGTAAAATTTGGGCTAATTGAATGTTGATTTTGGTGTAGGAATATGTCATGAAGGCTTTAGAAGAAATTCAAGTGGTTTTGAATTGAATTGGGAGGTTAATTTGGGGAACTTAGGCATATGATCAAAATTGGGTTTTTTGATTTGGTTGAAATTAAGCTTGTAATTGGATCAAATTGAGCTTATATTTTGTTTAGATTGGGATTGGGGATGTCGAATTTTGGTTTAGAATTAAAATTGGGCATGGTTGGGGTCAATTGGGCCAAAATTGGGGTTAATTTGGGGACGTTTGGGCCTTTAAGAGCAAATTGGGGCTTTTGGTCAAATTGGGTCAAATTGATGATTTAAAATTGAAATTGGGAATATTTGGGATGATTTTGGAATTTTTTGAATTTTTAGGTCGCGATGGGCATTTTACTAATTTTGGCAATTTTTTGGGGTATTTTAGGAATTTGGTGATTTCGGTGAACTTTTATCAATTTAGGTAGTGGTGAGTGGTTTAAGATGATTTTTGGACAAATTTGAGTATTTTGGAAAATTTGAGATATTTTGATGAATTTAGGGGTTGTAAGGGTATTTTGGTAACTTAGTGATTTTGGGCCAAAATAGGCCAACAAGCCTGAAGCCATACCAAACCAATAGGAGCCATATGTGGATTCATTTTAGATGCTCAATATGCTGGTTTTAACCCTCTTAACAAAAGACCAGGGGTATAGTTCCATCCATATAACCTTTCCAGAAGGTGTCAGGAGACCAAACTAAGGGATTATAGGGTTTGTGGTATGTGAGAGACTGTAGTGTGTGCAAGTTAGCCCCACCAAAACCAGATTACCCAGGGTTANTGGTAAATTTTTGTCAATTTAGGTAGTGGTGAGTGGTTTAAGATGATTTTTGGACAAATTTGAGTATTTTGGAAAATTTGAGATANCACATGTGTGTTTGACTTTTGTATGTGTAACATATTCGTTTGATATGATAGGATATGCTGTAGTTATTTGAATNAATTTTAAATCCAATTTCTAGCCAGATTTATGAAGGGGCCATTTGGTAGTGCGCGGTTTGATTGTGCAAATTTTATATAGAATACATGTGTAGTTCAAATGCATTGCAAACTAAATGTACTGTATGTAAAATACTTGTATTGTTTGATGGAAGTAAGAATCTAAATGTTCATATTTATATATTTTTATAAATTTATATTTTGGAGCAGTCTATTATCTAATACGACAAATTGCAATTGGGTTTGTCA
>JXCR01127146.1:41491-58366 GCA_002079205.1 Phalaenopsis hybrid cultivar
TATCCTCTTCCTCGAAAGGTTGATATTATTGCTAAGCAATGTGGAAGCGGATGTCTGTATCCTTGCCTGAAGGTTGATACTTTAGGGAAACATATCACTACATTGGGAAAGAATGCTCAAGGACTCAGATCCAACCTAAGAGGAAGTGGAGGGAATCAGAATCTCAGTCCTGACCCAAGAACGATATGCACATAGTGCAAAAAATTCGTGGTGTTAAATTTATAGATATGTGGCATGTGAAGATTAACATTGGTGAGAAAAAAATGCTAAATTTTTTTTAGATTTCATGCAGAACATGAAATTCCGCGAGGATGTGAAGAAAACTAGTGCAGATCAAGATAATTGATACACCAAAAATATATGCATTTTTAGACCCATATTTTATACCCATTTTTGGTGATATTGCACTTTAATGGAAGGTATTTTCTATGAAGGTTGTTGATTTTGAGGACTTGGAGCAAAAAGGAAGTAAAAAGGATGAAATTTGGAGCAAAAATAGAGAAGTTAAAAATTTTTTCAGTGCCGACGATGCCCTCTGATACAAACTTTGGATTTAATTATGGACCTCTGGCGCCGACGGTTCCAGTGTCAGTGGAAGTTCTGTTTCTAGAAGATTCGATGAATTTGAATATTTTTTGAAGAGTTGTTGGATGCACCTATTGGAGAACCAACCTAGGCTAAATTTAGGGCCGAAATTTGATTAGAAACCCCCCCTCGATCGCATCATTTAAACTTCTTCCACTCATTTCAATTTTCCGCTTCGCACACCTACATTCCACACCAGTCCACACCATTAGTTAGTTATTATATTTATAAATTTTAGTATTTGTGGTGAGTTTAAGTGTGAATTCTTCTCTAAGAAGTTTTGGAGAGGAAGAGAAGTGAGAGATTTCTTCTTCTTACATTTCCTAAGAGAGGCTACAAACGATTTGTTTTGAGAAAGAGTTTCAGATAAGTATTATTTGTTTATTATTGTTGTGTGAAATTTCTTTTATATATAAAATTTGTGCTTTGTTGTATCNTTTTAGGGAAACATATCACTACGTTGGGAAAGAATGCTCAAGGACTCAGGTCCAACCTAAGAGGAAGTGGAGGGAATCAAAATCTCAGTGCTGACCCAAGAACGATATGCACATAGTGCAAAAAATTTGTGGTGTTAAATTTATAGATATGTGGCATGTGAAGATTAATATTGGTGAGAAAAAAATGCTAAATTTTTTTAGATTTCATGCAGAACGTGAAATTCCGCGAGGATGTGAAGAAAAATAGTGCAGATGAGGATAATTGATACACCAAAAATATATGCATTTTTAGACCCATATTTTATACCCATTTTTGGTGATATTGCACTTTAATGGAAGGTATTTTCTATGAAGGTTGTTGATTTTGAGGACTTGGAGCAAAAAGGAAGTAAAAAGGATGAAATTTGGAGCAAAAATAGAGAAGTTAAAAATTTTTTCAGTGCCGACGATGCCCTCTGATACAAACTTTGGATTTAATTATGGACCTCTGGCGCAGACGGTTCCAGTGTCAGTGGAAGTTCTGTTTCTAGAAGATTCGATGAATTTGGATATTTTTTGAAGAGTTGTTGGATGCACCTATTGGAGAACCAACCTAGGCTAAATTTAGGGCCAAAATTTGATTAGAAACCCCCCTCGATCGCATCATTTAAACTTCTTCCACTCATTTCAATTTTTTGCTTCGCACACCTACATTCCATGCCAGTCCACACCATTAGTTAGTTATTATATTTATAAATTTTAGTATTTGTGGTGAGTTTAAGTGTGAATTCTTCTCTAAGAAGTTTTGGAGAGGAAGAGAAGTGGAGATTTGTTCTTCTTACATTTCCTAAGAGAGGCTACAAACGATTTGTTTTGAGAAAGAGTTTGAGATAAGTATTATTTGTTTATTATTGTTGTGTGAAATTTCTTTTATATATAAAATTTGTGCTTTGTTGTATCTTTCTCATGAAGTATGAGTAGATTCCTTTATCTTTCTCCCTACTCTGAATATGGTCAAATGAAGAGATAATGTGGATGTGTCAATGTTAAAATCCAAAATAAATTGTGATGGTTTTTTAACTCCGCTCTTATTTTACTTTTTGATATGGTCATATGAATTGTTAAAATATGTTGTGAAACTTATGATCCTCGAAATGGAGTATGAGTTCTACAACACAGGGAGAATCACATTTAAGTCCATGAAGGAGTATTTAGTTCATGGGATTAAGTGCAAATAAATTTGGAATTACACTTTGTTGGGCGTAGAATTAGAGATTTCTAGGGTGGCAGACTGAAAATCTCCAAGTCAATCTTAGTGTTTAAAAACTACAGTGAGAGTTAGCCTTCAGGGGAAGAGAAGTGGGAGCTCTGGAGTGGGAGCCAGTACCCTCCTAGCCCTGCCACAGATTTAGGGATTAAACCTAAGATTAGCCAATGATTTTCTATAACACTGNTGGTGTGCCATGCAAGCACACCGTACATATTGGCATTGACCGACGAGATCAACAAAACCAACACAGATTTTCCAAGTCAACAGACCTAGAAAGAAGAATAATTTTGAGTGAGAATTATTTTCAATTCGGGAATTTGCAAGTGAATATCCAATCGGGATGAGAACTCAGAACTCCCTCTGGAGATGAAGGGGTGGATTTCAAATTATCAGGTTTCGAGTATANGGGTGTGCCATGCAAGCACACCGTACATATTGGCATTGATCGACGAGATCAACGAAACCAACACAAATTTTCCAAGTCAACAGACCTAGAAAGAAGAATAGTTTTGAGTGAGAATTATTTTCGATTCAAGAATTTGCAAGTGAATATCAAATCGGGATGAGAACTCAGAACTCCCTCTGGAGATGAAGGGGTGGATTTCAAATTATCAGGTTTCGAGTATATTGGAGGATGAGGGTTAAGATTCGGGTGTTGGCCCCAAAATGGGAGTTAAAATGTGGGTATCAATTCTGGAAAGAGAATAGTTTGCCTTACTCCATTTAAGGTGGTATTAAAATGATCTTGAAGAATGGGAGCAGGATGCGTTGGATTAATCAAAGGGCTTATTCCCTCAATCGTAAAAATTTGATAGCTGGATCATTATAAAACAATGCAGAATCAAATTTTTGTATCCTTCTCCTCAAAAATTGATATTATTGCTAAGCAATGTAGGAGCGGATGTCTGTATCCTCTTCCCCAAATGGATGATAGGTTGATATTATTGTAAAGAAAAGTGGAAGCGGATGTCTATATCCTCTTCCTCGAAAGGTTGACATTATTACTAAGCAATGTGGAAGTAGATGTATGTATCCTCTTTCCTGGAATGTTGATATTATTACAAAGTAATGTGGAAGCAGATGAATATAACCTTTTGATGACACATACTCTTTAATAGAAGGAATGTCTACTAATAATTTTTAATGGCCCTTTGAACGGGTAAATCCTAAGAGAGTAGCTAGTATTCATAAATCTGATGCAATGTATATTTTAGCATCTAAAATTGCTGCTATATCGAAAAAGATTGATCAAATTGGAGTGANGATAGGTTGATATTATTGTAAAGCAAAGTGGAAGCGGATGTCTGTATCCTCTTCCTCGAAAGGTTGACATTATTGCTAAGCAATGTGGAAGTAGATGTATGTATCCTCTTTCCTGGAATGTTGATATTATTACAAACTAATGTGGAAGCAGATGAATATAACCTTTTGATGACACATACTCTTTAATAGAAGGAAGGTCTGCTAATAATTTTTAATGGCCCTTTGAACGGGTAAATCCTAAGAGAGTAGCTAGTATTCATAAATCTAATGCAATGTATATTTTAACATCTAAAATTGCTGCTATATCAAAATAGAATGATCAAATTGGAGTGAACTACTCTCAAATACCACCTGTATTAGAGAAAAATTCACTAGGACAGATAATTGATACTCAATCATCTTATGAAACTTTGAATGATATTAATAATATAAATAACAATTCTTATTCTAACTATTACAATCCTGGATGGAAAAATCACCCTAATTTTAGTTGGAGTAATTATAACAATTCAATGAACCGCTCAGGAAAATTAAACAACTAAGGAAATCTTAATTATCAACCTTATTATCCTCCTGGATTTAACTCTAACCCTAACCCACAAAATAAGGAAAAAAAATTAATAATGGAAGATGTAATTTTGAATATGGTAAATCAAATACAATTAAAATGTGGGTATCAATTTTGGAAAGAGAATAGTTTGCCTTACTCCATTTAAGGTGGTATTAAAATGATCTTGAAGAATGGGAGCTGGATCCGTTGGATTAATCAAAGGGCTTATTCCCTCAATCGTAAAAATTTGATAGCTGGATCATTATAAAACAATGCAGAATCGAATGTTTGTATCCTTCTCCTCTAAAATTGATATTATTGCTAAGCAATGTAGGAGCGCATGTCTGTATCCTCTTCCCCAAAAGGATGATAGGTTGATATTATTGTAAAGCAAAGTGGAAGCGGATGTCTGTATCCTCTTCCCCAAAAAGTTGACATTATTGCTAAGCAATGTGGAAGTAGATGTATGTATCCTCTTTCTTGGAAGGTTGATATTATTACAAAGTAATGTAGAAGCAGATGTTTGTATCCTCGTCCCTGAAGGTTGATATTGTTGCAAAGTAATGTGGAAGCAGATGTCTATATCCTCTTCCCCGAAAGGTTGATAATAATGCTAAGCAATGTGGAAGCGGATGTCCATGTCCTCTTTCTCAAAGGTTAATATTATTGCAAAGCAATGTGGAAGTGGATGTTTGTATCCTCTTCCCCAAAGTTTGATATTATTTCTAAGCAATGTGGAAGCGGATGTCTGTTTCCTCTTCCTCGAAAAGTTGATATTATTGCTAGCAATGTGGAAGCGGATGTCTGTATCCTCTTCCTCGAAAGGTTGATATTATTGCTAAGCAATGTGGAAGCGGATGTCTGTATCCTTGCCTGAAGGTTGATATTTTAGGGAAACATATCACTACGTTGGGAAAGAATGCTCAAGGACTCAGNATACAGAACAACTTATAAGACTCTTATAGGAATGTCCACATACATACTTATTTTTGGAAAAACATGCCACTTATGAGTAGAATTAGAGGATAAAGCATTTTGAACTATTAAGGAATTTAATTTTAATCTAAAATATGCTAGTGAGAAAAGATTACCGCAACTCAATGAACTTGAGGAGATTAAAAATGAAGCATATGATAATGCAACAATCTATAAGGATAAAATGAAAATATGGCATGATCAAAAGAATATTAATAAGAAGTTCAAAACTGGAAAAGAAGTTCTATTATATAATTCAAAATTGAGATTCTTTATAGGAAAACTAAAAATCCAGATGGNTTGCAACTATCTATAAGGAGAAAATGAAAATATGGCATGATCAAAAGATTATTAATAAGAAGTTCGAAACTGGAAAAGAAGTTCTATTATATAATTCAAAATTGAGATTCTTTATAGGAAAACTAAAAATTCAGATGGTTAGGACAATTTAAAGTAATTAAAGTCTATCAATACGGACTGTTGTTATTAAGGATCCTAAAACAAGAAAGATATTTAAAGTTAATGAGCATCAATTAAAACATTATTATGAAGGACACAAACCCCAATTTAAATAAATTTTAATGTTAAGTCAACCTNCCAGATGGTTAGGACAATTTAAAGTAATTAAAGTCTATCATTATGGACTGTTGTTATTAAGGATCCTAAAACAAGAAAGATATTTAAAGTTAACGAGCATCAATTAAAACATTATTATGAAGGACACAAACCCCAATTTAAATAAATTTTAATGTTAAGTCAACCTAACTAAACCAATGGTATGTCGTACTGAGGACGTTAAACCAAGTGCTTTATAGGAGGCAACCCATATATAATTCTAAATATTTTTATATTACTATTTTGTTAATAAGAGTGTTTATGTATTAGGAAATAATAGTATCTTTAAGTCCTACACAATTTTATATATCATAAATTAAGATAAATATTAGTATTGGAGGAAAGTTTGGAATCAAATTGAACAAAAAAAAATTCAGATGTGAATTTGGCCTCTAGCGCCAATGGCGCCCGACTAAAGGCCATGGTGTCGACAGCGCAATCAGGAGCACCGATGGTGTCCCAGGCATTTTTCATGTGCTGAACGGTTATGGGGGACTTTGACGGGATTTTACTCCATAATAACCGCTGAGACGTGTTTTCAAAGTCCTAAAAAACTAACTAGGATGTCCAGAACTTCAAATTCCATAGCTTTTAATTCCAGAAANTTCAGACGTGAATTTGGCCTCTGGCGCCAATGGCGCCCGACTAAAGGCCATGGTGTCGACAGCGCAATCAGGAGCACTGATGGTGTCCCAGGCATTTTTCATGTGCTGAACAGTTATGGGGGACTTTGACGGGATTTTACTCCATAATAACCGCTGAGAGGTGTTTTCAAAGTCCTAAAAAACTAACTAGGATGTCCAGAACTTCAAATTCCATAGCTTTTAATTCCAGAAATACTTGAAGGTATGATGTTTTTAATATATGAAAGTTTATCAGTTTTGACGTGCAAAGATTATACGAAAATTCATCACAAAGAAGAGATTTATAAAGGAGAAAGGCTTTGTCAATCACAAAGTTAGTAATCCAAGTTCGCAGTTCGAGAAAATCACTGTACAGAAATGTTGGGAAGTTCTGTGCTACACTACCACTACAGTTGTAGTACCTGTAGTAAAAGAGTTTTATGCTAACCTACATGGAATTACCCAAGGAGTTGTCTTCGTTTGAAGTAAGGATGTACAATTTACTCCGGCTCAGATTAATGATTTGTATATGATAGAAAACGTTCCAATCTATCATTATATAAATTTAACTCGATGAGAGATATGATGCAAGAAGTAATAACTTTTTTGATGGATGAACAAGATAATTGGAAGATCAGAGATGAGGGATACCTTAGTTTCTCTACGTTATTGCTTAACTCAATTTTAAAACAATGAAATTCTTCATATCTGCAAAACTACTACCTACCATGAAGATTAGTAGAGTTATAAAAGAAAGTGCCATTCTTAACTATTGACTTCAAATGGAAAGACCCATTGACGTAGGGTCAATTATTTTTAAATTTGTTATGAGTATTATCACGAATGGGCCAATATCTGGACTTGGGCATCCTTCTATAATTTTCCTACTTTGCAGTCAATCTCAAGTTCCATATGAAAGTTATGAAAAAGTTTTACTACCTTGGAAGCCCATGATTCTTATTGATGAAAATTACATAGGAAAAGGAAATGAAGCATTAGATTGTATTTTGGATTATTCATCACATGCTTCAACACCATTGAGACCACCAACAGTTGGAAGTTCAATATCATTGGAGAAGAGAATGAAGAAAATAGAAAGATAACTTCAGAGTATTACAAATGCAGTAGGAAATCTTAACTACCATTTTTATCACCTAGATTGGAGAATGAAGGAGAACTTTGACCATACAGGGACAATTGAAGCAGGATTGGTACAGATGTTCAAGAAAAAAATTGATGGATCAATGAAAATTCAACTGATCAGTTTCCGTATCTACCCTTCTACAATTTATATGTCCATTACCAGTTTGCGGGAGATATTAGAGGAGGAGAAAGTACTGAAGAAGAGGCAGATTAATTGAAGAAGTTGGACTATCTACTATTTTAAAATACTTATGTTTTTAATGTAATTGTGTAGATTGGATTTACTTTACATTACTTCAGAACTTTGATTATGTGTATAGTTTTGTGTCAGTGTTCTAGTGTTGTTGCTTGATTTTGACGTTGAATTATAAGTTAGTTTGCTTTCAAGATGTGAAAATGAGATTAGTAAAATGTATTTGAAAAAAGTTTATTTTCATATCTAAAAGTTAGTTTGGTGTTTTTTGTGAAAATGTTTATTTGTGAATTATTTTTAGATGAAAATTAATGTTCAAAAAGACAAAATAAACTTTGGGGTAAATTGGGAGAAAATTGAAAATTGAAAAGATTAAAATAGTGAATTTTTGGCCTTTGGCGCCGGATGGGCACCAACAGCACCCTCCACCCAAACCGACCCTAACACCTTTAAAATTTGTGATTTACACAGTGAAACGCCATTTTTACCCTTTGAGTCACCTTCAACCTCCAGTTTTTGCACCTAGGGCATTCTAGTGCTCGGATTTGAGGCGATTTTAAGGCAAACAAAGCTTAGATTTCATCTTCTCTAGGTCAGAGCTACACATCAAACTCAAAATTTTTTATTTTCACCAAGAATTTATCTCACATTGCCGAGATCCAAAATTTTAAGATTTTTTTGGAAGATTTTGAGAAAATCCTTTGGAGAAGAACTCTTACTTAGTAGATTTAAGTTCAAAATGTTCGACATTGTGATTTTCAGAATTTTTTTAGGGATTTATTTTAATTTTGTTAAATTTTGGTAGATTTACTTTGGCACTTACAATGAGCAAAAGAAAAAGAAAAGTGGATTTTGATGATCAAAATTTTGTCAATTACAAGGCGAGCATTTGCTTCAATAGCCTACGTAACACTAAAAAGTGATTCCAAATTGAGGATTTAAAATCTAGGAGGTGAAGTTGAGAATATAATCAATGCTTGGCAATGGGAGAATTTCTACTGCTTTACTGCCAAGTCGATTATTGGTGTAGTGATGGAGTTCTATGCCAATTTTAAGGAGACTTCTGAAGACTTTGTGTTTGTTCGAGGGAAAATGGTGGAGTTTACTCCGAGTAAAATTAATGAATTTTATCATTTGGAAGATGTGTATGGCTGCCAGTACAAATCGTTTTCTACTACTAATGAGGCCTTGGATGATGTTATTTCTTTTCTTACTGATGGAAGAGGAACCTGGAAGGTGAAGACTGGTGTGAAGGTATACTTTCCTCTTTCTATGTTAAATGCAGTATCTAAGGCCTGAAACTATTTTATTTCTGGAAGAATGATACCTACAAATCATCATAGTGAGGTTATAAGGGATAGAACCATCATAAACTTCTATATCTAGTCAATGAAAATAATAGATGTGGGCTCAATTATTTATAGGAACCCACGATCTATTGCTTTTGGAGAGACTATTGGAGGTTTAGCACATGCTGCCATGATCTTCACACTCTGTGAATAGGCAGGAATTGATTATAGACTAGAGGAGGAGATGATTGAACCTCTAAGACCTATGGGGTCTGCTAATATCAAGACTTATGAATCTCATGTTGGATGGAGATCTAGAAGTAGGACCAGGGATATTCCTTCTACTTCAAGTAATTCTAGTTCCCCTACTATCCAATAATATATGGAACAAATGATGATCCAACAATGAAATATTTTGAGAATGGATCATATAATGGAAAATATGGAGGGCCGAAATGCTCACTTTGATGATTTAATAAGACAAAATTTTGAATATGATACTTCTTATGATGATGCAATGGTCAAATTAATGAAGGGTCATCACTCAGTTCAGTTTCCTACTCACCCTATTTTTACTCCATATGAGCGGCATAATTTCGAAGTGGATGAAGAAGAAGAAGAAGATGACTGGTGATGCTTTCGTTAGATTTTTGTTTAATTGTACTTTATTTTTGACATTGTTTATTTATGGACTGTGGTAATTTATTTTTTGTTGTATGCTGTGATGTGAACTTGTGGATTTATGAGACTGTTTTTAATACTTTTATTAGTTTTTAGTGTTTTGTTGGATGTATTTGTAGTTAACTCTTTCTCAGCAAATTTTTATATGTATTACGTGCTATTTAATGTTTTAAGTTTTGTAGCTTTTTGTATTAGCACGTGCAATATTTTAGGGTTAAGTTTCAAATCAGAACCTTCAACAGGTATGTATTTTCTTTATATATTAAATGTTTTCTTTAACCCTTAATTTTTAAGTTCTTCATTTAAAATATTTCAAAAATTTATGTTTGGGGGGAAGAGAAATTACTTTTAAAGAAAATAAACTTAATTTTATTTGTCCTCAATTAGTCATATTTTCAAAATATTTTAAAAATTTAACATGACCTTTGGTAGTAGAGGGTAACCTTAGATAACTATATCTATGTTTCTAAATGTATAATAAACTTGAGTAAAATTTTTAAATAATAAAGATTACTTTTAGAGATTAAGATTATTTGATATGATAGAATAAGACTATATTTTTCTATTTTTAGTAAGGGAATTTGTATTTTTGAAGTATTAAAAATCTTAGAGATTCATGTAAAGAGAAACGATTAAAACTTTATAAAAAATCTTTAAAGCTAATTAAATTTATAAAGTGAAGGAATGTGAAAAGGTTTTAACTTTAAGAAGGGGATAGTAAAGTTCAAAATCATTAAAGGCTATCCAAATATAGTAATCCTCACATGAAAAAAAAAAAGAAAAGAAAAAAAGGATTGAAAATGATCCTGAAAAGAAAAGAGAAAAAAGATGCGAGGAGAAGCTTGAGGAGATGCGTAATTAAAAATTAGCTTCACTTAAATCAACTTAATGGAGAAGGCTTGGCTACATTTTCTAAACTTATATTTCAGTATTAGCATATTCACTAGTAAAGTTTCATGAAGTTCTTTTTCATATGGATATTCTAAGTGGCTTTAATATGAATAATTTTTAATTTTCCTTGAAAAGAATAGAGAATAAAAAATTATAGACTTGACTACTAGATATTCGTATTCCATTAATATTAACTTGAGTTGTTTTGAATTTTTATTTAATGATACTATTTTATCTAATGAACTAAGATATGAAAATATAGAAGTTAAAATATTTACCATAAGTCATATTTTTTTATGTAATAAAGGAGTTACTTGAGGAAAAGTAACATTTAAGTTTGGGAGAGTTTGATACACCAAAAATATATGCATTTTTAGACCCATATTTTCTACCCATTTT
This sequence comes from Phalaenopsis hybrid cultivar, assembly GCA_002079205.1. Lineage (NCBI taxonomy): Eukaryota > Viridiplantae > Streptophyta > Magnoliopsida > Asparagales > Orchidaceae > Phalaenopsis > Phalaenopsis hybrid cultivar. The sequence goes on from JXCR01127146.1 coordinate 52,385, forward strand.
TGGTGATATTACACTTTAATGGAAGACATTTTCTATGTTTTATTGCAGGTTGTTGATTTTGAGGACTTGGAGCAAAAAGGGAGCAAAAAGGATGAAACTTAGAGCAAAACTGGAGAAGTTCAAAATTTGTCCAGCGCTGACGGCACCATTTGACAAAGACTTTGGATTTAATTATGGATCTCTGGCTCTGATGATGCCAGTGTTGGCAGAAGCNGGAGCAAAACTGGAGAAGTTCAAAATTTGTCCAGCGCTGAGGGCACCATTTGACAAAGACTTTGGATTTAATTATGGATCTCTGGCTCTGATGATGCCAGTGTTGGCAGAAGCCCTGTTTCTAGAAGATTTGATGAATTTGAACTCTTTTTGAAGAGTTGTTGGATGCAAATATTGGAGAACCAACCTAGGCTCTATTTAGGGCCGAAATTTGATCAGAAACCCCCCTTTGCACCATTTTAACTTCTTCCACTCATTTCAATTTTCCTCTTCACCCATCTACATTCCACGCCATTACACACCATTAGTTAGTTATTATTTTTATGTATTTGAGTTTTTGTGGTGATTTTAAGTGTGAATTCTTCTCTAAGAAGTGTTGGAGAGGAAGAGAAGTGAGAGATTTCTTTTTTCTACATTTTCTAAGAAAGACTACAAAGGATTTGCTTGGGAAATAGTTTCAGATAAGTGCTGTTTATTTATTATTGTTGTATGAACTTTATTTTATATATATAATTTGTGTTTTGTTGTATCTTTCTTCTGAAATCTGAGTAGATTCTTTTATCTTTCTCCCAACTCTTAGATATGGTGAAATGAAGNTGAGAACCAACCTAGGCTCTATTTAGGGCCGAAATTTGATCAGAAATCCCCCTTTGCACCATTTTAACTTCTTCCACTCATTTCAATTTTCCTCTTCACCCATCTACATTCCACGCCATTACACACCATTAGTTAGTTATTATTTTTATGTATTTGAGTTTTTGTGGTGATTTTAAGTGTGAATTCTTCTCTAAGAAGTGTTGGAGAGGAAGAGAAGTGAGAGATTTCTTCTTTCTACATTTTCTAAGAAAGGCTACAAAGGATTTGCTTGGGAAATAGTTTTAGATAAGTGTTGTTTATTTATTATTGTTGTATGAACTTTATTTTATATATATAATTTGTGTTTTTTTGTATCTTTCTTCTGAAATCTGAGTAGATTCTTTTATCTTTCTCCCAACTCTTAGATATGGTGAAATGAAGNATATCTTAAATATTTGGAATTAGTGACAGTAATTTCGTTTGATTTTTGTAAATTTCCTAGTTAATTTATCATTTCAAATTTAAACCATTCTCGTGGGAACGATATTGGGGACTTAAAAAGAAAGTATTATTTTGCTTGATAATGATACGTATACTTGCATTGAATCTAAACTGAAGTGCTTAACATTATTATTCATAAAACACCACATCAAGTTTTAGGCACCGTTGCAAAGCGGAGCTAACTTTATAAATTTTACACAATTATATTTTCTTGGGAACAAGTTTTTGGCGTCATTGTCGGGGAAGGTACCGGTAAATTAAATAGATTTCGTAAATTAAGAAATTNACGGAGCTAACTTTATAAATTTTACACAACTATATTTTCTCGGGAACAAGTTTTTGGCGTCATTGTCGGGGAAGGTACCGGTAAATTAAATAGATTTCGTAAATTAAGAAATTTAGAGATAAAAATATACAAAATATAAAATATTATAAAATTATAAAATTAGAAAAAAATCCAAACATATATAACCATATATTTAAGAATATTTTAAAGAAAATTTTCTTTGCTTATTATATTTATTTATGCGAAATATTGGATCTGAAGGTTTACTACCTTATGATTCATAATTAGAATGTACTATTAGAAAAATTCGAAAACAACAAAAGAAATAAAAATTTTGAACTGAATAACTTAGATAATCAAATAAATGAAAATTGACGAAGACCTTTAAAAGATTATGCTAATCCAATAACAGTTGAACTTCACTTAACTATTCAAAATCAGTATATTGTTGCTAATTCATTTGAGCTTAAACCTGCTATTTTCCAAATAATACAAAATAATCAGTTTGGAGGAACACCTATTGAAGATCCTAACTTACATTTTTGCTAGGTTTNCTGCTAATTCATTTGAGCTTAAACCTGCTATTATCCAAATAATACAAAATAATCAGTTTGGAGGATCACCTACTGAAGATCCTAACTTACATTTTTGCTAGGTTTCTTGAAATTTATGCTACTTTTAAATATGTCGGAGTGTTTAATGATGTTGTTAGGCTTAGACTTTTTCCTTTTTCATTAAGAGATAAAGCCAAAGCTTGATTAAACTCATTAGCACCTGGATCTATCAAAACTTGGGGAGAACTATCACAAAAATTCTTGGCTAAATATTTTCCACCCTTGAAAACCTCTAAGCTTAGAAATGATATTACATCTTTTGTAAGTTTGAATGGGAATCAATATATGAAGCCTGTGAAAGATTTAAGGATCTCCTTAGAAAATGTACACACCATGCTTTACTAGATTGGTTTATAATTCAAACTTTTTACAATGGACTAGTAGGATCATTTAGATCTATTATAGATGCTGTTGCTGGCGGATCTTTAATGTCAGAACCTTTTGATGACGCAAACTCTTTAATAGAAGAAATGTCTACTAATAATTTTTAATGGCCCTTTGAACGGGTAAATCCTAAGAGAGTAGCTAGTATTTATGAATCNCAAATTGGTTTATAATTCAAACTTTTTATAATGGACTAGTAGGATCATTTAGATCTATTATAGATGATGCTGCTGACGGATCTTTAATGTCAGAACCATTTGATGACGCAAACTCTTTAATAGAAGAAATGTCTACTAATAATTTTTAATGGTCCTTTGAACGGGTAAATCCTAAGAGAGTAGCTAGTATTCATGAATCTGATGCAATGTATATTTTAGCATCTAAAATTGCTGCTATATCGAAAAAGATTGATCAAATTGGAGTGAACTACTCTCGAATACCACCTGTAATAGAGAAAAATTCACTAGGACAGATAATTGATACTCAATCATCTTATAAAAATTTGAATGATATTAATAATATAAATAACAACTCTTATTCTAACTATTACAACCCTAAACCCTAAATCACCCTAATTTTAGTTGGAGTAATTATAACAATTCATTGAACCGCTCAAGAAAATTAAATAACCAAGGAAATCTTAATTATCAACCTTATTATCCTCCTGAATTTAACTCTAACCCTAACCCACAAAATAAGGAAAAGAAATTAACGATGGAAGAGGTAATTTTGAATATGGTNTAATTCATTGAACCGCTCAAGAAAATTAAACAACCAAGGAAATCTTAATTATTAACCTTATTATCCTCCTGGATTTAACTCTAACCCTAACCCACAAAATAAGGAAAAGAAATTAACGATGGAAGAGGTAATTTTGAATATGGTAAATCAAATACAATATCAAGGGGCTGCTATTAGAAATATTGAAAATCAATTAGAACATATTGCTACTACACTTAGTAATAGACCTTCGGGAAATCTTCCGAGTCCGGTGGAAGTTAATCCCGAAGATCAAAATAAAGAAAAAATTAAAGCAATTCAATTAAGAAGTCAAAAAGAAGTTGAAACAAGAATCCAAAGAAAAATAGAAGTTGATGAGGAGAAGGAAGAGATGGAAAGTGACCNATAATCCCGAAGATCAAAATAAAGAAAAAATTAAAGCAATTCAATTAAGAAGTAAAAAAGAAGTTGAAACAAGAATCCAAAGAAAAATAGAAGTTGATGAGGAGAAGGAAGAGATGGAAAGTGACCATATTGAACATGAACAAACGCAGGTTCCTTTAGAAAAACCATCACCTCCGTTTTCTCAATGACTAAAATATAAGAATAACGACAAATAATATATTAAAACTTTTAGAAATCCTTTAAATTTTAACGATGAACATTCCTTTCATTGAGGATTTGGAACAAATATCAAGTTAAGTGAAATTTATGAAAGATATACTAAACATGAAACGGAAGTTTGCAGATCATGAGACTATTGCATTTAGTGAAGAGTGTAGTACTATTTTCTAGAAAAAGCTTCCTGAAAAGTTAAAAGATCCTAGTATGATTACTATACCTTGTGCGATTGGTGAAATATTTTATGGAAAAGCCTTATGTGATTTAGGAGAGATTTCCCCTACTACTTATAACTCTTCAGTTAGTTAATCGATCAATCACTTATCCTAAAGGAGTTATAGAAGATATATTAGTAAAAGTAGATAAATTTATTTTTCCCGTAGACTTTATAGTATTAGATATGGAGGAAGATAAAGAACTTCCTATTATTTTGGGGAGACCATTTATTATAATAGGGAGAGCTATGATAGATGTAAAAAAAGGAGAATTAATAATTAGAGTTAATGATTAAGAAGTAAAATTTAATATTGCAAAAGCTATGAAATATCNCATCCTAAAGGAGTTATAGAAGATATATTAGTAAAAGTAGATAAATTTATTTTTCCTGTTGACTTTATAGTATTAGATATGGAGGAAGATAAAAAACTTCCTATTATTTTGGGGAGACCATTTATTGCAATAGGGAGAGCTATGATAGATGTACAAAAAGGAGAATTAATAATTAGAGTTAATGATTAAGAAGTAAAATTTAATATTGCAAAAGCTATGAAATATCTTGCAATAGAAAAAGACGATGAATGTTTTAGGATGGAAGTTACTAATTATCTAAGTAGTGAGCAATTTAAGAAAGAGTTTAAAGAGAAATTAAATCAAGAAGAATTTAGTGAAAGTGAGGATGAAATGAAAGAAGGAAATTTAGATTATATTCAGGGTAAATTTGAAATTTTAGATTTTTTTGGAAAATGATAATAAAAATCTATTCCTTCAAGTATTAAACCACCTGAACTTGAAATGAAGGTGTTACCTGCTCATTTAAAATATGTATTTTTATGGGATTCATCTACATTGCCTGATATTATATCTTCTGGGTTAACTAAAATTCAAGAACAAAAATTAATTAAAATGCTAAAAAGATATAAAAAGGCTTTTGNGTCATCTACATTGCCTGATATTTTATCTTCTGGGTTAACTAAAATTCAAGAACAAAAATTAATTAAAATGCTAAAAAGATATAAAAAGGCTTTTGGATGGACTTTGGCAAATAAAAAAGGAATTAGTCCTTCAATTTGTATGCACAAAATTTTATTAGATGAACAATACAAACCTAAAGCTGATCCTTAGAGTAGATTAAAACCCATAATGAAAGAAGTTGTTAAAAAAGAAATTTTAAAATTGTCAGATGCTGGAATTATATATCCTATTTCAGACAGTGTGTCTAAATTTTTAAATAAAAATATTTTTACAAGATATGGAATGCCTAGAGTAATTATTACTGATGGAGGATCCCATTTTAGAAATAAGAGAATCGAGAAATTAATAAGAAAATATGATATTATGCATAGATTCTCTACTGCTTATCATTCTCAGACTAGCAGTCTAACAGAAATATCGATTCGTGAAATAAAATGAATTTTAGAAAAATCTGTAAATCTCTATAAATTAGATTGGTCAGCTAGATTAGATACTACATTATGAGCATACAGAACAACTTATAAGACTCTTATAGGAATGTCCACATACATACTTATTTTTGGAAAAACATGCCACTTATGAGTAGAATTAGAGGATAAAGCATTTTGAACTATTAAGGAATTTAATTTTAATCTAAAATATGCTAGTGAGAAAAGATTACCGCAACTCAATGAACTTGAGGAGATTAAAAATGAAGCATATGATAATGCAACAATCTATAAGGATAAAATGAAAATATGGCATGATCAAAAGAATATTAATAAGAAGTTCAAAACTGGAAAAGAAGTTCTATTATATAATTCAAAATTGAGATTCTTTATAGGAAAACTAAAAATCCAGATGGTTAGGACAATTTAAAGTAATTAAAGTCTATCA